>BPLQ01000774.1:0-18591 GCA_021605075.1 Caerostris darwini
TGATCGCTTTAAACTTTTCATTAGCTGCAAAAAGGTAAAATATACATCAGATAATTTTTAGTATGCGTAAATCACAGAAGGAAGGTCGACACCCATTTGCGAACGTTGCCTCCCTAGTACAGTCAATAGGAAAGGTTTTCACTTAATTGGGAACGAGTCCTGAACTAACTACTATATGCAAGATTTATCTGAAACTGTTTTTCAACCTATTTCAAATGCGGCTTGGTGTCGAAGTATCTAACACTAATTTTTGTTTCATGGGCTTCAGGTTCGCATTCTGGCTGAGGTACTCATGTTTGTGAGTGGTTCAAAATTCACTTTAAGGTGTAGGTCCCGGTCAGTTTAGCCCTCGTGTGCTCAAGATGACCGTAGAGCGACAAAGCAAACCAAACCACTGAAGAAAACGTTTGATGTATGTATGTGATGTTGAAATGTCATCGTTTCTCCTATGACTGCTAAAAAAAAAAAATGTTGGTTCAGTTTCTCTAATACTTCACCAAAATTATTTTTGGTAGTTATTGATACTTTAAACTTTTTAAACTGATTGATACTTTAAACTTTTGAAATATATCGGATAACTTTTGTCTTGCATATTTGCTTTGGATTATCATTATGCTAGATATTACAATTGTAAAAATAAATTTTTTTTAATGGTGCAAATGTATAAAATGTGCTGCCATTTATTATCTTGTAGAAATATGCACTCATTTTACAAGATATGAAGGGGTGAAAATGGGTTGCGGATTGCCGTCGATGCACCTCTATTCTGTATTAAAATTGGGAGTCACAAGCAAGTAGTGCCACTTTGTGATGCAATACACATCAGATCATGAGTCCATGCATCCAGGCTATGTGAAAACTATCATTGGGTAAAATATCCACTGTTATGCTGGACATAATTAGTGATGTCCACGCTATCCGTTGTACATATAAATGCACTAATACATTATATAATTATAATTTACAATTACTGAATTCTAAAATATTTTTTTTTTTTAATTCATTTATATTTCAAATTTATGTACAAAAATCGATAAGCATTAATTTTAATTTTATTTATTTTCTGTAAAAGAAACTAGTAGCAGTGAGTATTATAATCCAATTATTTAATGAGATGAATAGGAAAACATAATTATAATAAACGAAAAAATTATGTGGAAGAAATTTACTTAATACATAATCTATAAAAAATACGCATTTCTATATATATTTTCTTGAATTTTAAAAAGGTTTCTTTATATGGGAGAATAAAAAAGAATGCAATATGTAATTACTGATGAATTATATTTTAGAAAATATTATGCCCGATATGAACATGAAGAAAATTAAATTTCATGAATAATTAACAATTATTTAAAAGAACAGAAAATAGTACAAAAAAAGTATATTCTTTCAGAATTTTACAAAGTTCATGATAATCAGATTAAAAAAACTGCGAGAATTATTAAAGCTTCAGTTTTTTTTTTTTTTTTTTTTTTACAAAAGCTTAAATTATGATGTGTCTGTAATTTGTTTAACGAATGATTAATAGACTGTTCGTGTCATGATCTTCGAAACACAAAATTTGTTAATTCACCATGACTTCGATTGGACTCTGGTGTGATTTTACAATCCATTGTCACATATCGACACAAAAAATTCGGGTTTATTACGATTGAACAGCTCCAAAGACTGCTTAGAATCATCAAAGCTCTGCGCGGCAACCCATTTTGAACAGAGCTTTCTCATATCCAAATATTCCTTCACGATATGTCCAACACGTTCCTTTTGATATCTTTGGGGTCTCAGCTATCTCAATCAACTTCTCTTTATGGTTATATTTTGAAACCATATATATTTTCCTGCGGCAAAAGTTTATGAAGCCAAGCCTTGACTTCAATATATAGTATTTTCGCAAAAAGCAATGCTTTATTAAACATGTAAAGCAAACACACGAAATTTCTTTTTATATACAACATGCTATATATGTCCATATATAACATGTTGTATGGAGAACTAATTGTGAATGTTACATTTTCTGGCGGAATTTTTACAGCTGAATTTCCTAATTTTGTTTGTGATAGGGGAGAAATCCAGATACATTCTCACCAGTGCCTATCAAAACAAAGAATTAATGTATACTGTTGTACTCATCATAGGATGTTCATCATAGTTTTTCATACGAAATAGAAATGCACGCATCAGTCAAATCCATACCAGCGATTTTTTAAAAGCTGGCACGTAAGTTGCAACTGCGCAACACATTCATTTTTGATTGCGTTTGATCACCGATTGTATGGAAAGCTGTCAAACGAACAATTTGGATAAAATATTTTTTGATTGTGAAATACGGAAGAAATGTAATTTCGGAGAGGTTTTAAGTACAAAAATATAATTTTTATTTTAAGTAATTAAAATCTTAAATAACACAATATCAAAAGAAAATTAAGATCAAATTTCATGATAATATTAATTATAAATTTAATATCGATGAAAAATTTTGTAATTTAAAAATATTTAACACATAATGCCTTTCGTCCTATTTTAAATATATTTCTTTACGAAATTCAATCGAAAGAAGAGGTCCAATATTTTATTTTCACATTAAAATATTTTATGCTTTCAAATCCAATCTTTAGAATTCTAAATAACTGGACTACTCTACAAGACTTTGAAAATGTTGGTTTGGTTTGTCGGTCTATGGTCATTTTGTGCACACTTTAGGCTAATTAGACCGGGACCTACAGTTGGATTCCAAACCACCAGCAAACATCTATACCACCACCAGGATTCGAACTTGAAACCTGTGGTACCAAAGGTCAGAGCGCTAGCTAATTGGCCATCAAACCTTGTAATTCCCGTTCTTGGGTGTAATTGCTTGAGTTTTGAACAATAACACACAAAAAGAACTAAATAGAAGAAGTGTTTGATGCGTTCCGACCTTACTCAATTAAAATAGATTAAGGGAAATATTTTTTGTTGATTTAATTCTGCAACCGATTAGGTAATTACTAAATAAATCAATTAAAGCAACAAAATAGATTTAAATGAAATACCAGATGCTTCATTCATGAGAGTAAGCAGAACAATTATTACATTTTCTTTTTTATGTAAATTTGCAACACTCAAGGAATTTAAGTCTAAAATTCTACAAAATTCTCCATCTTTCATTGCATTATAACCGAGATGATAGACATAAAAGTCATCAAATAGCATGCAACCCAAAAGAACTGAACAAAAGATGCAATCACGGGATGTCTCTTTTGAAACTTTTATTTGCTTGGGAGATGGGGGATTTTAATAAACAAGCCCCCTTAAAATATTTCAGATATCGATGGGTCCCCCGATGTACACAAGAGAGCGCAATCGATGGGTGATGAAAAAAAGCCATCGCCTTAACTTCTGCATAAACTAACTTTAAACAACAAAAGTAAATACAGAAAACTCGCACTAAGCAAACATACGTCAATTTCATACGCATTACAACTTTTGTCCCATTCGACTTCGAATCTACACGTTTCTAAAACAAATATCTAATCACCGATGTCACGTGCCGTATTCTAGGACCTTATTGTCTCCACTTAATCCTAGTCCTAAATTCCTCCAATTCGTTCTATTGTAAGTCCTGGTAAATTCGATTTCATTTGCCCTCTTCTGCCTTTTTTTAAATACTTGTGCAAATTAGAGCGGTGTAAAGTAAAGTAGATTTTAAAGAAAGTGGTTGAAAATATTTTACGTGAAGTTATAATGATAACCCAATGTGGATAAAAACTGTAAAGTTAATCGTTCTTTGTTACGAATAATTTTATAGAAAATTGCTCTAAGAATTCTTTAATTTAGGATTCATATATATTTATAAACTATTAATTAGTTCCTTTAATGTTATTCGGATACTTAACGGCATCTGAATAAATTCTTATACTTTAATCAACAAGAGATTTCACTTGATTCTTGATGTAAACATCGGGAGTCTGTGTGCCTGTTAAATAGGATTATTTTTGTTGTATCGTTAGATTTAAATTTTACACCTTATTTTGAAGCGAAGCACGATTCTTGCACGTGTTTAATAAATAAATTTTTAACTAAGTTTGAAAGTATGTCCTCTACACGGAGGATTATGGAATGGAGTTTACCGTTTTTTACAAAATTAAAAAATTATAGACATATTTGAGATATTTAATTTATTAACTAAATAATTAGAACCAGAAGGGTATTTTTTACAATGAGATGCAATAGGAAAAATTTGTAATTTTATTCACAATTTCTTACTATGCAATACACACTATAAAACTACGATGTCCAGGAAATAGATTAAATGATTTGAAATCAAAAACGAAATAAAATTTTTGCGAGGATTTTTTTTAAAAGACGTAAGTTATACACTCAGAAACTTATGGTAACAATAAATAAATTTTATTAATATCTTTAAAAGTGGCTAGAACCAAAAGCACAATTTTCTGAACAAATGCGTTTCGCCAAAATAAATTCGTAATTAAAATATTATTCTGGAATTAAATATGTTTATTTCGTTTTAAAATTGTAAATAAAAAGCATTATTTAAAAAATTTCTGCATTTAATGCATTGAAACATATTGTTTGGTAACGTGCATTATAATTTATTTAAAATTAAATTTTCAATTATCAATAACACTTAATACATAAAATCAAATCTTTGAGTGAAAGTGCTTCAAATTTTGGGAATCTTTTTGTATAATAAATCACTTTACATTTTCTATATTGTATAAAGATTTATTTTCTACATTGTATAAACTTTAAAAAATCATTAAGTTGCGTTATAATTAATCACACATAACACTCATTTAAAAAAAATTGAATCTTTATTATGTTTGATATATTAGTATTAATTTAAACACTAAACAATTCTTAAATTACAAAAAACATCTCTTTAAAGAAGAAAAATTTGAGATTTCTCTTTTATAGTTTTTAAAACAGAAATACAATATTAAAAGTTAACATGAAACGCATAACTAAATATTAATTTGTAACATAGAAGGATTTAGCGTATTCAAATTACAATCGTAAACCAATACAACAAAATATTTAAATATCTATACGAAACACAAGCATACAAATTATAGTTGCTTAAAATTTTACCGATGATATAAAACGAGTAAGATATGACAATACTACAAAATCATTAAAAAGTTACAATTTTAATTCAAAATTGTCACTACCAAAGAAACTGAAACACGGTTAAAAGTTCAAAAAAAGCCTTAAAAATTAATATATTTTATTTTAAATGTAAAAGATGCCTACGAATAATTTTTAAATCACTTGCTTTTTATTAAAAAAAATCAAATCCAGTTTTCTTTCTTTCAAAATCATACTGTATTTTCCCTGATTAAAGTTATTGGCAGATTTATTTCGGTTAACATGCAGGTTTACTTTCGTAAGTTCGTTATTTGAAAAAGGTTCGTTGGAATTCAAATCAACATGAATTCGGAGAATCGCCTCATATTTTATTCCTTATTCAATATTAAATGGTTTTTCAAAGAAATTCTGCAAGGACAGTAATTGCATATAGGTGAAGTCCATATCTAGTATATATAGGTGATGAATTTTTAGTTCTTCTTAGTTGATAAACTATAGTTGAAAGATTATTTTCTGTCCATATTTGTGGGATATTTTACGAGCATTTAAACGCCTTCATTTTTCTCAGTTGAAGTGCTTGATTGGACTTCCGAAGAATGAATACTTGCATTTACCGTCTCCTTTGCTGTTAATTCCGGTCTCTCTTCGCTATGCACCAACTGGTGTCTTTCAAACTCAATTCAATACTTATCTGCTCGCCCGCAATGTTCACACACGTAAGGCAGGATTTTATGTTGTTCTTTACAATGCTCTATTAAAAGGTCTAAAATTAAAAATTCACTTCCACATACATTGCATGTAGGAAATTCTATGGTTTGCCAAGTATTAGAAGTAGACATAATTAAGAGCTATTATTCCTGCGAAAATTAAAAATAGACGCTAAAAAAGATTAAAATACTTGACTAATCTTTCACTTCAAACATCGGCGAATATATAAATATATTTCACATGCCAGATGCATCTAAATAATTATTCTACTGTTGCCATTTTTTTCTGTAGTTATTGTTCTTGTTAATATTGTTTTCCTTAAAATCGTACGCACTACAAACTCCTTTTATTTACATGTTTCATACTTTATTGGTGTTTCTTAGTTAAACTAAACATACTAAAAATAAAAAAATCTTCTTGCTATTAGCAGTTACGTCAAATTTTACTCAGGCCGTAACTGTGCACGAAAAATACGACTTTAATATTATTTAGGCCATCAATCGCCTGCTGAGCATTTAATATTTTGAAATGATGTCTGTGTGAATAAGGGTTATAAATACAACTCAATTAAATTAGATAAATTTAGGTATTCCAAACTGTTTACAATGATTTTAAAAGTATGCATTTACAAATGATTTATGAATATTCTAAATTGACCGATTCATGGTAAAGGGTAGGATTAAGGAAATTAGGATTATTGTAAAAGGATGTTGTGTTAAGCTAAAGAGTGTGAACTCGATTCTACATTTGGCGTCCTTTCTAGGGCAAGCTTTCAGAAAAAAACATTTTTTGAGTTTTTCTCTACATATTCAGCGATCTACGTTATTATTCAGGCTACTTGGTGAATGACTCAAGTTATCTACATCATGCCAAGTAATTGCTGGGTAGATTCAACTGTTTTTCTTCTTAGAAAGCAATATCCCAATTTCATTGCTAGATCATGGGCTGTGTAAGGAGAAAAACAGCGAAATATGAGACTCTTAGGTTTAAATAGAAAAAATTCCTTTAAAATTAATTCCGATATTTAAAGTCGGTAATATTTTATTAATAAAAACTAATAATTCGTACATTTTTAAGTATACTGTATTTATTTCGATATTTATAACCAAAACAAGAAAAATGCTTGTTAAATTTTAATACTCAGTTTTACTAAAAACCACAAATACATTATTTGAGTAACGAAACTTAGATCATCGTATTCCATGTTTTAAATGTTTTCGCTTCCTACTCAATGGTAAGGTTAAAATTTCATATTATAATAACATACATTCTGTTTTTCTCTTGACAGAATATCGAAACCTAATCTGCATCCGGAAGATAAGTGTATACATATTTGTTGCAACTTAAATGGAATATGATGTCATAAAAGCAGTTGTACGGAAAAAAGCGAATTAAAATTGCCGATTTAATATTAATGAAAATTGCTAACCTCTTAAATATCCCCATTCTACCATGAAATGAAGATTAAACAAGAATCTCAATAACAAATGCAGAATTATTTTTCTTTTATATAAATTTTAGAGATTATATATGGTGTTAAAATTAATTTCCGATGTTTAATATGGACATGGAAACTGAGACGTTTGTTGAAAGTGTTTGTTTTTGTTCAAGGGATCCAGTTTAATGATAATGAAAACAATAAACGCGCGTGATCCGCGACAACTGAGTGGTTCACTTCCTTACGAATTAAATCGAGTGTGTTAGTACTCTGCGCATGCTTACACGGAAAGAAATTCAGATGCGTAAAGTAATATCCGAAAAGTATAACGAATACTTTTTAAATTAATAATTAAAATATACGTTTCACTGTATTAATGTAAATTTGATGCGCAGCTAACTTTCTGGCAAAGTCTGACGCAGACATGTTTTTTAGATTCAGAAAACTATTAAATTAAATCATTTTATTTTCTACAAAAAAAATTAATTTGTTTTAAAATTTATTTGCTCTTGAAGAGAATATTATTAAATAATAAACAGAACAGAATTATTGGATTCTATTATGTGAAGTGAACATTTAGTAAGACAGCTTTACTGTGCGTAATAAACTTCGATGAAAATTAAACTATCCTTAAAAATAGAGGCAAACTAATTTTCTGAAAAAACTTGTACTATTATAAACAAATTAGTTAATATATATCACATCCTGGGTCATGTTTCAAAAATTGACATGCAGCAATATCAGAAAATAATCAAAATATTTAGATGTTTTTGAAATATATTTCAATAAGATTGATCGTTTTGACCATTTAATTTTAAATGAGGGGCCTTATGGGCGAGTGACTACTGCTCTGGCGATCAGCGCCACAAATTCCGGATTCGAGTCCCAGCAGTGCCATGGATGTTTGTAGTGGTGCGGAATCCACTTTGGTCGCAATCTTATATCACTGGACGGCATTGGGCGTATGGCTGGCAATCCTAACCCGAAAACTAAAACTCCTCCTGTCTGTCAGTATACAGATGGCCTTGGCCCACGATGTGGCTTTTATTATTTTTTTCTTGCCATTGGAAATGAAAAAAAAAATTATTTATTATTGAAATTTGTTCTAATCTATAATGCAATATATACAAAGAAAATAATCTATACTGCATTTCACAACCGTTGGTAGTATCGAATATACAACATTTTCATTTTGCCAACTTCTAGTTTTGCAGTCTATTTCGAGAAATTTATATAAAAATATATTTTGTTCTTAAATTCCTCAGATATCGGATCCCTATTTTTAACTTTGATGATAAAATAAAATCCTACTTATTAGGCTATAATATAGAGATATGTCAAACCTGAAATTATAGTTTTGAAAAAATAAATGATATTTATAAGGAATTAGAGGTTTTATATAATGGATAGTATAATGAACCCTACTTATAAGGAATTAGAGATTTTGTACAACGGAATTCAATATAACATGCTAGTTTAAATTTTAAAATATAAAGTGAGGCTTCTCCAATTGTCTAATGTGATACTCACCAACACGACACTCCGTTTAATCTGAAGCTCCCACTGAATGAGCCATTTTTTTCCTAATAAATCTGATTACTATTCTCTACTTTGTATGCTAGGTTATGAAACATTTTGTACAACAATTTACTTTTACATTATTTAATTTTGCAAAAATTCTTAAAATGATAATGCATAATGTTTTTTCAATTAAATTTCGAATGAGTTTTATTGTTTGGTAATGCAGAAAACTGAAAATACGCCCAGCCCGAAGACACACGTGACAGATGATCGGTGCCGCGAAAACAACCCCAATCCCGCACGACAAAAACCCCGGCTCAGCCGCCGTGCACCAGCGCAGGCCAAGTTAGAATGGCACATTGCCCCACCATGGCACCAGACCAAAAACCAAATTTATTAAGAAATAAAAATATATACAGGACGTAACATTTTTAAATGTTACAGGAAAAACAATATATATATAATACAAAAGATAAAAATGAATGAACAAACAAAAAGATAAAAGACATGTGCACTTTAACCAAAAAATTGAAGAGCAAAAAGTTCGTAATGTTGTAAAGTCAAAAAAGCTGGGAAAAGTCCTGAAGGAAAAGGAAGAAAAGCCACTTCGTCCTTTCTTATTGTAGGTTGTCTTCGATGGCACTAAGAGCCTCTTCCAGTCTTTGCTTAAGAATAATCTCTAGTCCAGACCTGACAGAGATACTCTGTAAAAGCTGTGGCAGTGCTATGTTTGAAACGTTGGCTGGGAAATAGGATTGTCGAATTTTCCTCCATTTCGAGCACTGGTAAATTAAATGGTGTTTATCCTCAATCACGTGACCACAGGCACATTTTGGATCTTTGGAGAAAAAATGTGCTGGTACGAGGTTAAAACCCCGTGACCAGTGAGGAGTTGATTGGGATAGAAATTTCCAAATAGTCTGTTGATGTTTACCTTGGGACAGATTCCATAAACCGCTCTTCCCTTGCAAGAAGTTTGCCATTCATTACTGACATCCTTCATGACCAGAGTTTCGACATATCTTTTTTGCAATTTAAAAGTGAAGTCGATGTGTTGTTTAGTGGTTGCCTGTTTAGCATAGGTATCAGCGGCTTCATTTCCTAAGATACCTGTATGTGCTTTGGCCCATTATTGTATGGTAAAATTAACGTCAATTAAAATGATTTTCGAATTTATTAAACAATAAAATTTCCGAAAACAATTAATTCTAATATGACGCTTGCTAATACAAAATAATAAAATAAAATCCTGCTTATTAAGCTACATTATTTACAGACATATATCAAAACTGCGATGATTGTTTTAAAAATATAAACGATATTCATATGGATTAGATATTTTGCATAATGTATTTCAATATAACATGCTATTTTACTTTTTAAAATAAGCAATGAATCTTCTCTAATTGTCTAACAAGATACACGCCAATACGACACTCTAGTTAATTAGAAGCATCTGCTGAACCATGACATGGTGACGCGTCATATTTCCTGCTAAATTGAGCACGTTTCTCCACTTTGCATGCTAAATTATGAAATATTTTGTCATTTTAAAACATTTTGTGCAATAATTTGCTTTTCAGTTACATGGATTTATTTAATTTTGTAAATATTATTCTTAAATTGAAAATGCTAATTTTTTCAGTCAAATTTTAAGTGCCTTTTATTGTGTGGTTAAATTAAACTGATTTAAAACGTTTGGTGAATTTATTGGCTTAAAAATATAGTATTATACGAAAATTTATATTCAATTCAGCTGTCTTATTCATTAAAAGACTGCAATAACAGACTAAATGATACATTTAAGACTAAATTCAAATAAATAAGCTCAGAGTGAAGAAATACATTTTTGTTGTCACAAAGTTTTATTATGCAATATCCCTTGTTTACAGAAATCAGGTAAAAGAACTTTAATGAAGACCACTTTAAAGTAGACGAAATTTAAAACAGGATATTCTTTAAAAATAAATGTAATTAAAAGCTAGAAATATAAGCAATACATGTAATTTCGTAAAATACTTGCAATCTACAGTATTTAACATAAAATTAATTTTTTCGTAAATGTTGTTTAAAATGCCCTGATGTAAATATTTTTTCATTTAAATCATAATTTTAAAATGACTACATTTAATGCAGTAAAATGCAATATTACGTAATATATATCATAGTTTAAAACATATGTTAAAATAATTAACTATAATATCTCTTAGATAAATGTATATAATATTTCACTTAATGTATTTAATATTTAGTCAACTCGGATTCGATTGTAATGATATCCTGGTTACAATTTAAACAATGTTGATAACGAAATTTTATAAGTTTGCATTGCTAGCAATTTTATTCTCATACATTTAGAATCATAATCTTTAATTTTGTATGAGTTTTGAGGTATTATGTTAAACTATAACATGTTTTTTGAGCTTCAAGAATTGTAAAGGACATACAAATTTGAAATAGAAATGAAGTTTCTTAAAATGTTCAATACCCTCTGTAGGGTTGTAATGTATACATTTATAAATAATGTGAATATAATTAATAAATATGATTTGAAAATGGCTTTAGCAGAATAGAGCTTATTGCACTAGTAGGAAAATACCTTTGAATGCATTTACAAAACGCAAAATATTTCTAAGTAAATTGAAAACTGCGGAATCAATACAAAAATAATTTTTGCACATATAAAATTTTACCTTCAAAATCCTTTAAAAATTTTTTTCAGTACTTATACAATACAATACTATTGCTACAGTACAATACTATTATACAATACAATACTATTGCTACAGTACAATACTATTATACAATACAATACTATTATACAATACAATACTATACTACACTATACTATACTATAGCTCAATACAATACTATTGTATTGTATTGTATTGTATAAGTCAGTAACAATCAGTATAATACTTATGCTGCATAAAACATAATGCTTGTCTTATTATAAGGAACAGTAACAAGAAAATACATTGTTATATTTTTGAAAACACAATAATTAACTTTTTTCTATTAAAATTATATGTATATAAAATTATATTCCTTTTCTATTAAAATTATATTTTCTCCGCCAAAGGTATGGCTAGTTTTCAGATGTGTTAGGCGTGTCCTTAGGAGTCGTAGATGAGCCTTCGTATGAGCACATGCCTTCTTCTAGTTTGCCATGTTTCTCTGTGACACAAGACCGCACATATCTATTCAAATTTCTTTTGTATTCGAAAGCATTTCCACACTTCTTACAAATATGAGGCTTTTCTTCAGAATGAGATTTCATATGTCTGTATAGATGTGACTTGCACAAGAATGTTCTGCCACATTTTGCACAAATATGAGGTCTTTCTACTTTATGAAATTTTGTATGTTCGGCGACATATTTCTCTCGAGTGAATATGAATGTTTTCCCACATTCTTCACATGAATAACTCACTTCCTTATAGTGAATTTTCTCATGTCTTTTCAATACCTGCTTTTGAGTGAATTTTTGGTCACAGATTTTACAAACAAAAGGCCTTTCTCTTGCATGAATTCTCATGTATCTTCAAGTCACTCTTAGATGATATCTCCTTTTCTCAGTATCTACACTGGTGATCCTTTTTTAGATGTTCTTTGGAGAAATGCTCTTTTAAATCTTTCGAATTTCGAATTGTTTCCCACATTTCATGCACTTGAATGACTCTTCAGAGGGCGCCGTATCCGTAGAAGACATAGTGAAGGCTTTGCTACAAGGATTAATTTTAAAAAACCGGAAAATGTAAAAGATTGTATGTAAAATGCAATTTTCACTTGCAACGTTTCGTTATTGAAAAAATTGTGACTAAAAAAAAATTGGCAACACTATAAACTAAGTAGATTGTGTAGAAGCATGTCCAATAAATGTTTCTACACAATCTACTTACTTTATAGCGTTGTCAATTTTTTTTTTACTTTAGTCGTTTTTAGTATTTTTTTATCTTAACGAACTACGCACTATGTCACGAACTTAATCATAGATTAGAAACTAAAATTCTGAAAATTATTCACAGTTTATTCTTGAAATTTCTATTTGATTTTACTCAAATTCGTTCTTCAAATGAATAAACTCGAAAAATTATTAAATATTAAACTACATTTTTCTAAACATAAATTAACATAGATGATCAAGTTTAAAAATGCTATCAATTTTACAGTTTACTTAAAAGAATATGCATGATTTTTTTAGATTTCTTTTATAATTCTTTTTGCCATGTGCAAATATGGATGATGCCAATAACACTCTGAGTTTAAATAAGTTATATTAGCCAAAATATAGTAGTAACTCAGTCCTATGTACCTATGGTCTAGAAGATGCATCTATATCTCAGATATTGGAATTTGAATCCAGAATATTTTTTTAGAAAGTGCGTTTTGATTTTATATGAGCATCTGATAGTACATTCCGTACTTTGTTTGGAACGCTTAACTCTCTCTCGCATAAGAATTGTTCTAATTTATCACCTGCATACTCAAGAGGTAATGGCTTATAAAATGAAAATCAAATCTGATAGGTATTGCAAGCATTCTTATTCTTGAAATTTATTTTTCTTTTTGAATGCAGGAATCGCTCGTTTTCTTCTTAATTATGCAGCAAAAATAAAAAATAAATAAATAAAAATAAAACCTCAATTATTTCTCGTGTTCAAAAAAGTGTAAAATAAATATATAAAAAAAATATATAAATAAATACAAAATAAAATAAACACCGCATAAAAGCCAGATAACAAAATTGCAGTTATTTAATCAAAAATAGTCAATGAAAAATAGCTCTGAGTAAAAGTTAAAAACGGAATCAAAACACACATGTATACATTTGCACACATATACACTTTTGTAAACTTTTATGAACTTTTGAATTTTTTATGTCTAAATAAAAAGACGGCCAATTTTAAGTGTTCAGAACCAATGTGCATATTTTTTCTACAGCAATTACTGAACCGAGTAAGTGCATACTGGTTAATTCCAGAAGAACAACAAAATTGATTTAAAGGAAATACCAGATGCTTTGTTGATGAGAGTAACAAAGATAATTATTACGTTATCTTTCTTAAGTGAAAATGATTAAATTTAAACAAAGGACTTAATTATAAATTTATCCGTCGTTCATTATATTATATTTGCTACGATAGACGAGAAAAGGTCCAAATAACAAGTAATTATTGATAAAAGATGCGAGCATGGTATATTTTTTCAAATACTTTCGTAGCTTGCAAAATTGTTGATTTTTCTAAGCAAGTTTGGCGATGGTATAAATGCTTGTTAGTGGTTCTGAATTAATTTTAATTTGCAGGTCCCTGTCTAATTAGTCCAACGTGTGCAGAAAATGACAATAGAGTGGCAAATCACACCTAATCAAGTTGCATTAAACTTTTCAAATAACCACGACTTTCATGTTCTTCTGATATGCACCAGAAAGCGACGCCTATGGGTGTTGAAGGGATTGGTTTGTGGCTCTACGGTCCTCTTATACACACTTTAAACTGAACAGACCAGCACCGACAGTTTAACGTGGATTCCGGCTCCCCTACAAACATCCGTGATTCGAACCTGAAACCTTCGGTACCAACGGACAGCCAGTTGGTCGTCAGGCCGCAGTGTTGACGGGAAGCCAATGCCTTAATTTCTCCTTGAAATTAAGGCATTGGCATTTGCGTGTCATTGAGAGAAATCATTCAAAACATATTATATAAAAAAGAGAAGTAGATGCATTACACAGCGTGTCCTTTCGCATAGGAATCTCCGGGTCACTTAATTCGCTGACGGAAGCATAGGCAGACATCGTCTTCTAACATGAGCACTCTTTTACATTAGCTGGACTCCTAATCACTTGATCACGTATCGCGTTCTCGGACCTTAGTTTCACCACTTCTTTTCTGAGGGGCCTGGCGGTGAATTGACTAGTGCTAAGGTTCGAATCCAGGCGATGGCATGGATGTTTGTTAGTAGTTCGGAATCCACGTTAGGAAGTATGTCGCGGTCTCATTAGCCTGAAGTATGCACAGAATGACAGTAGATCCACAAACAAAACCACTTCTTCTGTATCAAATATTCTGGTTTGTATCTCTAAGGTACCTTTTCTGCTCACTAGGGCTAATTAGATAGAGACCTACATTTTAAAATGAAGCAAATGCTGGGAAAAATATTTTCATAAAAATCTTTTCGGCGCAAAATTATCAGGGTAATGAACTGTAACAACTCGGCGTATATTAGAAGTACAACGGCTTTAAGAAGTAAGCCACTTTCAGGTTCATGGGAGAACTTTAATTTTTATTTTCAAGCACATATATGTACATATAAAAATATGGAACTCTGGATTATTGTACAAAGAAATGAATGAATATAGAGTTTTAGAGTAGTTCCTTTATAAAGGTTTCTTTTTCACATCTGCGATATTGTTGTATTTAAAAAAAAAACATTTAGATAAATTGAGATAAAGCAAATCACCCACTCAAGTCAAGTTTTCTATCAAATAAATTTTCTAGTTTGGTTTGTCGCTCTTATGTCCATTTTCTGCATAATACGCTGATTAGATCAAAACATACATTTTAAAGGAAAGTAAAAGCTGTTGAAAATACTTTGGAAAAACACTTTTCGATATAACGCTATATGGATAATCCAAAGTGGTTTATAATATTAAAGTATGTCTCTCTTAATGTTGGGATGAATTGTATGAAAAATTGAACAAATTAATTCTTTAAATAAAATTTCCTATACATTTAAGAACCTACTCATTCCTTGAGTGGATGTTATTGGGATATGTAACAGCATTTGTTTGTCTTCCTACAATAATCTTAAGAAAAATTTTGGCTTCATTTTTCATCTACGCATTTGAAGTTTTTTCATCTGTTTTCAATTTCTCTTTGTATAGTTAGATTGTCATTTAAATTGATAGAAAGATTGTCCTCTACATAGAGGATTATGGAACGAAAGATGAATATTAAAATATGGGATATTTGTGTTAAATTGAAACGCATCTTTTACAAAATCACAAATTGTAAACATAGAACTGATTGCAAACGTAGAACTCAAAACATAATTACAACATAAAAAGTTTCAATTTAACACCAGCTGTGAACACATAATATGATTATACTTTCGTTTTCACAAGTTTTATATTATAAAATCCCGTTGCATAAAAAATAACACGTTACCCGAAATATATTAAATGAACACTAAATTGAAATTGAAAACGTAATAACATTTTGATCTGGATTTATAATTAAAAATAGAAAATTATTTTATTTTTTAAAAAATAATGGATTTATTTACTTTTTAAAAAAATATTGAAAAATCTAAAGAACAATTTTAATAACAAACGGGATTTTCAAAATAAATTCACATTTAAAATATTATTCTGAAAAAAATATTTGTTTCATTCTAAAAGTTATAAAAATATCGAATTATTATTTAAAAAATTGCTGTCTTTAATGTTGTTTAGCAATGTGTATTATGATCTTTATAAAAATTAAATTTAAAAATTATCAAAAAAATATTTTAAAAACCAAAGAAAATTGTTAAAGTTCACATGGAATCCTTTTAAAGACAATATTTTCACTTGTGGTATATTATTATATAATAAAATACGTTTTGTTACATCTAACTAGAAATCAATTACGACCATTTTTGAAATTGAATTTTTATTTTGTTTGACATATTAGCACAAAGTTTAAAATTACAAATTCTTAAAAATAGAAACATCTCTTTTATGAAGAATATAACAATACTTACTTTTGCATGAAAGTAACAATACAGAAAGATTTAAGCTGGCAACAATACGCACAATAAAGAAAATATAACAAAACAATTATATACGCAAACGTAACATAAATTCCTAGGTAGAAAGTACAGGTTTAGTAAAACATAAGCATAAATTATTTAAAATTTTAAAGATTATAAAGCAAAAATGGGTATCTTAAATAAGTTTAAATGATTATGAAACTTAAATAAAAACTAGATAAGATAATCCTTAAGAAAATTTAAAATTAAAATTTGACTAAAATCAAAATTGTTTAGCTATGAAAATATTTCATGACATTTAAAATTTCAGAACATTTATTAAAAATTAATATTATTTAAGAATTAAATAATGTTCTTAGATATTTGTCACAATACACGCCGCCTGTTACCGCTGAAAAGAACGAATCGAGCATTGTTCCTTTACCAATATTGTCGTTGTTTACACAGAATAATTAAAGTTTTCCTAGATTTATTTCCTTTATAAAAGTTAAAAATGTTTTCACTCTATCTTTAAATTTTACTATGTCATTTGAATACGATCTTTTAGAATTGGGAGAAAATTTCCGCATATTGCATCATTATTATTATACATTATACCGTACAATGTTTTTTTTAAATAATGTAGCAAGAAAGGCATTTTTGGTTTGTGAAATCTTTATGAACGATCAAATTTCATTTCTTTTCATATGTAAATTTTGACGAGGGCTATTGCTTTTTGTTATTTTGCCTTCACATGAGGTCTGGGACGGGTCTCCAGATGAGCACACGACTTGTGTTGGCAGGCGAAATTCGGCAGCCATTTTTCACATGCCTTTCTAAACTTTGTTTGTGTTTTAAATGCTTTTCTACAAATCTTACAAACATAAGGTCGTATATCTGTATGATATATGATATGACTCTTTAATCCACACTCATGTTCGAATGTTTTGCAACACACTTCGCAAATGTGAGTTTTTCTTTTGTGTGAGATATAGCTCGTCCCTCTCCGAAATCTTCGCATTTTTGAAACATCTTCTGCACTCTTTACAACAGTAAGGTTTTTCTTTATGAATTTTTGTATGTTGATTCAAGTTACTCTTCAGTCCAAATGCTTTCCCACAGTGCGGGCAGACATGAGGTCTCTCGCCGGTATGAACAAACTGGTGTCTTTTGAACTCACTCAACTTCTTAAATGCTCTCCACAATGACGACACACATAAGGCAGGTTTGGGTGCTGCTGATGGCAATGTCCTAATAAATATTGCAGAAATGGAATCACTTTTCTACATATGTTGCATCTCCAGATTCTGTGGATGGGGAAATAGTAGATGTAGACATATTCAAAGAGCTATTTTACTTGCGAAATTAAAAATTTAAGCAAAAGTTTATGGTGGTTATCTTTCGATAATTGCTGCCAGACTGGCTAAGTAATCATTTGACTAAACTTTAAACATAAAAGAACATATATATATATATATATATGTTACATAACAAGATAACAGTCAATTTATCCTTGTACTGTTGCCATTTTTCTTAAAATGTTTTTTTTGTTGCTAGTATTGCTTTCCTTAAATCATGCGCACCATCAGGATGTAATCGGAACTCTATCAAGGATTTGAACAAAATACTTCAAAAGTTATCAGAGTCATTTCTGAACCAGTAAAAGTCTCAAAGTTTAGTATAATTTTAATAATTCATTTTCCATTTGTAAAATAATGTTAACCATTATATTGCTTTTTTAATCAGGGGTCCTGATGGCCGAGTGGCTGGGCGTTCTGGCGCTCGGTCCCACAGCCTACATCCCGGCGTTGCCATGGGTGTTTGTAGTGGTTTGGAATTCCCTTTAAACCGTAGGTCCCCGTCCTAATCGGATCGTAGAGCGTTGCGGGGGCATTGTTACTCCGCGTCCGTATCTTCAAGGTACACGCGCCCCTGGGTAATGCAAAGTGAGTATGTCCGGCAGCGCTTGCCTTAAGGCATCCAAGAACAAGCTGTCTAAGTTTGCCAGCTGCATTGGAGCAAAAATGTTGCTTAATCGTGCTCAAAATGGACGATACTAAAAAGTTCTTTTACGGAATTCCTATTGACTGTTTGATATC
>BPLQ01000775.1:0-47861 GCA_021605075.1 Caerostris darwini
TTGGCCCACCATTTGGCTGTTGCACCAATGAAGAAGAAGGTATGAGAGAAATTAACTTTCACTGATTCAGGATGTCTAGTTTCAAAATCTTTTTATGATTATATTCTTAATAATACAAACAATAGTTTGGATTATTAGGATTAGAATCATAGAAGATTTTGAAAGCTTGTGAATCAAGTCAGTGATGAACAAAATATTTAATGAATGATGAATATTAACATTCTGATAGTACCAAGGAGCATTTAAAGTCATTCGAATAATTTTATTCTCTAAATGTTGAACAGTGAGGGTATTTGATTTGGCAGTTGATCTCTAGATTGTCTATGTTATGATGGGTCGCATGTAGGATTAATAAATAAGCTTTAGACATTTTTTTGATTAGTGACAATTTGGTGTCTATGGGAGGATGTCTATGGTGTCTATGTAACATTTTGTCACAGTAATCAGTCCAGACCTTTGCATTTTGATGACCTTGATGTTTTGCTTAATTCCATCCTGGAACCAAATCTCATGACCATATGAAATGAGCCTGTAAATGACTTTAAGATAGACTTCTTTTTTAACTCTGGAGTTTAAGTCCCAGGTGGCTCTTGTGGCTCTATTAAATTTTTGTTGAATACTGTTGATCTTATCTTGAATATTATTAATGTGGTGACTCCAATTAAGATTGCAGTCCATAAAGACTCCAAGATATTTGATTTGCTTACAATATTTGAATTTCTTATTGACAATTTTTATAGAAGGGAAATGAGAGTTGAACGTTTAATGAATAGAGTGCATATGATGTTTGTAAATTAGTTGCTTGTCAAGAATGGCGCCTTAATTGCAAAGCGTTAATTAATTGCAATTAATTGTTGGAGCAATTAATTTACTTATTGCAAATATTTATTTTAGGACGCTTTTTCTTTCGATAGTGAAAGAGGCGTAGAAGTCATTTAACAGTGTAAGATCAGTGGTGGTGGTGGAGGATATTGAGGGTGACTATCGATGAGTCGAATTGGAGTAGGAGGAGAAATAATTTCAATTACAGTTTGATCAGCCTAGTTAGATTTAAAACTTAGATATTTGATTCTTTTTATTTTCATTCCCTGCTGCTCCTTTACGAGTCGCCTAAACCATTTGCAGCGATTTTCTTTCTATAACCAAACAAAATTCACATCGCAGGCTGCTTTTTTTGTCCCCTCTCCTCCTAAAGCCCTTCCAGTGATTTATATCCAAAGAACAATCCCCGTTTATACTTACGACTGTGTCTCTTGCGAGGGTGTTTTCATCTTTAATGAATCAATAGTTTTATTGTAATATTAAAATTAATTATATTCCATAAAATTCGAACTTAGGTATAATTTTCCGTTTTAAAGATTTTAAATTTAATAAATTTCATTGTAAAAGAATTACATATAGAATAAAAAATTACTTGAAGAATAGGAAATAAAACATGATGTTAATAAAACCTTTTTTTAGTGTTTCCCATTTCATCTTGTTGTGGTATTTCGTTAAATAGATTTATTAAAATTTTTGTATTGACAGCTATTCCATTTATATATTATTATTATACCTATAGAGGAGGAGCTCAAGGGATAATAGATGTTTCTTTTCAGATAAATAAGATGCTTTATTTAAAACGCACATTAGTTGATTACCCTTGGGTTTGTATTAGTAGTTTGATGTAAATTTTTTAACAAGGGTTATTCAAAAGATTTTTGAAGAAAGAATAACGCATTTAAATTATGAAGGAAGACCGATTTAATTACCTCCTGTTTTAGTATTAAATGAAAGACTTAGGGTAAAAGGACTTAGCAATTGACTATCTATTCGTTTAGCAGTTAATATAATTGCTGATCATTTAATGAATAGCTTATTAAATGGAATTAGTCTAATAAGAATATTTAGATTTTGAAGGTCTTTATTCTTACAGATTATTTTATTAATTTTAGAATTGGGGATCTCGGTCAATCAAGAGTTTAGTTTTTAATATTTTAATTATCTTATATGCTCAAGACTGTTATTAACACTTGGTAAAATTATATACTCCTTTTCTTATTGTTACTGTTTCTCTTTGACTTTTATTAATGGTAGTGTAATATGTTGGGTATTTGGAATAGTAAATATATTTGTTTACAAAAAATGCTTAGTTGGTGATGGAATATAGTACCGGAAAGAACATTTCGAATGTTTCATTCTATGTTTAATATTAAGAGGATTGATGTTAGGAATATTTATTTTTTTATTATAAGAGACGTATTTTAAATTTTTTTTTTTTTTTATCAGAGACTAAGGACAGGCTCATTAAGAGAAAAAGCTATAAATCGCATCCAGTTTTATAGTGTTTTTACTAATAATCGCATCATTAGGTTGAGTATCTAATATTAGAATATGGTGGGAATGAGTACTCCAGTTCGAGATCACGAATTGTTCGCAACTGGCTTAATTAAAGCTAATAGAACGTGTAGGTTTTAATCATGACATTGCTCCGTTTTAAATATCAACAAATAATTCCTTCCCTTTTCTTAGGTTATTCCTAGATTACTCCTGGTCTAAAGAAGCTAAATATTTAGGTGTGATTTTTGATCGTCAATTAACTTTTAAAGCTCATGTTGACTACTTACGCAATAAATTTAATAACCAATTAAGAAAATTTTATTTTATTTTAGGCCGACATTCTATACTAACAATTGAACTTAAAAAACTAATTTACTTAGCTTATCTTCGTCCTATAATAGCATATGCGAGTCCCGTTTGAGGCGCTACTGCTCACAGTAACTTTCTTATTTTGGAGAGATTAGAAAATAAAGTAGTTAGAATGATTGTAGATGCACTATGGTATTTTATAAATAAAGAAAATAAACATGCATTCTCTATGCTTTAGCTTCCGCTATTATGCAGTTAAACTTGCTCAAAATTTTTATAATTCTCTCAATAGTTCTCATAATTCCTTTATTAATAATTTAACTAAAATTGATTATGACATCTCTTTACCGTGTTATCGCAAAAGACCGAAGCACGTTTTAAACATCAATAAGTAGACTGGTTTTTCTTTTTTTTCATCTGTCTCTGGTCCTGGTTATGCTTGATTAGGTTCGCGTTCCGCGTGTGATTGTTTATTTGGAACTGCTACTGCGTGGGTGCTCTGCTGTGCTATGGTTCTAGGCTTTCTTTTTTGGTACTTTTTAATGACTATTTCTTTTTGTTTTATTTGTTTCTGTTTTTCTCTTAAAATTCTGGATTCTCTTTTTATTATGCAATATATTTACAATTTCAATGGGCTGTGACCGACTGCAAATGTTATTCTATGCTGCTACTTGGAGGTCTGGTCGCTTCGCGACCAAGGTACTTCATCAAAAATACACACCGATTCTCTCTCCGATCGCATACTTTCCATTTTCACCCCACGCGCGAGCTATATTTAGAACAAGCCTCTTCGCGATTGCACTCTTGAAACGAATCGCTCCGCTAGATTTAGATTGCTCCCCCCTTTCCCTCCCCCCCGGGCAGCTTCTTTAGTTCAAAGTTCACTTTCGCCTCAACGCCTTTGCTCTGATTGACATATCCCCTGTCTGCGGCAATTTAGTTTCGGTTTTCACTCCTTCGCGATTGTTATTTTTTTTTTGTGCACTTTTTATTGGGCTTCTTCGTTGGGTGCTCATTTTTAGTTCGTTTTTCTCTTTTCACTAGTTTTTTCTTTCTGAATTATTATTTTTAATTGAAATAAATTGTAACTTAATTATTAATTATTTTCTCTACTTGATCTCTCTATTTTTTTTTTTTAATTCCTTCTTAAATATTCTATGTTATTCTTTTAATCGGCAAAGGCCTCGACCAAACGCTACTATATACCATTCATCAAGTTGGATGTAGGGTCTCAAGGTACTCCGTGAAATCCCCCCGATTCGCACTCACAGTTGAGCTGTTGCCGTGCAGATGAGCTATTATCATCGGAGTGTTAAGATCAACTCTGTGTTTATCTCTACCCTGTATATATTAATTGTTAATACTAGGTAAATAAATGAGATATATAATACTCTTAATATATAGTACTCTAGGTAAATAAATAAGCCTTCAAAAAATATCCGAATTGATTGTAAAATACTTCTTGAACCAGAAAGCTAAGCTTTAATAAGACAAATTGAACCACCGAACGAAAGAAACCGAGATTGTCGTAGTGACAACAGATGTCTGAACGGTCTAGAAAAAAATCGGTGGCATTGTTGCGACACGGCTTTTCTCTGTTCATAATCGTCTCCGCAAGCACCTACACAGAATTCAACTGCCTCCTCTGTGATAACCAGTAAGAAATGGTTATGTCTCACTTTGCTTCCTGTTCTGCCTCATGTTTCTTTATGGAAGCGTTATTGGATTGTCTAAAAGATCACAACCTGGATCAACTCGGTATTTTGATGCAGGCTCTTTCGGCAGCCCAAATAAAAATGTGCATTTTTCTTTTAATGAACTTGTTTTAATTTTCTGGTAAGCAAATAGTATTTGTAAAGAGAAAATTGAATTTCAAAAATTTTTTATTGAGCATAACCTGGATGTAATGTTATAATTCAAGAGACCTTTCTTAATGCTAATAGAAAATTTAATATTGCTAATTATGACTGACTGAGAAATGATAGGAATATTCCTCCTAATTGGTGGTACTGCTAGTTTTGTGAAGTGTTCTATTCCATATCATCCTATTCTTATCCCCTCCCTTTTAAATTTCACCGAAGCCACTAACATTTCCCTAGATTTACCCAATCAGGAACCGTTTATTGACGCTTCTAACTATATCCCGCCATCTTCTGATAACTCGCTTTTTACTATAGACTGTGAAATAGTATAAAATGTGATTCAACCGTGTCGAAATGTAATTTTATATGGAGATTATAAAGCAAAACATATCACGTGGAATTGCCATCAAAGTTGTACGAGAAGTATTATCCTCTTAATTTCTGTACTCTCATCATCAAAAACGTTAAAATAAAAAGCTCCTGATTTAGATGCTATTTCGAATAAAATGATAAAACATCTTCCTCCAATCACTGTCATTCCTTTATGCAACTTCATTAATAAAATTTCAGAACTTAATTATTTTCATACTGCTTGGAAAACAGCAGCCGTCATTCGTATTTTGAAAACTGGCAAAGACCCTTAAAACCTTGATAACTATCGCCCTGTGTCACTTTTTTCTTCATTAAGCAAAATTTCAGAACCTGTTATTTAAAAGAAATTAAATTCTTTTGTCTCTGACAATAACAGTTCTAATTCACAATACACCAATTATTTCTGTATTAATTTATTACAGGAGATCTTCAAAATACGGGTGCAATTTTTGGTAGAGTTTGGATTAATGGCCTAATTTATAAACTCATTATGTTTAAATTTCCACATTCTCTAATGAAATTAATTCAATAATTCTTACCTTTATGATAGAAAATTTACTGTTCAAATTAATAAAAATCACACGAGTATCAAATATATTTCGGCAGATACTTCATAAGGAGCGAAATCTCCTCTTTTCTCACTTATTATCTCTCATACCCTGAAGTTTTTATTGTTGTTTACTCTGACGTTGCTATTCTTAGCAAGAAATTTAGTGTTATTATTTTTACAATCACTTTTACTAATCACTTTAAAGTTCTTATTAACCGGAACGATAAAATTACTTTGAATGTTAATAAAACTGAGACAATCCTCTTTTCTGTGAAAGAAAATAAATAAATAAAAAAAAAATAGTTAATAATAGAACCAATACGAGGGAAAACAATACCGAATATTTTTGGTATTTATTTTGATAAACACCTCACATGGAGAAAACATTTTGAACACACAAAAAAAATAAACTCCGTATGACGTTCAGAAAAATTTGACGAACAGAATTTCTACTATGAGCAGAAACAACAAAATTCTATTACATACGCTTGTTCGATCTGGTCATGAGTCCCTAAATCGTATTTAAATATTATTGAAGCTCTTTAAAACATTATTTTCTGACAAATAACTTATGCAAATGGTATTAAGAACTTCTGAAGTACAAAGAGCTATCAAAATTCCTCCACTCAAATATTTCCTAAAGAATGCCTTGGAAATATTTTGTAACTCATTGGAAAATACTACAATCCAGAAAATTAACACTTATTAATATTTCTGTTAAAAGACAGCGTAGAATTTCAATTTATTTTATATTTTCTTTAACTCTCTTTTTTATTATTATTATTTAAATTATCCATCATTCTGGGCAAGTTTCACTAATCAACTGCATTTTAAACCTTGTTTAAACGGCCCGTCTTGGCAAGAAAATTCCAGGAAAACGAGCTCCACTTCTGCAGCGAATTTCTCCTGACTCTCGCCGAACGAAGTTCATCTCTGCTCTATTTGTTATGTCTAGAAAAGCCGTCCGACGACTTCAACTTTCCTGTTCAGAAAGATTGCAAACGCCACGGAACCCTTTTATTTTTTTTTTCCTCCTGAAGAGTGAGACGGCAGATGAATAATCAGCCTTTATGGTTTATAAACCTGGAAGAGCAGATAAGTCAAGCGTTGTTTGCAAAAGACATTGACTCGGAATAAACATTTCCGTTTATGTTGACTGGATAAAATTGTTTTTTAATTGCGAACGAAGTGCGTTATTCTCTTTCACTCTTTCTCTTTTGTTCGGCTTTGAGACTGCAAAATACGAAAAATAATTACTGATTCAATACTAGATTAAAAGGCTTTATTTATTCTTTCTCAAATCGTACACGATGTTTGAAACTTCATTTATTATTCTGTTAATTTTCGAAAACATAGTAAAATCGTTTATTTTCTAGGCGCATGGAAGCGAATCTATTAAGAATACACTGGCGAAGGAAATAAGAAACAGCTGCATAGACTGCCATTGTTTGGTCTCTACCCTTCCTCGCCATAGGTAACTTTTCTCTCAAAAAGTCATATATAACAGGAGATTAAAGCCATTTGCTTTCAGCTGATATACCTTTGGTTCAAGATATGATAAATAGTTTTCTTTAAAGGAATGAAATGTTTTCATTATAATACTGACATTAATTATTTATATATTAAAAGAAAAAAAAAAAAAAAGCGAATAACTTTCTGTTCTGGTTTTAAAACGCTTCATATTTTTTGCCACAATGTCCCAATTCTGCACAGTGTGCATAAAAAAAAAAAAAAACATTTTAATTAAAATTGGAGAAAGCAAACAGATTGCAAATATTTTTCCAACAATGAAAAAAAAAAAAAAAAAAAAGTTTTTCAAAAGAAGAAAATCGTTTGTACGCAAATATTTTAGAAAAAATTAAACTGCATTGAGTGAAAATATAAATAAACTCCCGGCACTACAGTCCCTGTTGCATCAATACCATCTGTCTACTGGCAGATACCGAAACAGGAGATGTTTTTATTTTTACAAAGTAGGGTTATCAGTTTTACCCCAGCGCTGTACAGGCATATTAGACCGAGACCTACCATTTAAAGTGGATTCTGAATCACTACAAGCATTCATGGCACCGCCTCTAATCGAACCCAAAGCCTGTGGCACCGAGCGCTAGTCATTCGGCCATCAGACCCCACAAATATTATATAAATAGTATTACTGATGTATTTATGAATACTCATGAATATAAAATGAAAATTACCCAATAAATCAGTAAGTCAAGTTACGAGAATTATGAAAAATTAAAGTTGTGCAAAACTGTTAAAAGTAAAATTCTTGTCGATCTTTTAAGTTTATCATCAATTTGATAAGCTTTGCTCGTTTATGAAGAGAAATCAGAGCTTGCTTTAACTGTATCTAATTTAAAAATTTATAATTAATTTCCTATTGTAGTATACAGATTTTTTTATAAAGTCCCCACCACTTTGTAAAGTCAACATTTCATTACGTCTGAAAGACAGCCACTAGGGGTGATATTTCTGAGTTAGCATTTAACGTAAGTTGTTGCTTGCCTATAGATTTATTGATCCAATCTCCGGTAAACTAATTTGAATAAAAGCACTCTGTCTATGTTCTAATGTTAAGAATTAGCAGGCTTAGTGATCAAGCAAAGACCATTAAAAGATGTTACGATTTAAAATTTATGTTTAAAAACTTTGTAGTGACTTCTGAAAATAGGTTGCAGCACTATTTCAATTAAAAATCAATTCAATTTTTTAAACCCACTTTTAAAAATTTATTTTGTAGTATAAAATAGTATGTGTGAAATTTGGGAGAAACCATCTATTCGATTTTAGTTGTGAATTTTCAAGTGAAATATTTGTCAATTTATAGATTAAATTTTCGCAGGGCGAAGCATTTAAAGGTTGGTACAATAGCGACAATGAAATTAAGTTATTTTGCATTCCTTAGAAAGTCCATTTTAAAACGAACTTCGCGTTATATGAATTTAAAAAAAAAGTCATTAATTTTGAAAATATGAGAAAATCCGAATTTCTAAAAGTTTCACAGAGTTGATGATATTCGGAATTTAAGACACCTTTCAGAAATGTATTACCCTATTTAAAACACAATGCTTTTACAATTCTCGGCCAAAATAATTATTTTCCACATATATTGCTCCCACGAATTGCTATGATTCCCACAGATGTGCCAATTGAATTCAAACGTATTCAATATCCAATTAGATTGGCATTCGCAATGACAATCAATAAGTCGCAAGGCCAAACGATGTCTGTTTGTGGCTTAGATTTGGTCACACCATGTTTTTCCGACGGACAACTAACTATACGTAGCATGTTCGCGTGTGGGTAAACCATCCAGTTTGTTTGTGTTGGCTAAAGACGGACTAACCAAAAATATTGTACTTTCCATTGCACTTAGAGATTGATGTTGATTATTTTTTAATTGCCATAATTAGTAAATATGTAAATAACTATTTTTGATGTATATACAGCTATTATATAATGTGATCTAAAATATATTTGTTAATTTAATAAAGTATAAAGGATGAAATAAATAAATGGTTAGTGTATTATCATTTTATACGCCGTCATTGTTCTGCAACGTTCCATTCCTCTTCCAATCATAACCACATTTTCACACACTTATAGTAAGTTAGTTTTTTTTATTTAACTAAAAAAATATTTTATAGAAATAATGTATATAGCAAAACAACGTTTGCCGGGTCAGCTAGTATAAATATATATATTTCTTTTAATTTGCCGGTCCGGCAAATTAAAAT
Organism: Caerostris darwini; assembly: GCA_021605075.1. NCBI lineage: Eukaryota > Metazoa > Arthropoda > Arachnida > Araneae > Araneidae > Caerostris > Caerostris darwini. The sequence continues at coordinate 9,153 of BPLQ01000775.1, forward strand.
TCTATCCGCGGGCCGGATAGAACCTTCTGGTGGGCCGTAGTTTGCAAATCGCTGTGTAAGAGTAAGCAATTGCCAAACGTCTTAGGCATCGCCAAACAAATCCAATTTTCAACACGAGTACTTATTATAAATGTACGAAATATAATTAATCATTTCGTTCATCCAATGAATGTTATTTACGAGTTTGCTCCATCTTGAGACTTTGTATAAATAAATGCTCAGTAACAAAGTAAATAAATAATAATATAACAAACAAAAAATGAGGAACTAGATTCTGAAAATAAAACATACACTTAACTTCGGCGCCAAGTAAATGATTTTTTTTTTACATTTAATTTAAAAAAAAAGGAGAGCCTGTATGGCTGAGTGGGTAGTGCTCTGGCGCTTGTATCACAGTTTTCGGGTTCGAGTCCCGGCGGTGCCATGGATGCTTGTAGTGGTTCGGAATCCACTTTAAAACGTAGGTCCCGGTCTAACAGGATCGTAGAGCGTTGCGGGGATAGTGTTACTCCGCGTCCGTAGCTTATCTTCAAGCTACACTCACCTCTTGTGTAATGTTAACTGAGTAACGTCGGTGCAGGATTTGCCATGAAGCATCAAAGACAGTTGTCTAAGTGTTTACCAGCTGCAATAGAAGAAAGAAGACAAAGAAATTTTTTCAGAAAAACACAATACAAAATTCTAAACATTTTCCGAGATAAATGATAGGTAGTTCAATTCAAGTATTAAAAACATTAATCATTTTCATTTACTTTGTTGTTAGGACATTCTATCTTTTTTTTTTCTAACAAAAAGCTGGCAAACACTTAAACAGCTGTATTGGATGCCGTAAGACAAACGCTGCAACGACGTTACTCACTTTGCATTACCCAGGAGGCGCGTGTAAGTTGAAGATAAGCCACGAACGCGGAGTAACAATGCCCCCGCAACGCTTTACGATCCTATTACACCGGAACCTACGGTTTAAAATGGATTCCGAGCCACTACAAACATCCATGGCACCGCCGGGACTCGAACCCGAAACATGTGGTACCGAGTGCTAGAACGCTAGCTACTCGGCTATTCAGGCCCCGTTAGGACATTCTAAATTCAAGTAAAATTTATTCATTAAGTTTACTTTTATTTATTTTTTTTAGTGAATATTTACTTCAACATGTATTCACAGCTTGTCATCTAGCGATTTTGCATTAATGTATTCGAAAATTCTCTAAAGGCCTGGCACATTGGCCATCTTGGTTGCTTCTGCAAACTTCTTTTTAATACGCTTTTATTAAGTTTCACCTGTATGTTTGTTTGTTTGTAACTGACTCTTTGGGCTCGATTTTGCCCTACTTTAAGCGATCAGATTTAATTTAAACGTTGTAGACTTATCAAGGACCGACGACACTAAAATATTTTGATAAGTTTATTATCTCATCATGATTAGGATCGCCAGGATTAGAGATTTTATTTTAACTTATTAAGAGAAATTTAACCCATGTAGAATGAAAGTACCTAAGACATTCAAACCTACGTGGGACAGTGGAACAACGGATCAGAAGATTCCCTGTTCGAATCCTGGCTGGCTCGACCTATTCGCATTTAGCCTTTGTTTTACTCACACTTAAATTATTGTAAGAACTATAGCTGCAGTCCTCCGTACCGGGACCTCATTTAAATATTATAGTTTAAAAACACGCTTTTAGAGTTAATCAAACTAAAAAGTAAAAAATAATGGTTAACATAAGAATAAAATGACTGACGAGAAAATGAATGTCACTGTTCTAAAAGCGTGGGGTGCTTTGTATGACGTTTTTAAACTAACTCTGCATTTCGGAATGAAACTAGTGAAAAATTATAACGATTGATATCGAGCACCCCACGCTTTTAGAACAGTGACATTCATTTTCTCGTCAGTCATTTTATTCTTATGTTAACAATTATTTTTTACTTTGATTAATTCTAAAAGCGTGTTTTTTAGTTTTTTTAAATTATTAATTTATTCCATGGGACTATTTCACTTCCCTCCTCCTGTAAAAGTACTTCAGTCTTATTCTATGAGTAAAGAAAAGCCTTTTGCTTGCTGAGGAATTTGAGAATTTATGGTCAAGTTGGGGATTTATGGACGGCCATCTGCATTCGTGAATTCTTCTTGTTCTGGTTGTGACATTTTTTATGACTCTACTTTCCCCGTTAAGACCCCCCCCTCCATGTTTCTCTCCGATCATCTCCGTTTTGACAGCGAGAAACAAGCCACCTTATCTCTGGTTGTGAGTGACAGCTGGTCGTAAATGGACACCCCCTTCTTTGATGTGCGGAAGAAACCGACTTTTGCCGGTGGGATCGTCCCTTATACGCTTTCATCTGGGGGCTTTCACTGAAAGTCAATAAACAAAACGATCTCCACTCTGAGATTGGTCCAAGAAGAAAAGTATTTTCGTAAAAGAGCCAGTTTTAACCCCCAGGGATTACTATTATCCCTTGGAATAGTCAAACTAAATATTTAGGAGTTATTCTGGATCAGCATTTAACTTGGAAACAACATTTTCTGCACACCAAAACTAAATTTCGTATTGCCTTCAGAAAACTCTACCCACTTATAAATAGAAATTCTACCATGACCAGAGATAACAAAATTCTTCTTTATACGACTATGCTTCGCCCCATTCTCACATACGCTTGCCCGGTCTGGTCCTATGCAGCTAAATCTAATATAAAAACACTTGAAACGTTACAAAATATCACTATTCGCCAAATTACCACTGCTAAATGGTTCATGCGCAATTCTGATATCTATAAAGCTATTAACATTCCTTCCTTAAAAGATTTTCTTAAATACATCTCTGCTAAATTTTTTGACACGCTTGTTAATCATGAAAATACTGCAATCCAGAATGACTCTTGCGCTCCCAATAATGATTTAAAACGTCCGCGCAAAATTTTAGTTTAATTTCTATTTTTATTTTTATTTGTTTATGATTGTTAATTAAATTTTTATTATTATATTTATAAATATATTCTGGGCAATTTTCATTGTTTCAACTGTATTTACGATACATACAACACTTATATATATGTCCTATAGGCGATGGAGCCCCCAGGGGCTGCATAGCTCCAAGAGAATTCATCAAGCATTAACCCCCAGGGCAGGAGTTTCCTATTAGGCTAACTAGGTTTCAGCCCAGGGCCTCAAGATCAAGAGGTGCCTACATTCAAATTGTTAGCAAAATTAGAATTACACTATTCTAAAAACAATAAAACAGAAATACTGAATCGGAAATAAGGAGAAATTCTACACATATGACTCATAAACAAACATATAAATGTATGGGTTAAGATCAACGCGTTCGGCTCATTGGGTCTGTTCGTTTGTATAGACTAGGTTGCACCAAAGTAGAGTTCATACGTTCACTGATTGTTATGGCAAATATTGATGTGCCTCATGCTACTAAGCTCTGGTTTGTTCTTGCATAAATAAAGTGCAGATTGGAACAAACAAACGAACAGACCTACTGATATCCCGACGTTTGGTTATATTCTAATTACTTCGATAATATGAAATACGCGTCAATGTTATTATAAAAGATTCTTATTTTAGGATTGCGTACACGATCATTTGATTCTCGCCTTTTGAGTTTTTTTTCAGTTTAATAGTCACTAATTGTATTGGGGAAAGGTCATTTTGAAGACTTAAAAATAACAAAAATCAATTAAAAAGCACAATGACCCAGAGGAGGTTGTTCTTCATTAAGTATTTTGTGCATCGAAAATGAAACCTTCAGAAAAATAGATTTTGATTAAATAATATAAGAATTCTGGGTGAAAAAGTTTAGAAAGAAATTATTCTAATCTACTATTTATGATATATAATTTGATATTTTCTTTTTTGTGATCTGGATTTTGTTTGAATAAAGTTCCATTTTTGGTTTAGTTTAAAACTTAAAATTCATAATAATTCATACTTAAAATTTAAATGCGAATTATTATGAAATAAATTTATCTGAATTGAATTTGCTTTAATCTTTAATGTATTGAATTTAATTTGATATAAAATATGATAATTTTTATTGCATATTTTATTTTCGTAGTACAAGATTTTTATTATTTGAATTTTGTTTCTTTGTAAATGGTGTGTGTTATGATTAGTTATTGTTACAAGTACTATATAGGATGCTGAGAATAAATGTCCAAATAAGTGTTCTCGACTTTTTTTTTATTTATTTATTATCCGTGTCTCATTTTTTATAAAGTACCAATCACAGCATGTTCAATTAACATATTGATAAGATATCACAGTAATGATGTATTATCTCTCCTGTATTTTACAAACTTAAAAATGGGAGGTGACAGGGCCTCATAAGTGGAATAGCCTAGGGCCTTTTTCATCTAAATCCGGCCCTGGGGGTGTGGCAAAGACAGATTTCGTCTTTTAGATCATGACGTAATCGTCAATCTAGAATCCCTGCCCTCCATTTTTTTTTTTTCTTTTAACATTATTTGCGACTTTGAACAGACACTGAACTGATTCAGCAAAAATGCTCCTAAAGTGTCTCCCTCCTCCTCTTTCCGATCGTGGAGTAATCGCCAGTTTTTCCACAACTCCACATTTTTTTTTTTTTTTTTTTTTTTTTTTGCAGCATTTTCTCTGAATTTCAACTGATTAGAGATTATTCAACAAAAATTATTCCGAGGAGTCTCCAAGCGTTGCCTGGGCTCAGTGGGCGGGCCTCTTATGCAGATTACTACATTACAATGTCTCACAAAAGCGCCAAGTGGGTGGTCTTCCGTGGCTCCTCCTTTTTCTTTTCCTCTTGATATCATTTCTTTCCTAGTACTGTTGCGATTTCATGTTTTTTAATTTAAGAAAAAAATACAATTCATTAAGTATAGAAGGCGATCAATGCATACTATGAAAGCTTTAGATCATAATTAACGGAAATATTTATTCATTTGATTTAAATTTTAGGCTTGATGATCTAGTACTTCAGTTCTTAATCAGGATTAATTTAATTTTTAATAATTAAGTTTATACTATATTTAGTAATTTTTTTTTATATTTATTATTATTATTATTTTATCTAAGTATTTTACTCCGTCATTCAAAGTTAATAGTTTCAAAAAAAAAAAAAAAAAAAAAAAAAAATCTTTACCAATCATGAGATTTTGTAAAGAAAATCGATGTATGATAAGACAGGCCACTAGAAAGGTAACGTAGTTACATACAGAATGCGGTCTGTGCATCCCTGCTGTATATGAATATTCAGATAATTTTATTTTTAAGTATATTTCATAATGAATGCATTATGAAGGCGATTATATTTTTTCCAAAAATATATTTTAAGTAAATGATGATAATAAAAATTTTTTAAGAAAGTTTAGTTTGTCACTCTACTGTCGTATTATTATCATTTGCACACTTTGGGACAATCAGAAAAGATCAACTTAGAATCCGAATCACTAACAAACCTCCATGCCACCGCCAGTATTCGAACCTGAAGCACCCAAGTACAGTGTGCTAGCCAATTGGTCATCACGCCGCTTACGAAAGTTTAGGAGGCAGTGAGTTATATATTGATTTACTTATGTATTCACGCACTTGTAATTAATAAATTTATCTGTGTATTTTATAAACTTTTAATACTAAAACATTTTTTAACGATTTTTTTATGGAATTTATATTATATCATTAAAGGTCTTGATTCCTTTCAAAACAAATTGCTTTAGTGGATTTGGCAATTTGGAGTTAGATACACTCAAATCGCAAATAACTAGAACTATATCTTATTAACTGAAGAGATGAATTTCTTATAACGTTTGTTTTTTTGTCAACAAGTGGTGAAATAGAATTATCAATTATATCTATAAATAAAGAAAGAAAACTACACATATCTCTTCTCAATTATTTATATTTCAACAATTTATATTCTGTTTCTTTTAGAATCCAATGTAACAGTGTTGTTATTTCTTATCCCACTTGGCTGGCCAAGCCCACGAGCCCATACGTGCTCATGGTTGAAGGGGAAGGAAGCAGCTTCTGTTGTGATGGAGCACCCGTAGGTAGAAGCCTGACTTTTGCTCCGTGACGCTCTTACAGTCATAGGAGACTGGGACCTACGGCTTAAAGTGGATTCCGAACCACTACAAACATCCATGGCATTTCGAACGAAACCTGTGGCACCGAGCGCTAGACACTCGGCCATTCAGGTCCCAAATTTGCCAACGGCACGCGGTGTTCCCAGGTGGTCACCCACCCAAGTACTGACCGCGCCCAATGATGCTTGACTTCGGTGATCTAACAGTGAAAGGCAATATGTATCGCTAATTATCGCGAAATAAAAAAAAAAAAAATTACTTTGAACAAGTCGTAGAATAATTGTAAATCATTAAATTTGTATTAATTGCATTTTTTTAAATATAAGAACAATATTTAAAATTCAACAAAAGGTGAAGCTCTACCAAAAGTTCAATAAACCACAAAAGCTTCAATGAACTTAACATGCTGTTGTCCGAAACTGTTTGCCATTCTTTATTTATTTACCATCAATCAGTTTAATTGTATAAAAAATGAATAAGACAATACTACCTCGCATTTAAACTTTTTATTATAATGAATCAATAAAGAAAGATAGTTAAATTTAATTTTTTTTTTATTTGGATTATTTTTAATATTGCTATTTTCCCATATGAAATTTTGGAATTATAACTCGATTCTCTAATTTGCAATTTTTATGAATTATTTTTTTTCGTTCACCTACAAACGACAAGTTTGTTAAGAAACAAAAAACAATGTTCAACAAAATGCTGTATTTTTCCAGGATAGTCAACTACAAAACAATATAACCTGAGATGTTCCTTGTTCACGAATAGTAAAATATAAACGCTTTAACGATTTCTTAAAACCAGAAAATTTTTGGAAGAATAATTTCCACTTTTATGTCATATTTAACAAACACCGAAAAAGAATCGTTCATAAAGCAGAATTGTTTATCTATCCGAAATCAGTTTATCTATCAAGATCAAGATCTATTTTGTAAAATAGATTAAGAAAAAAATTAAACTTTTTATTTCTTTTCATTTTATTTTTCGTAAAATGAAATCATAAATGCATCAAAGTTTTAAAAAAACTGTTTGCAGAAAAAGGTTCCTTCAATTTTGTTCTGATAGTCAACTTTTATTTGTTGCTGAATCGTTTCGAAATAAAATTATTTTTAAAATAGTGTCTCCAAGTGATTGTGGACACGATCAAAGATTACGAGTGACGTTTGCCGGTGTCACTTTTAACAATTAATGTAAAAATTTTTATGTTCTGTACATCACGAACTGTGATGTTCCTACGTTGCTCCAAAAAGTTTTTTATTCTTGTTTGTTTTATCTTCGTTCATACTAGATATGTATTATCACCCCTGCAAACTTTTCGATATATATATATATTGATCTAACGATAGCATACATGATATTTCTATCGTAAAACTATTACTTAATGCCAAAAATTATTTCATTTTCTTTCTTCAAGGTTTTTTTTTTAAATAAAGTGAAAAAATTGCGATACAATGACTTCTGGAATTTCGCATTCTTCTTCCAATCAGCTAACATCCTATTAAAAACAAATTCTATTTCATCACTGTCACAGTGATGGTGTGCATCGAGTCGGCCATTTGAAAAAGGGACCGAGCAGCGATATAAAGCAGAAAGGACCGTATAGTCGTGAAGAATAAAAACCGCAAACGGCCTCACGCTGTTCTGAACATTACTCAATAGCATTGATATCCTCCTTTCTGGATCACCACGCAGCTGCTCCAATGATTAGCTCTTCTTCCCACTGATTAGATTTGTTTACTGCAAAGGCCGCACTCTACACCTCTTTTTTCCCCTCCATCCTGCTGCTGCTTGAATAGTCGAAACGTTTTCGTTCCCCCCCAGGCTCTGCTCTTTTCATCGCTCACTTGCAAGTGACCTTGTACGATTCGTAGATTTTCCCACTCGGCTCAATTCACTTTATGCTACGTTGTGCATCTTAACGACTAGTGAATAGTTAGGTTTTTATTGTACGCTTTTTAGCCCTTTTTTTTGTTAGGAAAATAAAAGGATGGAATAAAACCAATAAAATAAAAATAAAAATTATAAAACCGAAAATTTATAAAAATACAGTCTTGATTATGGCCTTTTTTTTGTGTGGATAATTTGTTTACTTTGCAGCATCATTCTTCAAATGGCTCTCACCGTACAGCATAATTCCCTGTTGTACTTGTGTTATTCAAAAGAGCTCATACTCTGTTTACTTTTTTTTTTTTTCAATATTTCGGCATCGACAACTGGTCCCTAATTGTACTGAATTTTTAAGTTTAACTTTAATTTCTTTTATTTTGTATTTTACTTTTATTATTAGTATTTTTATCTTTTTTTTTTTAAGTACCATTTAACTTGAATTTCTTAGAATCTTTATCTTGTATTTCCACTAACCTTAATTAAGCAGCCAATTAAAATTCAAAGCATATTTATGAATTAATATGAGGGGTATTTCCCCCTGCTGGTACTCGTAATCGGTACGCCAGTTGCCAGCCAGATTTTCCCCGTCATTACCATTTCATTCTCTCTTAACAAACTGCTCTGAAACGTTTTTGTAATTTTTAACTTGCTCACCTTTTTGAATTGATTAACCTTTTGAAAGTATTTTTATTTTTATTATTTAAGTTCTCTTCCAAACTATGTTCAGTTTGTAATTCTTCAAATTCCTTTTTTATTTTAATTATTAAATTATAATTTATATTTATTAAATACTTTCTTGAAAAAAAAAAAACTCTTCTCCATATATTATTATATCTATATTAAGTGTTTATTTCTAACGCAATGGGCTTAAAGCTAAAGTAACTACCATTTCATATGCAAAGAAGGAGCTAACGGTTACCTAGCAACCAAGGAGCTCCGTCAACCTGCAAATCGTCGTTCTAGTCGTGAAGAATGGACTCTCAAAAAAGACCTAGAGCAATTCTCACTCAAGAATTCGACTCCTTCCCCGGGGTCACACGACGGAGGGTCCATTAGATTGCTTGCGGGGCATTCTGCGTTTTGAATTTGAGTTGCTAAAAATAGATCTGAAAAGCGACCGATGGGGAGCCATTTCCTCCCTACCCATGCTACGTTGTGCAAATACCACTGAAAATAAACCTGTTGTCACCAAATGCCGTTCTCTTCGTTCTTACTGCATAGCTGGCAAATGTTATTTAATTTCTTAAATTAAATAACATTTGCTAGCTAATCTCTTCAATTTTATCATTTTATTAGTATTATTTAAATTTAATTACTTAATATTTTAATAATATTTTTATTTTTCCAGTAAAGTTTAAATAATTTAATTTTTCTCTAGTACTTTTATGATGGCATGTGCAATGGACCCCTCATTATTTCTTCGTACCTAATTAAATTTAAATTTAAATTTTAAATTCTTAAAATGCTAAAATTAATGTTTTCTTTTTATTAATAACTCTAACACTTATTATAACTCTAGTACTTATTGCAATGTTGTAATTAAGTGTTTTCTTTTAAACTTAAATTAATTATTAACTTCTAGTGCTGCATTTATATTTTTATTCCTTAACTTTTACTTTTAAGATATGAAGTTCTAGTGATAGTTTTGTTGCAAAGATGCTCCTTGAAGAAATGACCGTTGCTTGTAGGCGAACAAACAAATAATTTATAAAAATTGCAAATTAGAGAATCGAGTTACAATTAAAAACTCCATATGTGAAAATAACAATAAGTATTAGAAATAATCCAAATAAAAAGTAAGCATTAAATAACTTTCTATATTGATTCATTGTAATAAAAATTTTAAATGCCAGATAGTATTGTCTTATTCATTTTTTATACAATTAAACTGATTGATGGTAAATAAATAATGGCAAACAGTTTAAAAAAAACTGCGTGTTTAAATAAATGAATAAAATTAGAATTTTCTAAATATAATTCATATTTAATTTTTAATGACCATTTTTTTTTTCTGATTATGAAATTATGCAATACACAATGGTAAAAAAAATGTAAAAAAGATGTACTTGTATCTTGAAAGATATGTTTCAGCAGCCTTAAATTTCTGAATAAAGTATTTCAAATTATTTAATTCTAAAAAAATTACAGTCGAACCTAAGAATGAGTAAACAATAAAAAATTTTTTTCTGCAATATATGTTAGAAAGAATGGGCCCCGAATGACTAGCTCTATGGCGCTCGATACCACAGGTTTCGGGTTCGAGTTCCAGCGGTGACATGGATGTTTGTAGTGGTGGGTATTGTTACTCCGCTTCCGTAGCTTATCTTAAACCTACGTGCACCTCCTGGGTAGTGCTAAGTGAGTAACGTCGGTGCAGCGGTTGCATGAAAGACAACTGTCTAAGTGTTTGCCAGCTGCATTAGAAAAAAAAATGTTAGAAAGAATGCGAAAATTCTAAGCGCAAATAACAATAATTTCACAGGGTGCCTTTTATGCTATGTTTTTCTATATACATTTGGGTTTATTAAAAGAAAGTCTATAAACAATAAATTTCTCAGGTATATAAAGTAAGAAAAAGCTTTATTGTAAGATTTATGATTCGTTGAAAAAAATTCACGTTTTTATTTGAACTAACTTATTTGAAATTTTAGAGTTTGAATTAGAATTTATTATTATTGAATACAGCATCAACATTTAGTGAAAATTTAAAAATTCAATTTTATTTCTATTAGTTTGTTGTAGTTTATTATTATTTTTTTTAAAGTTATCTTTTAAAATATATTTAAAAGGATATCATAAGTTACATAAATATCTCAATTTTTTCTTACCTAGTTGAAGGATTTTTTCCGATGGCTATACCAAGATTTTTCTTTTTTAATAAATGAGCTAAATTACTAAGCAAGGCATATTTCCAATGTGGTCGTGTCACATTGTCTCGTTCTATGAATATCTTTATATCTCATTTCTTGTACTTCAAAAGTTATTACGAAGTAATTAACGATATAGATACATTTTTATTTTAATCTTCGCATTTTAAAGTGCAGAAATACTTGTTATAAAAGTTTATCCACCTCAAACGGATACAGAAGCACTCTGACAGTCCTTTTCCGAGACATTTACTGGGTCTTTTCATAACGTTAAAATATTTATGTGTCAAAACTTGATGAATGTTGTCGCTGAACTCAGCGGGAAGTGAGACAAGGGCCAGATTTGACCATACTGAACTAAACAACGTTATTTTTTTAAAAATTTTTAAAATATTCAAAGTGAAATAATTGCCGTATGTGAGGGCTACACGAGAGTCGCAACTCTTGTTGGACTCAATCACCAGGACCCTCTTTTCCTGGGACACGGATCGCCATTCGCGGCAAATATGTGGGTCAGAAAACTGGCATTCTTAGTGGAACCACATGTATAGGGAAGAAATAAATAGTAATAGACAAACAACCAAAAATCAAAAGGAATTTCAAGTAACCACATAAATAACGCAAAGAAATGATGAAAAATAAAGAGCTAAACATGAAATCAAAGGCAAAATATATGGCAAACGCATTAATGTGATGAGACAGAATGGCACGATATAATAGTGATGTCTGTATTCTAGACCAGGGATGGGCAAACATTTTCGGTCGTGGGACAAAAATCGGGGGGAAAAACGTTTGGCGGGCCAAGATAAATTTTTCTGAAATTTTAAAAACAATATACAAGTATTAAAATTTAAATATGTTAATGAGTTGAATGAAATTGCTACAAGTGCCTTCATTTTTAAAAGTGCCTTCTATTGAGGTTCGAAGTGAGATGTACTGGTTCTACAGAACCAGGCTAAATCCTCATCTGTCAGTCTACTTCTGAAATAATTCTTTCTAAGATTCATAGTTGAAAACACTTGTTCACATATATAAGATGAAGCAAACGCAGCACTGATTTTCTGGGCGTGAGATATTAAATTTGGGAAACTTATTTTCAATAATGATTTGTAAAACTCTAACTTTGGCATATTTAGAAACAACTGCTTGATATGATTGTTAGATTGCAACTCAATTAATTCCACCTGCAAATCTGACCTCACTGCTTCACAATTTACGTTGAAAGGCATGGTAAAAATATCCAATTCTGTTTTGAATGGGAGAAAAGGAGATGGATGTATAATATATAAATTAATATTTCTTTTAATTTACCTCGGACCGGCAAATTAAAATTCTGTCCGCGTGCCTGATAGAATTTTCAGGCTGTCCATAGTTTGCCCATCCCTGTTCTAGACGATGAAAAGGAAGAAAGGAGGACAGAAAATGAAGGAAAAGGTCACTGGGTCACCCTGGAATGGTGACACCCGTACATATCTAAAGAAGATTTCGCCACTGGGGGGGGGCATTTAGGCGTTTATGACAAAGACAGCGAGATGGCGTCACACTCCGTTCACATTTTCGAACTGAGTAGTTTCTGGAAGGATGACGTATTTTGCCCTGTATTAATATTGCCTGAATGTGCTTAAACACATTCAATCTGTACATATTTTAATCGTTTCAATTTCTATCTAGAGTGATGTATCTTTGGTATAGCTATTAAAACACTAAGGACATTCATAAATCGGGCACTTCCATGGTGCCAAACTTGACGGATCACAGAACTGTATTAACACTCAAATTCATTATCGGCTTTTTTCTTAAATTATATATATCCTGTAATTTAAACCACAAATTCTTGAAATATGCATGCAAAAATAACATCTAAAGCTCCTAATGTTAATAAAATAACTGTTATAATGAGCGTTTCATTGCGGGTTTTCCCCCTTCATTTGTGTTGGAGAATCACCATTTGATTTTGAAATATAAGTATCTGTATAAGAAATATTGAAATAAAATTTAAAAGTAATTACATTTTTTCTCCAATAATGGGCAAAAATAATAGATTAGTATCTTCTTCTAATTATATAATTCCTGGCAGAAAAGGTAAAGAATATAAATTTATATAAAGTGTTAAATAAATATCAGTTTAATGTCGTTTGATTGGTTTCAGATAATTCTAATTAAGATAAGAGTTCAATAAGAAAAGAAATTCAACCAATTTCAATTATTGCATAGAAGTAAAACATATTTCAAGCGGAAAAGAAATAAAAACGAAGAATTTTTTTCAAAATGAATAGTATTAAATTGATTATTATTGTTCGGATAACAGAAATAATTATTATTTACAAATATATATTATTGTAGATTATTATTTACAAAAAATCTGCGAACTTAAATTTATTAAAAAAAAAAATTATGTTTAATACCAACAGCGAATGTAGTTATAATATAAGAATAAAAATAATTAAAATAACTTTAAAAAAATGTGGAAATAAAAGGAAATTAATATAAACTTATCTTTCTCCTTGAACGTTGACTTCCGTTATCTGACATTAATTGAACATGTTCATCATTTTCATTTTTAACAGCTGTACTAATTTTAAGTTTACAAAAAGATCGGATTGTTTAGATTTGAACGCTTTTGAGACAACTGGTCTTGGATTCAACTTATGCAGGCGACTTGTGTGGAGAGAGAAATTTCCTTTTCCATAATTTATTAATTGCTTATGAGTTTCGTTTTCTAATTAGTATGAGAAGAAAGGTTTTTTTATTTCTTCATCGAGGAATAATAAAAGAGGTTTCGAATTTAATTTGTGTTCAACTGTTTAATTCTTATGTTAAAACTTATGGGATTTATTTTTTTAAATTTCCAAATGTTTCAGTAAATATTCTCAATGTTTTTAAATAAAGTTTGTCGCAAACCATTTAAATCGTTAGAGCTCTTAATAGGGGGTTAAGTTAATTAAAATATTCTTATGAATATTAATTAATACATTCTTCTTACAATACCTGTCTTTTAATGTATTAAAAGCTTTTTCAAATTTTGCTTCCCATATAGCTAACCAGAAATGCACATAGCAGTATTACCGCCCAAATACGATTTCAGATAATTCACTTTTTCAATATTGAGTAAGTGAGAGTATTTGTGAATTGAACATTCAAATGAATTGTAAAAGTAACCACTGGGAATAATCACCATAAAACTTAAATGTTGATAATGTTTGCAAATCAACAGTAACGAACTTTTGGTTTATAACATCTATATTTGAAGTATCAAGAGGCTTTGAAACATTTTTTAACTTTAATACTTTTGCCAGAGCATCAACATAATACTTTTTTGTGTGTATTCCCCATCACCGCATTTTATTTCTATAAAACTCATCGGCCAAAATATATTCCGTTTTAAAATTGCGTTAAAAAATACATTAAAATGCGCAAGCCAGTTTTGATCAACACATAGTTGTGAACAAATGTCAATAGGCGTGAATATAAAAAAAAATCGATCGGAAAATCTCTTGACTCATCAGTGATCAAAGGCAATTTCTTATGGTGACGTACCTTTTCTGCTTGCAAAACAGTCTTCTCCTTTTAAAAATACGGTCTGATGTCCGACTGGCCTTTGGTACCACATCGAATCCTAGCGATGACATGAATGTTTGTGAGTGGTTCAGAATCCACGGTAAACTGTAGGTTCCAGTCTAATGAGCCCAAAGTGTGAAAAAAATGACCGTAGACCGACGAGTCATAACAAAAGTTCATTATTTTACATAAATAGAGGGCATTACTTTACCAGAATGCATTGTTTTATATATTCAGATGACTATCATTCATATAGAATTTTATATTTATGGAAGGTTTGAAAAAAGGTAGGTATAATGAAATAAAAGTACTTTTCCACAGGCGAAAATACATTCATAATTTAAGCCAGCGCCTAACATCGTTCTAAATATCGTTTAGTTGGCAGCATTTTCTTTTACATTTATTGATAATAAAACACCGTCTACATATTTAAATTGTAAGCTTAAAATTCAAAGATAAAGTTTGCGAAAATCTTTAGTATGTAAACAAATGCTTATTTTTAGTTTTTATAGTTTTGATTGATTGAAATTGAGTTACTTGCTTGGTCTACAATGTAAATGAAAAAATGCTTCAATACTTAAATAATTAAAATGCTAAAAATAAAAATACTTCAAATAATAATTCAAATTGTTATATAGCGCAATGAAAAATAATATTAGCCAATCTGGGGACAAACTTTAGCTCGGTATATGGCAACGTTTGCGATCGATATGACGAAAATTATAAAATCTTTATGTATCAAATTATTTGACATGAAGTACTTTTAAAAAGTAACAACTCATGTTTAATTACACATCAGCAACGCATCAATGAAATTTAGTTTGCATAATCAAACAGAAACTTTTAAGAAATGTTAAATAACAATTCAATTTCCAAAGATTTATAAATAATTTTTTTAATTAAAAAATATTTTTGAATCGACTATTTATTATGGTAAATAAAATTACCATGGTTTTGCAAAAAAATTACAATTTTCTAACAATATGTCAAATAAATTACAATCACATAATTACGTAATATGAAATTAATACTAAAATCATTTTAACTTAATTGAAATTTGAATTTAAAATTATACATTTTTGTATTTATGACAAATAAAAAACATTTTTTTATTCAATGTATCATACTCAGAAAAATTACTTGAGAAATTAGTAAACAAGATATGTTTAAAATTCAAATCACAAGAAAGACTATTTGAATCATCGTTTGCAGACATTATTAAAAAAAGTAAAATACAAACCCATGATGCATGTTTGGTAACCAGCCTTAGAAACTTAAATGGAGATATTTCATGATATGATTTGATAGTTTTTTTGCACCAGTAAGAGTGAAGACACAATTTTTTCAAGATGGCGGTGAAATGCCGTTTTCTGTTTAGTGCAGTAAGATAATAATGAACTGTAACAATGCTTAAAAAGTCATTTTCATTGTTCCCATAATAGCTTTGAAATAAAGTATCTAGCAGAGCTCTTTTCTGTAACAATGTTAGCGTTTTATTGTTAAGGATCTAATTTTTTTTTCCACCACCCCTTTTTAAATGCACAAGTAAAAAAAAAAAAAAATTTATTCTTAAAAAATAAATAATTTTGGCATATATAAATAATGTTATTAATATTTAAAGACAATTTATAATATTTTACTAATCATATATTCCATAACTCATCTAATTGAATGTGATAACGGTTTTTGATTTGGTTTGGTTTGGTTTGGTTTGTCGCTCTACGGTCATCTTCTGTCTCACGAGGGCTTAAGAGACCGGGACCTACAGTTTAAAGTGGATTCCGAACCACTAGAAACATCCATGGCACCGCCGGGACTCGAACCCGAAACCTGTGGTACAGATCGCTAGCCATCCGGCCCTTCAGGCTCACGTTTTTTGAAATGCTGTTGTGAGGAGAAGGTGCACTGTAATAGGCAATTGTGATTTGGGGAATGGACAGTACGATCGATTTCTGCTGTATAGCGCGATAGATTTCCAAACTGAGGTTTCATCTCCTAAATCAGGTTCGAGATGCGAAAGCAAAAGTTCCCTCAACTATTCTGGGGATGGATAAGATAAATAAAAAAATGATCTTTGTTTGACGCGAGGAGGAGAAATGAGTTAATGAGTGTGACAATGAGTCGTTGTTCATTCTGGGTAAAGAATCTGCTGTGTGATTATTTTTTTAGTGGGTGGTCAGCAATCTACTAACAGTTTTGTAATTTTTTTTTTCTTTAAAGACATTTATTCCATTTAAAAAACGAAATAAAGCTGCTAATTTAGACATTTTAATGCCTTCAGAAATTGAACTTTGTAATACAACTGAACTATTTTCCAATTTTCCTCAATGGACACTTTAGGATTTTAATTGCATTAACTTAATTGTACAAATCAATCTGAGAAAATGTAAATAAGCTACAATTTTATTAAACAAACTTGTTCAAAAATTTCATACGGAATTTAATTATCGTCCAAGCATCTTAGGTAAAAAAATAACAGATTTACAAGAAAAACACAGAACTTGAAAAACTTGGTTGTCACAAAATGGAAAAGCGGGCATTGTCGCTCTCCCAAACGCTCAATTGCCGATTGTACTGGGAACAGGGATTGTAGTGGGAATATAAATGTCTGATAACAATCAACTGCTTACTATAACTTCAGGACACTGTTAACTTTACGATAATCTCCAAACGATATTAAATGAGATTAAGAATTTCACTTCTTCGAACAAATATCAGAAAATATTTATTAGAGTAGACCTAAATACACGCAGCACTACTTGGGGCTATAATTCAGAAGACGCAAGAGTCTTCTAGAATCAAACTTGATAAGATTTTAGAACTTGCCAGCAAACACTAAGTGTCAATCATTGCACTCCAAGAGACGAAATTAAATACAAGACATTGACTAAGAGTAAAAGGATATAGCATAGTCCGCCAGGATAGGTTTTCCAATGGCGGTGGAGGCCTCATGTTTCTAATTAGTTATGTGTATTTTCAGGGGATCGACAGCATCAATTCACCGAGTAAAAACCTGGAATGTCAAGGAATTACAATCTTTCCAAGGAACCGTAACAATAACATTAACATTATAAATTTGTATCATCCACCGAATAATCAGAAATTAGACTTGGATGCTTTTGGGGGGGACCAATGCTACACTCCTTCTGGGGGATTTAAATGCTAAGCACACTGCTTGGGGTTGTGCTTTGGCTAATAATAGGGGACAGGATCTGGAAAACTTATCCAATGATAAAGCCTTTGTTTTCTTAAATAATGGAACCCACACATATAGTTCTCATAGTTATAATACTACTGATGCACTCAACTTGAACTTCTCTAGGCGAGACTTATTCCCATATTGCTCATGGAAAGTTGTGGACTATGTTGGAAGTGATCATTATCCTATTTTGATTCAGTTGGATTACGACGTCAAGGCCTACGGAAACAGCAACAGACAATTTTGGAATTTTAAAAAAGCTAATTGGACTTTATTTGAGAAAACTTAACTGAACAGCTTCAGAAGAACCCTATTACAGAAGATCTAGAAAATGAATGGTTCATGTTTAAGCATTCTGTTTACAGCTACAAAGGGTACTGTACCAAGAGTTAAGCATAAGAAAACCAGACCAGCTTTCACAGGACTTACAGAAACTATTGGCTAAAAGAGAACATCTGCTGCAGAGCCATAATTTAAATGCTAACTCAGATGCCAGAATTCAACTTAACAAACTTAATGCAGAGATCAAACGGGAGTATTGTTCTATAAAGAAAAGCAACTGGCAGGACCTGTGTAAGAGCTTGGATTATAAAACTCCTAATACTAGACTTTGGCGATTAGCCAAAAAACCAAACAAAATACAACCACAGATGGAAAATACAAATTATATTATTGGTATCAATGGAACTCCCACTGTAAATGAAAAAGAAGCTGCAGATGCATTGGGAAACAACTATTCTAAAGAGAGAAAATTGGTCTTAGGAAGGGAGAACAAAAAGACTGGCAGAGCGACCAGAAAAGTAATCAGATCTTGCAGGGTTCCCGCCAGTAATGAGCTTTTTAAAGATCTAATTACTTCTTCAGAACTACTTTATGCCGTCCAGCAATTAGATTTCAAGAAGTCACCGGGACCTGATGGTATACATGGACAATTCATAGTAAATCTTGGATGATGTGCAAATAAAAGACTCCTGCATATTAACTCCTGCATCGACCAAATATTCTACTTTGTCCAACGGGTTAGGGATGCACACAATATGAAGAATTCCAGACACACTATGGCCGTATTTCTCGACCTCACTAAGGCTTTTGACAAAGTTTGGAAAAATAAGCTACTGGGGAAATGCTTTTCAGAGTTTGATATCAAAGGTCGTGCATTCTCATGGCTTTCAGATTTTATGAAAAACAGATCTTTTCGAGTGAGATATCAGAACAGCTTGTTCGAAATTTTAAAAATATATCATGGAATTCCACAAAGTTCAATTTTGAGCGCCATCCTCTTTTCACTATTTTTGACTGGTATCGAGAGAGTTGTTCTCCTTGACAAATAGGCCTTTTTGCTGATGACATTATCGTTTGAGACCACAAGTCAGATTTAACTAAACTAGAAAATATTCTCAACGACACCTGAAAAAATTCAACACTTTGCAGATGAGCATAAATTGGCTTTTACATTACTAAATCTCTAAGTTGCCTCTTCACAACTAACAGACACTTGTTCAACTATCAGCCAAAAATTTTTGTAAAGGGACAATTGCTAGAATCTATTAAAACTCCTACCTATCTAGGGTTTACTCTAGATACTGAAATTAACTGTAGTAAGCACACTGACAGACTCTGCGAGAAGGGTAGGAAAAGGATTCAACTACTTAAATACATTTCTGGAAGGGATTGGGGAGCCGATGCAGGCACACTCAAGATCACTTATACTGCTCTCATAAGGCCAATCCTTGAATATGGCTACCAGATCTATCAGATTGCTGCATCTACTAACCTAAAAAAACTAGAGAGAATACAATTTAGCTCTGCCAGAATTATCACTGGTCTCAGGCACAGTTGTCCCAATGATATTGTTTGTTATGAGGCTGATCTTCAGCCCCTTTCCTTGAGAAGAGAAATAAATATGAAAAAGTACGTTGCAAAGCTAAAGAGTTTTATGCTTTATAACAGATCATTAAACCTTTTATAGAGCTGGACAAATAACCAGAGATTAAAAAAGGACAGCCCTCTGGGTTTAATATGGAAGCAGGGATTGGCAGATATTGAAGTCGAGCCCAGTGTTCCTTTTAATCTACTGACCCCTATTAGTGTACTTAGTAATGTAAATTTTAATGAAGACTTGAAAATGAATTTTATCAAACACGAAGAACACCCGGAGTTGCTGCGTCGGTTGGCTCTCGAGATCATCAATAATATTTCTCCTCGGGGCCTGGTTATTTACACTGACGGAAGCAAATCTGACTCTGAAAGAACAGTTAGCGGAATTTTTATGAAGACAAGTACAGGAGAATTTAGATATCGTTTTAGAAACCCGGATCACAGCTCAGTATTCAGCTCAGAATTAATTGCTCTAAGCGAAGCTCCGAGTCTAGCTTTAGATTTTGAAGTTCCTGATGTTTGGATTCTGACTGATAGTAAGAGCTCAATACAGTATTTAAAGGATTGGCCAAGCATCCTGGACAAATTGGGGTAGGATATCGTTTCTAAACTAGCTGTTTTGGACCAGATCGGATCGGTGTGCTTGCAGTGGATTCCCTCCCATGTGGGCATCTATGAAAATGAAATTGCTGATCTGCTCGTTAGGGAAGGTTGCGAACTTCCCAAAGCTTCTTCATCCAATCTGTTAGCTTCAGAGGTTCATTCCATGACTTTAGTCAGAGTGAATACCGCTTGGAGGTCGCCCCCCATTGATGTAGGGTACGCCGCTAAATATCCTGGTATGTCCTTGCAGTGCTCCTGCCCTATGGGTACCTCTGTGAGGTAACTGTTGAATGAGGGGAAGACCGTTTACTATCTATTGATGCAGCATGATTTACTGGACTTTGTTTAGGATTCTAAATCAAGGGATAAGCAACAACAACAACAATAAAAACAAGAGGTTTTTGCTAGTGGAGGTGTTCTTATCAGCAATGACTTCCGTTTATTGAACAAAAGAGAATTTGGAGAGAGTTTATTTTGAAAGAGTTTATTGAAAGAAGAGAGCCAATTTTTGCACATCGTAATAGTAATGGTTGGCCAGATATTACTCTCGTCTTTGCAGCAGAATTGACCTCCAGATGTGATTGGGAAGTTCTAGAGGATGAAATTATCAGTGGAAAGGGAAACTATTATATTTAAACAATTTAAAACTGCATTAGGGGACATTAAAATTTTATTAGAGCCTTCTTTCCCAAACTAATTTATACGTTGAATAATGTTAGTAATGGAAGTCAATTAAGTCAAGATACTCACATTCTTCAAAAAGATATTGTTAAAGCGTGCTCTAAAGCATATATAAAACTATAGTAAAAAATAATTATCTTACTTTGTGGAACCTACAGCTAGAAACAATTAAATGCTCTTAGAAGAAGAATGCAAAAATTGGAAAGGGTTGAAAAAGAAAACTATATTTCGACTTACTCCAAAGCAAGAGCAACCTATAAAAAAGAAATTCTAAATACAAAATCTCAAGCCTGGAGAAAATTTTGTTCAGAATCAGGTACTCCTTTTGGAAAATCTTTTAGGACCACAATTAAAAGTTCACTTCCTCCAACTGAAATCCTTAAAGTCATAAATACATCATAGATGTATCAGTAGGAGTAACAAAGAAATTGGTCAAGAAACTTTTGGAAACAAATTTATTCTGTCAGTCCCCAAGAATTTTTTTCTTGTCTTCATGAAATTTTCTCTTTTGCTAAAGATCCTCTATTTACTAAAGAAGAAATCAAATGATACAAACTCTTTCAAAAGGGAAAGCTCCTGGATTGGATGGCGTAAATAATCATGTTGTTCATATTTTTAATGTTTATTTTCCAGATGTCTTTCTTAAGATCTTTAAAAAATATTTACAGTTTCATACTTTCCCAGACGCCGTTAAAATAGGAGTTGTGGTCCTATTCCTTAAGAAAGGTAAAGACAAAGCAGATCATAATTCCTGCAGACCATTTACTCTTCTCCATACTGTAGGCAAAGTTCTAGAAAAACTCTTAATTCAAAGATTATCCTTTAAACTTCAAGAAGAAAATAAACTGAATTCTAGACTAGATGGATTTCGTATACTAAGTATTATACATTAAATAATAGTAATTATTTAATTAGATATTAAGAGTGCATTTGATAACTTTAAATATTTTTCAATCCGAAACAGAATGAAAGAAGTCCTCCAACCTACAGATGTTACAGAAACTCATTTGGACACATTTACCCACATATTAGTTACAATTCAAACTAGTGAAGGTTCAATAATCTGGGAACAATATAAAAGTTGTAATCAAGGTTCTTGTAGTGGCCCAATAATGTAATGAGGTACTTAATTATTAATGGCCTCCCACAGTGCATTTGCAAGACTTTGCAGATGACTTTTTATTTACCATTAAAAATCCTACTAGACTTGAAAAACTTTCAAACGAATGCCATCAGAAATTTAAAATTTGGATAGATAAACACCAGCTGTCTATGTATACAGAGGAAACGAATTACCTTGTCATAGGAAAACTCTCAAGAGGGCCTGGCTTCAAATGGGGAAATGACTCCATCAAAAGGAGAAAATTCGTTATTTACCTGAGTGTATTCAACGACGAAAAACTCAATTGGGCGTATTCAACGACGAAAAAATCAATTGGGCGAAACATCTTAGTGAACATGGCAAGAATTCAGACGAATCTCATACAAGACGATAGCGGAACGAGTACTAAGTCAGGTAGCAGCAGCCTGGAAACTCCTTCCAACACCTAGAATTGAAAGAAAATTGCAATCTATTCAAAGACTCATCATTCTACATGTAACCTGGGCATACAGAACCTCATCAACAGATGCTCTTCAGATTATCACAGGCCTCGGCCGCTTCACTTAAAATTACAAGCAGGAGCTGCATTCAAAATCGTGTGCAGAACGAGGAAGAACTTACAGATGGAAACACTTGAAAACACTGAGGATGACTTCGAGCAGAAGATTGTCACTTCATCCAATGCATAATTTTAATAACTGCAATCAAGTTGAGACAGGTCTTTGTTAATGGCCTAGCATCCCAAACATCTCAAAATGCTCCGTAATGACTCAATTGATTTCTGGTCTTCGCATATGCTATTGGAATGCATGTAACCTCTGGTTTAAAATGATTGAATTTACTAACTTTGTTGATAACTATAATCCAGATATAATACTGCTTCAGGAAACACACCTTAGGCATTCACAAACACCTTACTTAATGGGGTACACTTTTTATAGAAACGATGGTCCTCAAGACCCAGTCTCTGGGGGAACTGGTATTTTCATCAAGAACTCTCTGCCTCACAGTCACATCGCTACTCCACAATTAATTGGGATCAAAGCCACCATTATTTCACTAAATTTTCCTAATCTCCCCTCTCTTTTTGTAAATTCTGTTTATGTTCCAAATGCTATTGCTATTACTAATCTTACTAATGATTTAGATATTTTATTTTCTCTTAATAATAGTGTTATTCTCGCGGTGGATTTTAATGGTCATAATACTTCTTGGGGTTGTACTAACAAAAATAATACTGGCGTTGCTTTGCAAAGATATGCTAATAACCTTAATTTAGATATTATTGTTCCTAATACACCTACTAGAATTGGCACTAACTCTACCTCTACAATTGATTTAGTAGTTACTAACAACTTTCATTTTAATCATACCATTAATTCGCTAGATTAACTTTCTTCCGATCATAATCCTGTAATCATTGATTATAAGTTTCGCGCTATGCATGTCATGACTAACCCGATTGTTACTACCTGTTGATCTAAATTTTCTAGTATACTTGACAATAATTATATTTACTCTTTTACCCCTCTAACTTCTCCGTATGATATTGAAGACGCAATTAAGGAATTAACTAATAAAATTATCTCTGCCCATCAAGCTGCCTCCAAGCCTCTTCCTACTAACAAACAAACCTACCTACCCCCTTCTATTAAAAATCTCATTACTAATAGGAACAACGCAAGAAAACTCTGGCATATTTATCGAGATCCTCGCAGCAAAAATGTGTATAACCATCACCAAAATTTACTAAAAAGAGCAATAGTTAGTATAAGAATGATTGCTGGGACAGGCGTCTTGAAACTGCTAATGTGGAGGATGGCACAACTGGAAGATTTGCAGCAATCTCAGAAAAAAAAAGACCCAAAATTAATTCGCTTCAAGACTCCAACGCTACAGTCACTACTGACGTACAAAAGCTGAGATTTTGGTCAATACGCTACAGGAACAGTTTCAAGAGAATCCATCTAACAACGTAAACATTGTCACTGAAGTGGAAAGCACTATCGCATCCTTTTTAACAACGCATAACAATACTAATAGCAATTTACCTCCTACTAAAGCCTCGACTGTCATCAACATCATCTCCAACTTTAAAATCAGCAAGACTCCAGACATAGACTGCATCACTAATAAAATGCTTAAAAATATTCCATACAAAATTATTCTCCAAATCTGCAACATCACAGATGCTATTTTAACACACAACTATTTTCCAAAATGCTGGAAAACTGCAAGAATTCTTCCAATTATAAAGCCGGGTAAAGATCCCACTTCACCAAATAGTTACAGGCCAATTTCCCTGCTCTCTACCTTCAGTAAAATCATTGAAAGAGTGATTGCCGATCTTCTAAATCAAGAGTCTAAGGTTCTAAATGTCTTAATTTCCCAGCAATTCGTCTTTACACAGGATCTCTTCACCACGCATCAGTTGTATAATCTCACCGAGACCATCTCCGAAGGGTTTTCTTGGAAACAAGATACAGCGGCAATTTTCCTACGTGGCGAAAACCTTTAACAGAGTGTAGATCATCCATGGTCTCATCTACAAATTGATTCAATATAAATATTCTCCATATATTATAAAAACCATAAGAAATTACCTAACTGAGAGGAGTTTTATTGTCTCAGTAAACAACGTTAACTCTAAAAGATGCAATATTCTCGCGGGTGTTCCTCAGGGATCGATCTTGGGACCTTTTTTGTACAACATATACACTAACGATATTCCACAAGACCACAGAATTAAATTGACACTCTACGCTGATGATACAGCTATTATTACACAGGGGAGATACTTACACATTATTCAGAAAAATTTACAAAATTACATTAATGCACTTGAAATATGGTTAGACAAATGGAAAATTAAACTTAATGTCGCGAAAACTGAAGCAGTGCTATTTACCAGGAAAACTGTCTATAATCCTCCTAACATAACTATTTACAATACTAACATTTCCTGGTCTAAAGAAGCTAAATATTTAGGTGTAATTTTTGATAGACGTTTAACTTTTAAAGACCATATTGACTACTTACGCAATAAATTCAATAACCAATTACGAAAATTCTATTCTGTTTTAGGCAGACATTCCATACTAACAACTGATTCTTAAAAAACTAATCTATTTAGCTTATCTTCGTCCTATAATAGCATATGCGAGTCCAGTCTGGGGCTGTACTGCTCACAGCAATTTTCTTATCTTAGAAAGGTTAGAAAACAAAGTCATTAGAATGATTGTCGATGCTCCTTGGCTTTTTAGAAATAAAGAAATAAAACATGCTTTATTTATGCCTAGCTTCCGCGATTATGTGGTTAAACTTGCTCAACATTTTTATAATTCTCTCAATAGCTCTCAAAATTCTTTTATTAATAACTTAAATAAAATTGACTACGACATCTCTTTGCATTGTTTTCGTAAAAGACCAAAACACGTATTAAACATCAATAAGTAGACCGGTTTTTCTTTTTTATTCATCTGTCTCTGGTCCTGGTTGTTCTTGGTTAGGTTCGCGTTTCGCGTATGATTGTTTATGAAACTGCTACTGCGTGGGTGCTCTGCTGTGCTATGGCTCTAGGTTTACTTTTGTAGGTTTTGTAGGTACTTTTGTAGGTGTTTGCTCTAGGTATTTTTGATTGTATCTGTTTTGTTTTAACTTTTTTTTTTCTGTTATTCTATATTATCTGATTATTATGCAATATGTTCATAATTTCAATGGGCTGTGACCGACTGCCACTGTTTTTATATGCTGCTACTAGGAGGTTTGGTCGCTTCGCGACCAAGGTACTCCATTTAAATACACCGATTCTAGACAGTTCCATGCATTTAATGCGGAAACTTTTTATAATGATGGCTCCAAATCAAATGAGGGCACAGATGCACCATTTTGCTCCTTCAAAAATAGGATTCAAATCTCAGAGTGGAGGGGCAACTCTCATAACTCCATTTTCCAAGCAGAGTTCATAGCCATTCGTGAAACAATTCCACAGTAAGGGAATTTGTAAAAATATGATCTGAAAGCCTCTCTGGATTACTAGCTATCTTAAATCCTCTTACATCACAAAAAAATTAAATTTCGGAATATATCTAACAATTAAATTTCGGAATGTATCTAACAATATATTGACGATTTATAATCATGACATTATAATTGTAAGGAAGTCCTAAAATACATTATTTTCCAAAACAAATTAACTGTCATTCATTCAAAATTATGTATTTTCTAGATATATGAAACAAGTGACATAATTAAATAAAAATAGCTAGCGAAATCCTAAGCAAATAGAGCAGCTGGGTGCCAAACATCGCGAGACACTTTTTGACGTTTATTTGACAGCATTTTTACATTTGGAGAGAAAAGCGACTCAGCAAATGAAAAAGTACGGAAATAAATTGTTAGTTTAAAATAGAGAGGAAAATACTGAACAAAAATTATTTGTAATTATTATATTTAGCTTAAGATTTTATAATTATTAGTTACATAAAACTTTTGGTTTGCATAATTTACCATGAAAGTTGATCTTGTTCTCTAAAATTACACCAAATATACACCGTACAAAGCAAAAAAATTCATATTTTCACATTGGCGATAAATTTGGCAATTTCGGCTGGGTATTTGGCAATGTTTACGATCAATTTGAAAAAAAAAAAAAAAAAAAAAAAAAAAACGTATGAAGAAAGCTTCATCTATAAAATTACTTTTAAAAATAATAGTTCAGGTTTAATTACGAATATTAATTTACAAATGAGAACCCCATTTTAAAGATTTAGTTTCTGTCATTAAGTAACATTCAATAGTAGACACTTGTAAGAAACTTAATTTAACTATTTAAATTTTAAAGAAATGCAATTTATTAAAATTTATTTTATTATTTTAATCAACAAAAAATTACCATATTTTTTACAAATGTACAACTTTTCAACATTTATCACAACTACGTAATTGTCGAATGTTACATTTACCCTAAATTCATTTTAAAATAATTCAAATATGAAGTTAAAATATATTCACTGCTTATCGTAAAGAAAGTGAGATGATTTTTATTCATCGTAAAAAACAAAAAAATTATTTCAGACATATGATGGCAAATACATTTAGTGTTTTTTAGTTCACAACACATAATATGTATTTGATTAGCTTTTCTAACTATTAATATTAAAAACATTAAATACGAACCCGTGACGTATGTTGGGTGCCAATCTTGAAAATACAATTCAAGTTATTTCAGGATGTTGTTGTGCATTTTCCTTCATCAATACAAATTGGAAACATATTTTTTTCAAGATGGCTGTGAAATGCTTCTTCTGTCGATGCGAGGGAGGTAATAATGGCTTTGCTCCACTGTTTGAAAAGTAAAACTAATTGTTTAAAAAACAAGCTTTTAAATAATGTTTCTGACAGTACTGCTAATTACTCAACAATGCTAATTTTGTTACACACGTTATTTTTGCAATTATATTGTTATGAATATAGTTGTTTTCAATTCTCCGCTTTTTAATCGGATAGATAAATTACTATTGAATATATGGAAGTTTATTTATGAATGTAGAATATATTTTCTATGTAATATGAGTCCGTTTCAAAAACTTTCCCTCATCTTATAGGGTACAAATAGCCAACTGAAACATGTCCGTTGCGGATTAAAAATACTTTTTTTTTATTGCATTAAATTCAAATTTTGGCCTTGCAAAACCCTGACGGACAGCCTGTGCTCAGTTTTGATCTGTTCGAAATTAGAACCGAAAATTCCCTTATATATATATGCATGCTGGAGATGGGCACGATAAACCCATATATTACTTTCGATGGACTCAATGAGAAGATGGAAAAAAGAGGATAAGGGTACGAAATTCCCTAGTGAGGAGCTCTGTGTGAAGTTGAACCTGCTGCCTGATATTTTAGTGACAAATGAGCTTTGAGCATAGTTTCCTGAACCCGAAAATTTGATAAGAAATAAATTAAGAGTAATTCAAAAGGGAAATTGGATTTATTTGATAAAATCCCCACTTTTCCAACGTACAATAGAACATTGAATTTTCCCCTTTCAATCGTAAATAAAACCTAGGGCATTCAGAAGAATTGATAATATTTCAAATTGTCTTATTTATAAAAATTAAAGGTGCAGAACAGGAAAAACATAAAAATAAAAATAAATAAATTTCAGAATTTATGTTGAAAATTTTCAATGTGTTTGCTTTCAGTACATATGTATAATTTTATTTTTATTTTAATCTTTAATAGTCTTTTCCTTTATTTGACCCTACCAGTATTTCATGACTCTCTTTGTGGGACAAGTAGTTAACTGGTTTTGGTATAAAACTCATTGTTTTTTTTTGCACGGCAATGAGAATTCTGCTATAAAGTAACACCAATGAACTTATATTTCAATCGTATGTGCTATGTTAACACGATTTTGAAAATTTGTTCCGAATTACAGTCCATTGTAGTGCATGATTTCTCTTCCAGAACTTCTTGCATGCACTCTTTTGGATGAAGTGCCTTTGAATAGAATCGATCTAAAAAATTTTCTGTCAAGGCCGGTTGCCTATTCGTCTTGTGACGATCTTTATTGTGAGGTCTGATAAGTTGTAAAAACTAGGCCATGAAATCCAGAAAAACAGTTGTTATTTAGTAGATTTGATCGGTGTAAAAATTAAAAGTTGCTGCCTTCAAATACCACGCACTTGGATATGATCTAGAGCAGTAAATATAAAAAGATTCTTTAATATCCAAAGCGAACCCTGGTTGTTTTTGTAAACTCTACCCACATTGGGGTTTCACAGTTTGGAACAGATTCTTTTAGAGTGGCATCTTAGCAGTTAACACCCTCCTTCTGTCTCCTAGATTCCGAACGAAAAAACATTCCTGACTATGAATTCCCGATATCCACTCCTGGTAAAAACATGAGAGCTTTAAAACAGGACTGCTTTCTTTATCTCTTTTAGGAAACTAATCAAACTAAACTAACTCAATGCCTTAATCGCCAGCTTGCAATAACCTGTTCGCCAATTTTTGCGATGACTGAAGTATTGAAATCACAAGTTACTTCGAAATTCTGTTTTACATTAGATAAAAAGTTCGAATAAAACAACGTGTTATTCAAAAAATGTACGAGGTAGTTACTCTGGGAAAACCATAAGTTGTCGGGACGAATATACCCTTCCCCCTTCCTCCAAAGCCAATTTTGGACAAAGACCATGGATACCTGCATAACATCATGTGAAATGATTTTGGGAGGTTGTAATTAAAAAAGGAGGTATAAATGGCTGTTCTTAATTAATCTGTTAGTCGCATACATCTGCAACTTCAAATATTGTATTTGTTCAAAAAACTGATATACTGATTAGTTCACTCGTTGCATTTCGGAATGCTTTTTTCTGATTTTAACAGTTGTTATATTTATTTTCCAACTGTTTTTGTATTGTGTTTGAAGATACATCCCAATAAATCCTCTTACAGTGAAGTTTCCTGTGCACTTTCAAAGAGCTTATAACAAAGAAAGCAATGAAAACTTAAGAAATATAAAATTAATCACTTAATTTCGTAAGTAATGCGTCAATAAAAAGGAATAATAAATTATGACTAGAAAATTTATTAAAAATTAAATCTTCATTGGTCAACATACAGCTGTGACTAAATTTTTTGAATGAGTATTAAAAAGTAGAATATATAAACAACTTCATCAGTGAACGTTTCGAATCCATTTTACATTTGGTGTTTGAAATTATCGAACTAAATTTTAAAATAATTAAATCAGTGAATTGATTAAATTTTTGATATTTTTAATTAATATATTTATTAATAATGAGTGAAAAATTTCATTCATTTTTGGACCCTCTATTCTGGAAATTCTTGGTGGTATCACAATCCATAATTTATCAGATAAAAAAGCAACCATGTGCTAAACCTCGAATGGTAATGATTTCGGAACACAAGATAAAAAGGTCTACAAAGGAAAAAAACGCTGCCAACAAAATACCGCTTACTAACAAGTTTTTTTGCTTTTGTAGAATCTTAGAAGAAAATTCTGAATGCTCCATTCGGAGTGAATCCAAGCCATCTTCTATCATGCTGTCTCTGACAGAGAACAATATATAGTACAAACTTCCCGGATACCATCATCAACTTGACAAGGATTACATCCGAACATTTTCTTAATCTTTAGATGACTATAGAAACCTCACACCATTGCTTGCACAATACAAGTATTGCTATTACGTTCTTAAACATAGGAATGAAAGGACTCAAAATATTACTAAGAGATGATCTCCTTTCAGAAATCAGAGGATATAAAGGAGTTTATTGCCCATCTTGAGTTGCATATGTTAAAATGAGAAAAAAATAAGATCAAAGACTCGCCTCCAGTTTTCCTAATAGAATTCAATTATTCTCCGAGCAGCACTTCTGTCTTCAAGATCGAATAATTCAATACAAGTTGAGAACTTCAATTTGCGGCATATAAAGATTAATGTTACAATTGTAACCGCTTCCATCATGCAAACAACAACTGCAAACGCACTACCAGATGCCTGAAAAGCGGCGAGACACACAAGCGCTTTCCAAAAAAAAAAATGCCCAGATCTATCTGCATTAACTGCCACAGTAAAGAAAAAGGTCACATAGTCACCTGGAGAAATTGCAAACCATAATTTCTTATATAACCAATATGCTCGGAGAAACAAAAAGAATGAGCAAATTCATCCAGTTTTCAACAAAAAAAAAAGTTACTTTAGAAGTAGCAAGATTAAGTCATATACAGTAAGTGTAAAAAGTATTCGTACAGTACGACAATTGATTTAAAAGAGATCCGTTCATAAAAATTATAAACATTAATTCCATTTTAATTAATTATAAATATATAATAGAACATATTTTCACTAGTTTCATGTGAAATTGACACAAAAATAATTTTATACATGAATAAATATTTACAAAACTGAAACAATCCAACATCTTATGGTGTAAAAAGTATTCGTACATCAGACATATATTCGCCAATACAATCATAATACAGCTAATACCTTGTAGGATATCCTTTAGCTCGAATAACTGCCTTGAGTCTCTTTGGCATCGATTCCACCAATTTTGCTGTTATTGAGCTAGATATGGCGTCCCATTCTTGATTAAGTTCCAAATCATTTTTATTAAAAATATGTCTGGATCTAATATTTTTATCAAGAACGTCCCATAAATTCTCGATGGGGTTGAGGTCCGGCGATTGAGGAGGAAATTTCATGAACTTTGGGGAATTATATAGTATCTAGAGCCTTGTGTTTCGGGCTGTGTGCTTGGGGTCGTTATCTTGTATGAAACGTAATCACCATTCAAGCCCATTTTTGCTGCACTAGGACCTAAATTATTTTTTAAAATGTCAATATAAAGTTGATGATTCATAATGCCTTTAATAAAGACTAATTTGCCCACCCCAGAAGCACTCATACAACCCCAAACAAGCAGATTTCCACCCCCATGTTTCACTGTTGGCACTAAATTCTTAGGATGCATTTCTATATTGCGCTTTCTCCATGCCATTCGTCTCCCTTCCGATCCAAATATGTTGTATTTACTTTCGTCTGTAAAGATAATCTTTTTTAAAGAAATCTGGACATTCATTAACGTATTGCTTGGCGAAAGACAATCGCAGCTTCCGATTCTTCTCACTAACAAAGAATTTTCGTCTCGCAACACGGCCATGGAAACCTTCATTTCTGCATGCATTTCGAACAGTACTTACGGAGACTGCTGTTCCCATGTTCTTTAGTGCTGATGTTAATGTAGGAGCACTTATTTTGGGATCCTTCATTAATGAACGTACCAGAAACCGTCTGTCAGATGATGTCAATAGACATGGTCGCCCAGTACGAGAACTGTTTTGAACCTTTCCAGTGGCACCAAACTTTTTTATGATTGACTGCACAGTTGAACGGGGTCTACCGACCAGATCAGAAATCTTGTTGTACGATTTACCATTTTTACGGAGCTTTAAAATCAGTTCGCTTTCGGAAACACTTGTCTCTTTACTTTTACGACCCATTACAGAATTTCTAGTTTCTCACTACATTAAAATTTAAATTTGTCTTTAACGAGTATATTGGCAACGTTAGCTGCCATGCACTTCTATCTTGATGATTGCTTTGAGGATAATATTGTAAGAGAAATATGGCTTGCTCAGTATATAAAAAAGTAAAGAAAAAAAATAACTGGAATTTAAATACAAATATAGGATAAATAAAATTACAAATAGAGAGAGCTGATAAAAATATTATTTAGTTAAAATATTCAATGAAGTACGCGGGCGTTTATTATTGATGGGAAGAGTAATGTCATAATCAGGAAGGCGTTTGAGCAGAGTATTAGGATTATTAGGAATATTATTATAAAAATTAGTTGCGAGCTTGTGAATAAAATTTGTAATTGAAGGAATTTCCAGAGCAGCGAGAATATCTTTATTTCTGACAAACCATGGTGCATCAACTGCCATGCGTAATACTTTATTTTCAAGAGTTTGAATATTTTTGATTCTAGATTTGCAAGCGGATCCCCATATTGGACTGGCATATGTTATAATGGGACGCAAGTAGACCATATAGATAAGAATTTTAATCTCAATGTTGGTATGACTACTGCGAGAGATAAGAGGATAGAGTTTTTTAACAGCCATATTGAATTTATTTTTGATAAAATTGACGTGAGAATGATAGGTAAGATGCTTGTCAAGTATGACTCCAAAGTATTTTGTTTCATTTGATCAAGTTATAGGAGTATTATAAATAGTAATATTGGGCATATTGGGACGTTTCCAAGTATAGAGAACAGCTTCAGTTTTAGCAACTTTGAGTTTGATACGCCATTTAGTTAACCAATTTTCAAGAAGATAAATATAATTTTGAAGCATAAAAGCAATATAATTGATATTTTTATTTTGAGCAATAATGGTAGTATCATCAGCGAAAAGACAGAGAAATGTTAGGTTTTTGAGGAATGTCATTCATAAAGATAGTAAAAAGATGAGGTGCAAGAACAGAGCCTTGCAGAATGCCAGCAGTCTTGGGTTTGATGCTCGAGTCTGTGCGATTAACAGTGACAAGAAATTTTCGATTAGTGAGATAACTCATAGTAAGCTTAATAAAGTGAGGAGGGAATTTGAAAAATATACGTTTGTAGATGAGACCCTGGAGCCATACTTTGTCAAAAGCTTTTGCAATATCTAGATATACAATGCCCGTGATAGATTTTTTATGAAGTCCAGTAGCTATGGTTTCAGTAACTCTATAAAGTTGATGAACAGTAGACATGTTTTGAATAAATCCGAATTGTTGAGGAATAATGATATGATTACTATTGTCATGATTAAGATACTGTTTAAAGATGATTTTTTCGATAATTTTGCTCAAAGTAGGAAGAAGCGAGATAGGTCGATAATTGAGGGGTTAGCAGCATCTTTGCCCGGTTTAAGAATAGGAAGAATGCGAGCGATTTTCCAAGAAGAGGGATAATAAGCAAGTTTGAGAATAGCATTAGTAATATTAGTAATAATAAAAATGATATTGATGGAAAGTTTCTTAAGCATTTTATTGGAGATGTTGTCAATTCCAGGTGCTTTATTAACTTTAGTACCTTTGATTAGCTGAATAATTTCGGAAGGATTAATAGAGTGAGAAATCACGTTATGGCAAGTATTGTTAAAGGAATTAATTTTAGAGTAAACTAGGTCATTAGTAATAAAGTCCTGAATATCATTATCTTTGAATTGATCTTGATAAGCAGTAGCAAGTGTTTCAGCTTTTTGCTGGTTAGTAACAGCTTTGTTATTAGCATAGTCAGGGTTAGTTAAATGGTGAATAGCAATACATTTTTTATTGAGACCGCTCGTAGTGCGCCAGACAGAATTGTCTTCAGTAGTAAGGTTTTGTAGCTTGTAGTTCCAAGAGTCCTGTTTGAACTTTTTGATGCTATTGCGAAGTTTAGATTGCGCATTATTGTAGAGTTGTTTAGACTGCGGATCCGGAGAGAGTTGCCAATTTTTACGCGCTCTATTGCGAACTGTGATAAGATTTTTAATATACGGTGGAAGAAAATAAGTATTATGTTTAATAGGAGATTTA
The DNA here is from genome assembly GCA_021605075.1 of Caerostris darwini. Lineage (NCBI taxonomy): Eukaryota > Metazoa > Arthropoda > Arachnida > Araneae > Araneidae > Caerostris > Caerostris darwini. The sequence continues at coordinate 43,113 of BPLQ01000775.1, forward strand.
GAAGACGCGTTATAAGCATTAGTAATATTAGTATTCATATCAACATTAACTGAAGAACCTTTTAAGTAACTTACAAGATGACGTCAATTAACTACATCATAATGGCTAAACCAATCACAAAATAACTAAAAAAATTTGCATTTCTTTTAGTGTAAGAATACTTTTTACACCACAAGATGTTGGATTGTTTCAAAATATTTATTCATGTATAAAATTATTTTTGTGTCAATTTCACATGAAACTAGTGAAAATATGTTCTATTATATATTTATAATTAATTAAAATGGAATTTATGTTAATAATTTTTATAAACGGATCTCTTTTAAATCAATTGTCGTACTGTACGAATACTTTTTACACTCACTGTACTTTATTAGTTCAACTTTTAAAGAAACTCCGACGCTAGTACGGGATAGGATTTCTCCTCGAAACTACTCACCGTCAATAACAGAAATCATTTTCATGGTTAACTCTCTTTGCTCCTCTTCAACTGTTGAAAGAACCAAAAACTATTACTTGCCCGAACTATTCACGACATTCACGAAGCATAAATTGCCATCTTGCTTGAGGCTTCTTCTTTGTGCACGATTGTGTAAACAAAATCATGATCTCGGTATTTTCATGTTTCCAATTTCCGTTTTATCAAGTTCCAAATTTATTCAACCAAGATAGAGCTCTTAAAGGGATAATGTTCAGGAAAATCTAACTATGAGTGGTGAATTAAAAAAATAAATATTCTAACGCGCGGTTTCCCATGTATGTCGCTTTAGTTTTAGTTTGAACATTCGCGAGACCAATTTTTTTTTAATTTTAAAAATTTGTTAGTTGTAATTTAAGCGTTATGTTGTAGTCTTTGCTTTACGTTGCATAAAATAATCATATTATGTAATTGAACATCAATCTTCTTCTTACAAGAACTGCATCTTGATGCAACACTTAGCGTTCCTGTTGAAATAATTGAAATTTTAATCTTCTCTCTATGTAAAAAGCAAATTTGAGCTAGCCGAGGAACTTTTGGGTATTATAATATTAAAATCCTGTTAATAACAATTGCAAAATTGCATATGATAAACTATAAAAAAAAAAATTATATGACGGAAACATGATTATCTTAATCACATATAAAATAACAGGAAAACCAAGAAAAAAAGGGACACACCTGATATGAATAAATGGAAAAAATTCAATCTCTGGAATTAAAAGAAAAATGTTGCTTAAGATCAAGAAATGAGAAGAGAAAATCCGATTTTGATTTCAAACTTCACAATTTTCTTGAGTTGACTGATTTATTTTCTTTTATAAATTTTAAATAGCTGTTTATTCCTATCTTGTCCGTGAGTCTTTCTTTCTTTGTGTAAGAAATGGATAGCAGAGGATCTTACTAAACACAGTAGCCTGGAATCGACCTTATTCCTAATTAAATAGAGCAAATCCCCTTATTGGGGGTAAGACATGAAGATGCCAGAAAAACATGACCTGTTGGCCGCCATTCTCGCGGCAAAGGAACAAGGCATCGGGGCAATCCTTGCGTTTGCAATGGCGTACCTTCGCGGCAGATATAATGGCGGTGCGTTTACAAAAACAGTAATCGACGCAACGATGTGCGCCATTATCGCCTAGTTCATTCGTGACCTTCTCGACTTCGCCGGACTAAGTAGCAATCTCGCTTATATAACGAGCGTGTTTATCGGCTACATCGGTACTGACTCGATTGGTTCGCTTATCAAACGCTTCGCTGCTAAAAAAGCCGGAGTAGAAGATGGTAGAAATCAATAATCAACGTAAGGCGTTCCTCGATATGCTGGCGTGGTCGGAGGGAACTGATAACGGACGTCAGAAAACCAGAAATCATGGTTATGACGTCATTGTAGGCGGAGAGCTATTACTGATTACTCCGATCACCCTCGCAAACTTGTCACGCTAAACCCAAAACTCAAATCAACAGGCGCCGGACGCTACCAGCTTCTTTCCCGTTGGTGGGATGCCTACCGCAAGCAGCTTGGCCTGAAAGACTTCTCTCCGAAAAGTCAGGACGCTGTGGCATTGCAGCAGATTAAGGAGCGTGGCGCTTTACCTGATGATTGATCGTGGTGATATCCGTCAGGCAATCGACCGTTGCAGCAATATCTGGGCTTCACTGCCGGGCGCTGGTTATGGTCAGTTCGAGCATAAGGCTGACAGCCTGATTGCAAAATTCAAAGAAGCGGGCGGAACGGTCAGAGAGATTGATGTATGAGCAGAGTCACCGCGATTATCTCCGCTCTGGTTATCTGCATCATCGTCTGCCTGTCATGGGCTGTTAATCATTACCGTGATAACGCCATTACCTACAAAGCCCAGCGCGACAAAAATGCCAGAGAACTGAAGCTGGCGAACGCGGCAAATGCAGACATGCAGATGCGTCAGCGTGATGTTGCTGCGCTCGATGCAAAATACACGAAGGAGTTAGCTGATGCTAAAGCTGAAAATGATGCTCTGCGTGATGATGTTGCCGCTGGTCGTCGTCGGTTGCACATCAAAGCAGTCTGTCAGTCAGTGCGTGAAGCCACCACCGCCTCCGGCGTGGATAATGCAGCCTCCCCCGACTGGCAGACACCGCTGAACGGGATTATTTCACCCTCAGAGAGAGGCTGATCACTATGCAAAAACAACTGGAAGGAACCCAGAAGTATATTAATGAGCAGTGCAGATAGAGTTGCCCATATCGATGGGCAACTCATGCAATTATTGTGAGCAATACACACGCGCTTCCAGCGGAGTATAAATGCCTAAAGTAATAAAACCGAGCAATCCATTTACGAATGTTTGCTGGGTTTCTGTTTTAACAACATTTTCTGCGCCGCCACAAATTTTGGCTGCATCGACAGTTTTCTTCTGCCCAATTCCAGAAACGAAGAAATGATGGGTGATGGTTTCCTTTGGTGCTACTGCTGCCGGTTTGTTTTGAACAGTAAACGTCTGTTGAGCACATCCTGTAATAAGCAGGGCCAGCGCAGTAGCGAGTAGCATTTTTTTCATGGTGTTATTCCCGATGCTTTTTGAAGTTCGCAGAATCGTATGTGTAGAAAATTAAACAAACCCTAAACAATGAGTTGAAATTTCATATTGTTAATATTTATTAATGTATGTCAGGTGCGATGAATCGTCATTGTATTCCCGGATTAACTATGTCCACAGCCCTGACGGGGAACTTCTCTGCGGGAGTGTCCGGGAATAATTAAAACGATGCACACAGGGTTTAGCGCGTACATTATGCCATTGCATTATGCCAACGCCCCGGTGCTGACACGGAAGAAACCGGACGTTATGATTTGGAAAGATTTGTGGAAAGATTTGTGTAGTGTTCTGAATGCTCTCAGTAAATAATTATCAAATTATAGGTAGTATATCTTTTATGTTCATGGATATTTGTAACCCATCGGAAAACTCCTGCTTTAGCAAGATTTTCCCTGTATTGCTGAAATGTGATTTCTCTTGATTTCAACCTATCATAGGACGTTTCTATAAGATGCGTGTTTCTTGAGAATTTAACATTTACAACCTTTTTAAGTCCTTTTATTAACACGGTGTTATCGTTTTCTAACACGATGTGAATATTATCTGTGGCTAGATAGTAAATATAATGTGAGACGTTGTGACGTTTTAGTTCAGAATAAAACAATTCACAGTCTAAATCTTTTTCGCACTTGATCGAATATTTCTTTAAAAATGGCAACCTGAGCCATTGGTAAAACCTTCCATGTGATACGAGGGCGCGTAGTTTGCATTATCGTTTTTATCGTTTCAATCTGGTCTGACCTCCTTGTGTTTTGTTGATGATTTATGTCAAATATTAGGAATGTTTTCACTTAATAGTATTGGTTGCGTAACAAAGTGCGGTCCTGCTGGCATTCTGGAGGGAAATACAACCGACAGATGTATGTAAGGCCAACGTGCTCAAATCTTCATACAGAAAGATTTGAAGTAATATTTTAACCGCTAGATGAAGAGCAAGCGCATGGAGCGACAAAATGAATAAAGAACAATCTGCTGATGATCCCTCCGTGGATCTGATTCGTGTAAAAAATATGCTTAATAGCACCATTTCTATGAGTTACCCTGATGTTGTAATTGCATGTATAGAACATAAGGTGTCTCTGGAAGCATTCAGAGCAATTGAGGCAGCGTTGGTGAAGCACGATAATAATATGAAGGATTATTCCCTGGTGGTTGACTGATCACCATAACTGCTAATCATTCAAACTATTTAGTCTGTGACAGAGCCAACACGCAGTCTGTCACTGTCAGGAAAGTGGTAAAACTGCAACTCAATTACTGCAATGCCCTCGTAATTAAGAATTTGAATTTACAATATCGTCCTGTTCGGAGGGAAGAACGCGGGATGTTCATTCTTCATCACTTTTAATTGATGTATATGCTCTCTTTTCTGACGTTAGTCTCCGACGGCAGGCTTCAATGACCCAGGCTGAGAAATTCCCGGACCCTTTTTTGCTCAAGAGCGATGTTAATTTGTTCAATCATTTGGTTAGAAAAAGCGGATGTTGCGGGTTGTTGTTCTGCGGGTTCTGTTCTTCGTTGACATGAGGTTGCCCCGTATTCAGTGTCGCTGATTTGTATTGTCTGAAGTTGTTTTTACGTTAAGTTGATGCAGATCAATTAATACGATACCTGCGTCATAATTGATTATTTGACGTGGTTTGATGGCCTCCACGCACGTTGTGATATGTAGATGATAATCATTATCACTTT
>BPLQ01000776.1:0-341551 GCA_021605075.1 Caerostris darwini
AAACAACAGCTCTCTCACTTCCGTAATTTAGATCATTGTAGCTCATTTTTTAATTTTTTTGAATTTTTGAATTTTTTTAAAATGGCTATATCTCTGGACCAATTCAATTTACAAGATCTACTCATTAGCATTCTACTCGTCAACAACAGCTCTTTCATTTTAATTAATTTAGATCATTGTAGCTCAATTTTTTTTCATTTTTTTTATTTTTATTTTATTTATTTATTTACTTATTTATAATTATTATTATTTTTTTTAATCTTTTTCTTTTATTGTAAATTTTCCTTAAAAAATGGCAAGCTTCGAACAGGAGATTCACAAATAACAGATCAATGCACTAACCTTTTAAACCCTAGCTACTTATCAAGATTGGATAAGATTCCATAAAAGAGATACGGAAACTCTGGGAAGAGAAGCCCTTATTTGTAAAATATTATCATTTTCTTTTTATTCTTTGCTTTTTCAATTATATTTGTTTCTTATTTATGTGTCGCGTTTTGGCTAAGAAAACTTCAGAGCAGGCCAATGCCGGCTCCGAAAGTTTATGATTAGTTAGCTTTCTTATTTTCTTATTTTTAACAATTTATCTATTATTTGAATGTTTTATTTTTTGTCTATCACTAAGAGTCTTAAACTCATGGGATAGTATTCAATTCAGCTAATGTATTATACAACATCTATGTTTAGTGCATTCAAAGCTCAAGTCCAGTCACTATGAGCCTTTAGTATAATTGCAACTTGTCTAAATATTTTTATTTGTAATATTGTATAAAATTTTGCATTATTTAGCTAAGATTTTACATGTATTAGTAATATCTCTGGCTAAAAGTATCATTCTGTATTCAACGAACCACGGGGAGATAAGTCAGTGCAGTTTAGCTATTACTATTATTCTTATCAGTATTTTTAAGATTTTTGTTTACTGTACGAAAGTAGGAAAGGAAGAAGAAAGGGAAAAGTAGAGACCTAAGGAATAGAAATAATAATAATAATAAATAAAAAAAAAACTGTTTTAAAAGAAAGAAAGAAAATCAGAATAGGAAAAGATGGCGACACCAATTAGAAATGCCACACAGGAAAACATGATCGACTTTGCAGAAAATGTCACAACGCTACTTACAGTAGCAAGGACTATTGAAGGCATTTTCGCTAAGAACAAAAGCTATCATAGACCCACTAAAACGGCAGTTCAACAGGAGTTCCTTAAACTGGACACCCTATTTGGCCACAAGGAAAAAATAATAAATCAACTAAGAATAGAAATAGATTCGCTACAACAAAAAGAAAAAGAACACAATGAAAAGATAGAACAACTAAAGGAAAAAGACGTACAAATCGCTATGCTAAAGGGTCAACTGGAGGAAAGTCGAAACTTTACTAGAGAAATCCTCACAGATAACCTCAAAGCAATAACAGAGGCAATCAACACCACAAAACAAGTCCAACCAGCACCAACTAAGTCATTTGCGGAAGCTGTAAAGAAACAGCAGACAACAGTTATACTTGCACCAAAAGATAAGGATCAATCTGTCAAGGACATGAGATCCAACATTAGTAAACAACTAAAAAAATCAGGAGAACTGGACGGTATAAAAAGAGTCCTTATAGATAACAATCAACTAATTATAAAAACAAAGACTGATGAACAAGCCCAAAAACTACAAGAGACAATAGAAAAGAACACAGAACTCAAAGAAGTTATAATGGTTAGAACACCACCAGAACAAAAAGCCAAAATCATTTGCTACGGAATCCCAGAAGGTACAACCGAACAAGACTTAATAGAAGGCATTAACAGGGTACTAGAAATAGTAACCCAAAATACCAAACTAGTCAAAACATTCACGGACAACAACAATAGAACGCATGTAATCATTCTCCTACTTAAAAGAGAAGCAATTCAACTCTTGCGAAGAGGAAGAATATTCCTCGACCTGCAATCATGCACAGTAAAGCCGTTTTATGAAATAAAACGATGCTACAAATGCCAGCAGACAGGACACACAAGCCTACAGTGTAAAAATGACACAAAATGCGGAAAATGTGGGGAATCCCACAATACAAGAATATGCAAAAAGGAAACAAAACAGTGCATCAACTGCCAAAATAGTAACAAAACCCAAAAAACAACCTTCAGCACGGATCATTATGCCTTAGACAACAAGTGTCACTCTTATAGAAAATATTAAACTCACTAAGAGATTCAACAAGACCAGCAAAAAGCAACAACACACAACAAAAACATCCCCTGTAAATCTAAAGGAGGCACATAGAAAAGAAAAGAAAAGCAAAGACACAACAGTAAAAACAAGTAAATCCGGTAAAAGGAAAGGAAGGAAAAAGCAGAGAAAGAAAAAGAACAAACAGAAGTAAGGAAACAGGCAAATAAAAATGCAGACCATAAAAATAGCACAACAAAATCTACAACATTGTAAGCCAGCCACACTCCTATTTATCCAACACATGGAAGATCATGACATTCATATAGCAATGGTACAAGAACCATATACAACAAAAACCCAGATCCCAGGAATACCCACAGGCTGGAGACAAATCACATCAAAAACAAACAGAGCTGCAATAATAATAAGAACAGCAGCCATCCCAACAACACAAGTCTCAATAGCAGAAGATTCAGTAACAATTTCAATCCTATTAGAAGACAAGGACATCCTAGTAACATCACTATACTCATCACCATCAGAGGACATCTCAACTCAGCTTGACGAATATGAAAAAGCGGTACATAAAGATTCACAACAAATAATTTGCGGAGATTTTAATGCGCATAGTACCATCTGGGGTTACAAAACGGAAAATCTAAGAGGCCATCAGCTAACAGAATATATAGCACAACACCAACTATACTTACTAAACCCGATTGGATCCCCACCTACATTCATCAGAAACGGAGCACGAGGTTGGCCAGACTTAACGTTAAGCGACGCAACGACATTCAACAAGATTAAAAACTGGCAATCAACAGACTATGATATAGACAGTGACCACCTCAAAATACACTTCCAAATCCGGCATAAAATACAAATCCCAATCTCACAAAGATTCAAAACTAAATTCGGCAACTTCAAGAAATTCAAAGAACAGCTTCAATCCAACTTAAAATCTTTCAATCTTGACAATATAAGAACAAAAGAAGACCTAGAAGTACAAACAAGTCACCTAGTACAAATAATCCAACGCTGTTGTAACTCAACATTCAAAAGGAAAAAGAACTATTTCGAACAAAAACCGACACCATGGTAGAACCAGGAACTCAAAGCCCAAAAATATTAATTAAGGCACTAAGAAGACGCTCACAAAATTCAATAGAAGATAACACTAAACAACTCTGGCTCACAAAATATAAAAGGGAAAAAGCAATAATGAGAAAAATGGTGATGAAAGCAAAGACAATATCCTGGAAAAAATTCTGCACAGAAACAACATCCAAATATGGTCCACTTTACAAAACAGCCTTTGACAAATTTTTCAAACCACCAAATATTTCAAGAACTATCGATTCGGACAATAGCACATTAAATATTCAAAATACCCTTCAGCATTTATTCCAAAAAGATGATATCCAAAAGGATAACAACCACCACCAACTCATTAGACAGACTACAACCATCGAAGAATTAAGCAAACTTGCAACAGACCAAACACCAAATATAACAGAAGATGAACTCAACTACGTCCTACAGGTTCTTCCAAAAAATAAGGCTCCAGGCCCAGATGGACTAGATGGCAATATAGTAAAACTACTACATGAGGCTCAACCATTGATTCTAAATTCCCTTTTTAACAAATGTCTGCAACTTCATTGCTTCCCAATACAACTAAAATATGCGGAAGTAGTCTTATTCAACAAGAAATTTAAGGACCCAACAGACCCAAACTCATACCGCCCAATTTCACTACTCCCTACAATCGGAAAGGTTTTCGAGAAAATCTTACTTAATAGGCTACAATATCATTACCACACAAATAAACTACTTCATCAAAATCAATTTGGCTTCCAAAGCAGCATCTCAGCGGAACATGCCCTACAACACCTGATGGAAAAAGTCTACGATAATAGGAAACATTCAAGGTACACAATTCTCATCTCAATAGATATAAAAGGTGCATTCGATTCTATTTGGTGGCCGTCAATACTGAATACTCTAATACAAGACAACACCCCGAACAACTACATACTTTTAATAAGAGACTATCTACAAAATAGAAGAATAGAATTCAATTATGGCCATACAAAAATACATTATGATTTACAGAAAGGCTGCCCACAAGGCTCCTGTTTGGGTCCATTTCTATGGTCAATAATAGCAAATAAAATACTTAAAACAAAATGGGACGAAGATGTCGATCTGAAGGCCTTTGCGGACGACTTCATATTTATCATAACAAGCAACAACAGGAGAGACCTGGAGAAGAAAGCCACCAAAGCATTGCAGCAGTTCTCAAAATGGGCAATAGAAGAAAAATTGTCAATCTCACGAGATAAAACACAAGCCCTAATACTAGGGAAAAAAGGGAACATCAAAAGAATGCCAATACTAAAATATGAGGGTTGGAAAGTAAAATGTGTAAACAACTTAAAATACTTAGGAATAACAATAGATAAAAACCTCAACTTCATCCCACACCTACAAAAGCTAAAAAGTGATCTAATGAAACAAGCAAATAAACTGGCGGTAATGCCGGGAAGAAACTGGGGAGTCAACCCTAAACTAACAAGACTTTGGTACAAAACAGTGGCAGAGCGAAGAATTTGTTATGCGGCATCAACATGGGCTGAAAACTTAAACAATAAAAAAATAGCACAACTATCAACAATTCAGAGACTTTTTACACTAAAAATAACCAGAGCGTACCGAAGTACACCATCATCGGCACTGCTAATTCTGAGCGGACTATTACCTCTACACCTCATGGTAAAGAAGGAGGTTATAATGACAAACGTTACAAGATTGGGCAGAAACGACAAGCTTGGCCGCACACACTTCAACGCAATGGACTACGACACACAGATCTCGCAATGGTTAGAACCACCTTGGTCAAAACCATCAACCACAATAAAAAATTTCCGAAACTCCAACAACATTATAATCTGCACAGATGGCTCAAAAATAGACCACCAGGTGGGATCTGCGTTTGTTGCATACGAAAAAGATAAAGAAATATACAACTGGCAAGGCAAACTCAATACCAAAAATTCAGTCTACCAAGCAGAACTTCTAGCAATCCTAAAAGCACTGCAATGGGTAAAAGAAAAGAACTTTTCTCAAATCAGCATCAAAACCGATAGCATGTCGTCGCTCCAGGCCATCAAGAAGTTTTTCAATAAAAACAAACTCGTACAAAGAATCAGAAACGAAATTCAAGAAATACGGCCGAAACTATTAACAATAGAATGGATTAAAGCTCATTCCGGAGTAGTAGGCAATGAAAGAGCCGACTATTTAGCAAAACACATTATCTGAAAGCCTAACCACTCCAAAAAGCTTCCTCAAACACCAACTAAAACAACTTCTCCAAAAGTGTCCAAAAGTGTCACATAACATGTCTACAAATTTATTAATTACATATTTCGTAACAGGCCACGGTCCATTCCCAACCTACCTACACAGATTCTGTATAACAGACAACGATACATGCTTGTGCGGAGAATCAGGATCACCAGACTCGTACAAACTCGTACAAAACTCGTACGAGTTTCTCATGTCCATTAACCGACCTCAACCATGAGGAAGAACCACCACCAGCATCATATCATGAATGGGCCATCAAAGCAGCTAAATGCAAGAAATTAAAGGAAAAAATAATCAAAATAATGACATTCTTAGTTGAGAACATTGATTATATAACCAGCACAACATAATAAAACTAACAGTCAACCAAACAATAAAAAGAACAATAGAAAAATCAACCAAACTTAGACTCAAAAAACAGTGATAAAGATTAATAAGAAGATTTGTACTTCCCTGCACGAGAAACTATGTATACACATAGTCGACTGTAAAACTAAATATTTATCTTATTTTCCATTATCATAAGTATCTAATTATTTGTTAAACAGTAAATACTCAACTATTTCTATTTATATAGTAACATAATCATTTCTATTGAACAAGCTCCAACATGTTTATACTTTTAAACATAGTACAGAACAGTCGTGTGACGTTCTTACTACTAATTCATTTTATTCTATTTTTTATTTTTTTAATTGTAATTATTTTCTAGTTTTTCATAATTTTCTTTTTAATTTTAATAATTTTTGTCTTTTTTTTAATTTTCCCTATCTATCTTTCCCCTCTTAGTTTTATATAAGCCAAAAACAAGAGCCTGCACAGGCTCCTCACGTATTGGTTTGGAAAGCTCGGTTGGTTAGTATCAACCGGGACCCAACCAAAATCGGTAACTCCTAGTGATGAATTGCTAACAAGGCATCCGGCTGTGCAAAGCCGTCACAGCCATTGGTGGCTACAATCCTCCCTTTCCGCAGGTGTGTACTAAAACCACTGTAGTGTCACTTTGTGTGATGGGGTCAGGGGCACGCCTGCGGCGTCCAAGATCAGATTGATAATTTGATACTCAGCATGCCTAGGCGTTGTAAGACCTGTATTGCATCGTCCGGGAGACATACTCCATATTAACCATCATACTAACCATGTTATACTGTTTTTTGTAAATAGGTTCTTTTTTGAAATTTGCTCCAGGGAATAAAAATCGCAATTTTTATTAATTATGTCAAACATATAGCATCTTTTTTGCTCTTTACCGTTTGTTTAATAAATAGACTTTACAAATAAGTCAAGTTTGTTTTGCTTCTGTCTCTTTCTTTGCCTGAACTTCATTATCCTTAATTTATGGACATCAGTGCAAATAGAAAGATCTATTGGTTTCAGTCGCATTTGAATTTCCATTAGTTAACAAACAATCTTAAATCTAAGTTGTTGTAAATATTTGTAAAAGATTTTAAATCGAATATTTTTTAAAAATCTTTTAATTAAAACAAACGAGTTTTTACATTATATATTCAGGTGGATATGGAAATAATTGTTTTATATTACCTGCAAAATTTCTCCTAAATGTCAAAATTTAATTAAAATAATTACCAAAACTAGATCTCCTGATCTTTATGCTTATTAAATTCTATATTTTGTTTCAAGTTTATCAATTTTCAATTTTAAATCATTTCAGCGGATAACGATAAAAATAAATTATCAGAAGAATGACGTTCTATATTCTGGATAATATTTTCTTTCAGATACATTTTAAAATGACATTAAAGATTGAAGTTGTATTTTTAAATTGGTTATCATATAAATTTTGTTTTTAAAATAACACTTTATATTCATTTCAAAGATTCGTAGGGGAGATTTTATACGATTTATAGCCTTACATAAATTAAAGGAATTTAATGCACTTATTTAAATAAAACGCTTGTGATCTGATCAAGAAATCATTGAAGAGTAATATTTACAATTGCTATTTTTATTTTAAATAAAATGTAGTTATTATATCTCAAGGTTAATCATTACTCAGGAAACATACAACTGATTTCTATGAATTCAAATGTTTGCAAGACTTCCATTTATTATTGGTAAGAATTATATTTATTTTGATATACAAAAAAAAGGATATTTATCTATCCCAGGCACATTAAGAATAATATTTAAAAAAAAAAAATGAATCGAAAATAATTTTTATAAAAATTTTTATCAGAAATTTTAGTTTCTATTTTTTGATTTTTAAAAAAATTCTTTAATCAGATAATAATAATTACTCGAGATATATTTATTTTGAAACATTAGTTTTTAAAATTAAATGCAGAAATTTTTATAAGATGTGTGTAATTTTAGATTTCACAAAAAAATCTTTAAATATTGTGTAAAAGATATTTGTTCTTGTTATAAAAGATATATTTACTAAATGACTAAAGAAAGAAAAAAAAACTCAATCGCTTTTTTTTTGTATAATTTAAACCTTGTTGCTTTTAATTTATCCTTAAAGACAGTATTTGATAGAAGAAATTTAAAGAAAATGTTCTTGTAATATAGATACAAGTAGCTATCAAAATAATGGAACTCCATAAAATTATAAGGAATCATTTACTAATATGGAGTAGAATTGTCTTCGGCATGTAATGCAGTTTGGATTAGCCTGGGAAATGAAATATACTAGTGTTGAATAGTGTTTAGAGTAATATTGAACCATTCTTCATAGAGATATCGGGAAAGTTCCGGGAGAAATGCCGGTGGAGGATATCATTTCCGGATTGATCGCTCTAAAATAGACAACGGTTCGATGATATTCGAGAGACTAGAATCTTAGTCTAGTCTCTCTCTAGGTCGGAGTATTGTGAAGGCCAAGGCAGATGTTGCACTTCATCCTTGTGTTTATCAAACCATGCTTGTACAGGTCTCGCTATATAAATATGAACATTATCATCTTGGAAAACTCCATCTTTTGAAGTAAATAAAGTTTACATCATAGGATGAACCTGGTCACCTAAAACTTATCTATGCTTCTCACCAGTGATCCTTCCCTTTGGCGTTATGATTGGGTCAGCAGAAAATCACGAAATGGCTGCCCATACCGTCACAGATTCACTTCCTCGCTTGGCAGTTGGAAGGAGACAATCGTGATCATACGCTTGTGTAGGAGTCCTCTAAACGTGCACTCTTCCTGTTATGGGGAAAAGTGGGAAAGATGATTTGTCTGACCATAAAACTGTCATTCAGTTAGCAATCGACCAGATTTTGTGGTTGTGACACGACTGTAGACGGCATTTGGCATTAACAGATGTGATAAATGGCTTGGGAATTGATGATCTGCCATAAATGTTCTGGTTATGAAGGTGCCTCTTAACAGTAATTATTCACATTGAAGAATCCAGACTGATTGAGCTCTGCAATCATTCTTTTCTTTTCATCTTTTCTTTTTAGACATTAAAATCCTCTTCAATACCACTCGGTATTGAAGTGATTCTCAACTTCTCCTACAGTCACTATTTTGCTTTGCTGAGCTTCTCTTGCCGCACTGTGTGTACGCTGTCATGATATTAGACACAGTAGAAATTGCTGGGATATTTCAGTCACAGTTGCTGCAGCTAGTCAGGCTTCTACAATGTGGCGTCTTTGAAAGTCTGTGAGGTTTCACGTTTTACGCTTTTGACAAAAATCCAAAACGTATTCAACTTCAAAAACCTACCTCATACTACCATAATATATGTTTTTTTTCATTAAAAAAATGGTAACTAAGATTACATTTTAATGCTTACGAAGCGCATACATAAATGTCACAATTATTCACAGGTGTTTTCATTATTTTGATAATCACCTATACTAATCCATCGAATGTATAAAAAATAAATTATTATTATAGAAAAAATTTAATTTTTTATAAAAAAGAATATTAAAATAATTATGGTCTTGAATATTTTACACTTTTGTAAATGTACAAATAATAATGATAAAGAAATATATAATTTATAATAAATTTGAATAACTGTATACCATTATTATATTCTTATATTATCTAATTGGAATATTATTATTTAAAGATGTCTTAAAATTAATTTATTTGCCTTAATTTATATTCAGGAGTGCGTCATGCATGTTTGTGCAAATCAAAAGCTTTTAGCTTGAATATCTACTTAATACCATAAAAACAAAATTCGTAAAAACTGAAATGAACTTTTTTGACGTAGGTCTAAATATTTAATACAAATATAAAAAGTTATAAGGAGTATCGTTTGCATGAAAATATAGCTAACGCTTTGGTAAAAAATTGTTTTGAAATTTATATTTAATTAATATTTTGAAATTTTTGTTGGTATTAAAAATTATAATACTTGTTAATAAATTAAACCTTTTTCTAATTATCTTATTTATACAAAAAATGCAATTTCCATATTTTATTTTTACTAAAATATCAAAATGGGGCTGTTATTTTTCTGCTAAAAATAAATTCAAATTAAAATCTCTTATATTTCAATATTAAAATTAAATAAGAAATTTTATAACATGTGACTACTCAATTATTTGCCCAATTTATTTGATTCCCTGAAGTTTTCAAATTAATCTTGAATAAAATTTATTATTATCAATAATATTTGTTATAATTGCAATTATTATTTTGAGATTAAATGACAGATATTTTCCCTTATGATATAATAAAATTAAGATCTTATATTTTACTTTTAACGACATAAGCAAAAAATAGTTAAATACTCTAGATTTCTGCAAAACAACCAAAACAGAATGAAAAAATTTCGGTCTAAGTTTTTTGAACAAAATGTTCTTAGAGGGAAATTGTAATTAATTAAAAATATATATTAATAAAAATAAATATTAATTTCTAATAAATTTCAGTCAGATAACTTGAAGTGCTTTTTATTTCATATATTAGTTAATATTCATAATTTATTGGCAGTATTCTTTCTGAATATGAAATCATTAATTTCTTCAGGTGGTAATTGTTTCGATTTTGATGTATTATTCTAGCTGATTGGCTTTTTTTTACCCTGAAAAGACAGTTAGGTCATATAACGAAACCCCAAGTCTTATAATTTACTGACCAAGAATACAGCTAGTAAATCCTTTTTTTCTAGATAATAGGGAATATAGGGAGGAAATAATACCGCTCAATCAGAAAGATTTATTGGGAAATGTTCCGGATAAAATAACATTCATCATTTTCACATAAACGCTCAACGCAATGAATTGTCATTTTTTTTCCGTCAAGGTAAGATAGAATTCATAGGGAAGGAAAATGACGTATTGAATATATTGGACTCTGTCATTCAAATTTTTTCGTGATGTCTTTTCCTATAATACTGAATGTGCCCTACATTATTTTTTACTTAACAATGCCTTTCTGAAGATGGAAGAAAGAAAATTAATTTGAAAATGAAGAAAAGTAATAAAAACTATTCAAACAATCGGAGTCATTTTGCAAATTTAAAACTAATAATCAATTAAATATCATTCCCTATCACATGAGAAATTTTTCTCCAATGTTAACAGTTAAAAATAAAAATAAAAATTAATCTAATTAGTCTAAAAATAAAAATTAATCTAATTAATCTAAAAATTAAAATTGTAGTTGGCTATTAACTTAAAATGATATGATTGGCATATGTAGCATTTTTGACCGTGAAATGGTATAGCATTTCCGTTCCCAGGGGGCAGGAATGTATATATAACAAGTGTATAATAACAACTTATCACTCAAATATGACAGCAGATAAACAGTATCGTGGATATTTATATTACATGCAATTAGTATTTTGTATCTGCCACTGAAATATGACAGCAGATAATATGTGTCATGGATAATGAAACCTCAGGAAATTAGCGATTGTTTGTTTGACCTTTACATGTCGAAATAATTGCAGATGGAATATGGACTACGCCATGAATTGTTGCATCGTGATGAGTGATAAACTATGGGCTCAGTAAGTGTCGACTATAATGAGAAGTGAGCGAAGCTGACGACGAATGACGAATTTTCTTCAAGGGAAGATTTTGAAGAAGAAAACAAAAGTTCTGTGATGAGTCTACAAGAAGTGTTGTTTTTCTCATTTTTTATTGACCAGTGATTCAACTTGTTTACAAAGGGAGCCCCGTGTGGTTTCATCATGCCGCGTGCTGATTAAGGTCTGCCTCAAATCGATAGATTAGATTAGTTGTGGACTCGAGATCTCTGAAAGTCACCGTCTTTGGAGTGAACTGAAATTGTGAATCAAATTGAACTCTTTATTTTTCATTTTTTTGTAAATAATATTATATATACATATATATCACCACCATACACATCCACCATGCTCACCTAACCTGGCACTATCTGACTACTACTTGTTCCTCTCGATGCAAAATTTTCTTAAAGGAAATTTACAAGATGCTCAAAAGCCTGTAGTGGATTTTCTGGCTTAAAATAACATTCTTTGCATCCGGCATAAAAAAAACCCTTGTTCACAGACGGAGGAAGGTCATAGAGAACAGTGGTCAATATTTCATCAATTAATCTCACGCATGAGCTTAAACATAGGAAATTGAAATTTCCTCAAAAAATTGCATTACTTTCTTATCAACCAAATATATCTGGTTACAATAATGTAAAATGTGGCGGCTTTTCGTGTGAACTGCATTTTCACTTATTGTCTATCTGCAATGTATTTTGACTTGTTAGACTGATTGTATTCTATAAGAATTTTGAACTCTTCTCTTAAATATTTATTGTAAATCTTCATCTATATTTTCTATGAAGTCCTTATAGTAAAATTTACAATGTTCTACATCTATTATTGTTCATAATGCAGTTTTATAATGTGATGAGAATGGGAGTTTAAGCATGACATTCATGGCGAAAATTTACAAAGCTGTACATTTTTAATATAAACTCGATTATATATTAATTAGTATAATTATTTTTCAATAATGAAAAGCTTAAGATGAATAATTTATAATTTTAAAATTAAATAAATTGAAGAAGAAATTGTTTTATACTTTTAACGGATAAATTAAAAGAGAATAATGTTTCCAATCTTATCAAAGGCTTTATTTAAATTAATTTTTAGTACACTTGCAAAAAATAAATCTAGCATTCTGTCAATTTTATAAATAATTAAAAGCATCAGAAGAATAGTTATTTGATAAGCAAAAAAAAAATATTTACTTACCACTTTTCAAACTAAGTGGACATTAATTCATCAGTTAAAAGGTTTCTAAACGACTTTTCTATTTAAATGAATGGTTAAAATATATTTTAGAAACTTAAACTTTAACCTGGTCTAATATAGCACTTACAAAACATTCCTCCAAATTTATTCTATTCTATTTATTCCTCCGTTTATTTTAATGATTGAATTCAAATTCGATTTTTCTAACGAAAGCAAAAACATCAACAACGAATTCCTTCCGGTACTCCCTAGAGTTGAAAATTATTGATTTAATTCCTTTTTTTTATCATTGATTTCATGATCCTTTTTATACGACATTGAAAGTATAAAAAAATGTTCAATTTTTTATTGACATTTCTGCAAGGCTGCATGCAAGTCGCTCTACTGAACCGCTAAACCAGGGAGTCGTCTTTATTGATTACGTGGTACAAGGAAACTACTGGCATGCTATGTCGTTTTCAATGACAATTCCTATCAGACTATTTCTTAAAAGGGAAAATATTCGACAGTTTTTCATGCATTTATTCAAAACTGTAGAAAAGTACCTACGCCATTAGAAATTCATAACGTGATGTGGCTTGACATAAAATAGTACTTTCCATTATAAATATATTTTTCCTCTAGCAGGGTTACAGTAAAATTTTATTTTAATATATATTAATATTTCAGATTCTTATGTAAATTTCTTCGAGTAATATATCTATCTCTCTCTCTCTCTATATATATATAAGCGATTGTACATGACACAAATTGAACGTCAAATATATATATATATATATATATATATATATATACAATGACGTACAATTGCTAAAGACGGATGATATTATCGCCCATAGTAACCACAAGAAAAAAGTTTGCAAAATATGGAAATTAGAAAATATGAAAGATAACAAGTAATATATAAAGAAAAAGAAATAAAATAAATTCCTACTTTGCTTTCACTATATTGCAGAAAATCCTTTATAAATAATTTTCATTCATACTTTTTAGTTTATCTGGCGCCATCTATTGGTAGATATATGCAACTTAAATGTAAAAAATCTAAAATTAATTAATAAATGTAATTACTGAATAAATATTTGCAAAAACTGTATTAACATCAAGTGTATTTGAAATTGAGTGGATGAATAAAAAGTATTTTATGAACGATTGGAAATTTGAACAAGATATTTATAGAGAGAGTGTGAGCTAATAAAATAAATTGAAAAAATAAAAATGTTGCGCGTACGAAATTAATTCGTTTCGACACATGTTCGTCACGTGATAGCGCTTAGAAGAGATTTAAAGGATTTTAAGAGCATAGACAGGCATTTCTCAATGTGAAAGTTTAACGGAAAAAATTTAATGGAGTCACGTTAAATTTTTGTTGTCTTTCCGATATCACTTACATTATTTTACATTTGGATTTATAGGGCCTGAATGGCCGAGCGGCTAGCGCTCTGGCGCTCGGTACCACAGGTTTCGGGTTCGAGTCCCGGCGGTGCCATGGATGTTTGTAGTGGTTCGGAATCCACTTTAAACTGTAGGTCCTGGTCTAACAGGATCGTAGAGCGTTGCGGGGGTATTGTTACTCCGCGTCCGTGTCTTATCTTCAAGTTACACGCGCTCCCTGGGTAATGCAAAGTGAGTACGTCTGTGCAGCGTTTGCCTTAAGGCATCCAAAGACCAAGCTGTTTAAGTGTTTGCCAGCTGCATTAGAACAAAAAAAAATGTTATAAAAATATGCAATACATTTTATTCATTTCTTTAAAACTTTAAACAATTTCACAAACTAACATTATATTAATTTATTATTGAAATATAAATCTTAATAATAAATATGAAAAGATTTTAAGGGCAAAACAGAAATAATTAATTTATTTGATGTATTGGAAAAATGTATAAACAGTTTATAATTTATTGAAAATTTTCCTTTAAAATATTTATGCTATCATTAATATACAAGAATAACTATTCATATGACGATAAATACTTCACTTTAAAATATACAAGTAAAACTACCTTTTGTGTAAGTATAAAAAATAAAAATCACTAAGGCAATATATCATGACTTAAGCTTAAATGTCCCACAGAACAAATACACTAAATCGAAACTTTACAATCAACATCAAAACTTTGTATTCGTGGACTTCTCTGATGAGAAGAAAGAAAAGATAGAAATTTCATTTGAATACCAAATTTCGAAATAGATAGAAAATAAAATGCTTTCCAAATTCCCTCTTTTCGTCCGTTATTTTAAGCAAGGAATTCCAAATTAAATTTAAATTGGTGAGTTATATATTTTAGAAATTAAATAATATGGCTATAGTTACACGAATCACTAATTAATTTCTTATATTTAGTTATTACATTGACAACATTATTTAATTTCGCTTTGCCCCCATTCCTTTTCTCTCATTTTATTTTATATTTCCATTTTTGATCCGTCCAATTTTCCACCAGTTTATATTGAAAAACACAAATATTAAAAGTGGCAAATGGTTAGAACTGCAATGAGAAATAAAAAAAATAGAACACAAATATTTATTTAAACTGTACAATAACAAAATTAAACATGCTGTACAGAAAATCAGTAAAATCCAAAAAGAAAAACTTATAAAAGTACAAAAGAGATAAATTATAATCTTTCGAGGGATTATTTACCTGCATGATATTGTTATTTCTGCTAGCTAGTTGACTGTGTTAGGTGTTTCCTATTCAAAACACGTGTAGTGATATATTCCGAAAACATGGATTAGACAGAAAAAATCTTTGGTTTATATTGAAGTAAAGAGTTTAGTATAGATCTGAATAGGGTGAATTGTTGCCGGCTTCAGAGTTTCTGATAATTAGATGCATAGGAATCTGGAATTTTAGTGTGGGAAATAATGGAGGTATTTTATATTTCTTGGAAGGGATGTGTGAGAAAACATCCATAAAGTGTGTAAATTTTGGAAAATGTATACTATGGGAAAGATTCTTAAGAATAATGAGCTATGAAATCACAGATTAAAAAAGTAATAGAGCAGAAAGGTTTCAGATTTACTATTTTTAAAAGAGTACTCTTAAGTTACTTTTTTTTTTTTTTTTTTTTTTTGTTGCTGTTTAAAAATAGTGTTATTACAGGTGGAACTAATTCGGAGCAGTATATTAATAATGAGGACCTGAATGGCTTAGTGGCTAACGCTCAGTACCACAGGATTTGGGTTCGTGTTCTGACGATGCCATGGATGTTTGTAGTGGTTCGGAATCCATTTTAAACCGTAGGTCTCGGTCTAACGTGATCGTAGAGCTTTGCGGGGGTATTGTTACTCAGCCTCTGTAGCTTATCTTCAAGCTAACTAGCTAAGTGAGTAACGTCGGTGCAGCGCTTGCCTTAAGGTATCAAAGAAAACTGGCAAAGTGTTTGCCAGCTGCATTGAAAAATGATATTAATAATGATATTGCGATTTTGATACTGATATTGAATTCCATGGTGTAAATATAAGATGTATTTTTACTTTTGTCAAAAATATTGATTTGTAGGTTGTTATGAATAATTAATATTGATATTGAGAAAGTAAGATGGAAAGTTATCTGTATTAATCTTTTTTTAATAAGGTCTATTGGATAAATATCATCGCAGATTTTATGAAAATTTGGTTGATTGAAAACAATTGGGCCATAATCATACCTAAAAGTATATTTGAGAATTAGGCAATAATTTTCAAAGTAGTGCAGATAAAGATTGTCTACTATTGAAAAACATTTAGGTCCTAGTAGAATACCTTAATTTTAGATGTAAAGATTCTCATTAATGTAAGTGATATTGTTGAAAATTCAGAGATTACAGAGTTTTATCTAGTACTCCAATTTACGTTTAGAATATTTGATAATCATGGTAAATGAAATTTAATGTATCTTGCAAGTTTTTAAGAGAAATACCGGTAAAGATATAATTTAAATCACAACTATTTATAGAAGAGATATATAAAATTTATAGAAGATATATTTTATCTATCTATTTATAGGAGAGATATAGAAAATTTAAAGAAGATTTATTTTATCTATCTATTTATAGAAGAGATATTATATTAAATGAATCTTTTTATCTTTTTGACGTAAATAATGATTAAATCTGCATTGTAAGAATAAATTTTTCCTTTCAACATTTTATTCAAAAAAACGAAAAAAACTTTTTTAACAGGCTACTTTTCTACTTAACATTTTATGGAAACTTATTTTAGAAAGCATAGAGCAAAATTAATTAAATGTCATAGCAAATGCAGTTTCTTTAAATATTTGAATAGCGATGTAAGTTTAATATATTTTTCGATTTGATTTTATCTTCCTGCAATTCCATTATCGTTTTGGATTTCTTTTTTAAAGAAATAATTTGATGATTGAAATAAAACGTAATTCTTATTTGAAAAGATTAAAATATTTTTCATACTGTGAGCAATCCTATTAGAAAGAAAAAAGATAACATTCGTGTTTAATTAAATATTCTTTAAAAAAATATTTAAATTAATAGTTCTGCTTGAGAAAAAAAACTACTATCATTGTAATATTTTATAAAAGATAAAAAGCAGTTTAAAGAGAAATAAAATAAACATATTTATAAAATAATGAAATGTTACAGGTTTCCTTCTTTTAATATAAAATTATAGTTATTTTTTTTCACAAAATAATCGTACGTTATATATTTATTAGTTTAGTTTATTTTATATTTTTAATTTTTCATAATGTAACTAAGAAATTGAATACAACATTTTTGTAAAAACAATAGTTATTTTTCTAGTAGTCAGGTGGATAGACAGCTCATGTTCGTAGTAAGTTGGATTTATGAATGAAAAAACAAAGTTTGAAATCCGAAACGTAGCAAAACACTTCTATGGAGGGAGAAGGCATTGAAAATCTGTAAGCCGTAATGTCCTTTATTTGAATGGAAAAAGTGGACAAGAATGTGGTAAATGTACCATTTCGAAAGTATTCGTTCAAAGTGGTAGAAAAATATGGTTGCAAATTTTTAAAACTTATGCTGAAAACATAAATGATAACCATGAAAGAGTATTATGCATACATCATATGATCCATAAAAATAATGATGCCCAAAAATAATATGATGTGCAAAAATAACACGAGGCACATACATGACCCAATATTATTTTGCATCAATATTATTTTTTTATTATTTTTCACATTATCTGATTACGTAATTATGTTAATTTTATATTTTATTTAATTGCTTTTTTATTTCTATTACGAAATTCTACATCAGGTTTTTTAAAAAGCATTGGAGTCGTATTTTATTTATCAAACTGAGAAAAATACTTCAATGTTTTCCAGATAGGAAAAAAAAAGACTATTGCGATGTGAAGAACTTTTAATGATAACTACGCAGCATTTGTGTGTTTTACTATAGATATACTTTAAAACTTCCATTAGACAACCCGAGGTTCGATGCCAGACGCTGACACACACTTCACTATAATTGTCGTATTTCCTCATTTCTAAACACTGAGACAACTAGAATTCATGTCAACGCACAATTGTGTCAGAACTACATTAACAATCATTGATTATGGTAATTACTTTAGAGCTCGAGTATTTTTTTATAATTTTTGTTTACTTTAACATTTTTTAAAGTTATGATTAATGATGTAGACTTAATTTTTTACGAAGCTTGACTTGAAAAATTATTCTATCCCTTATTTTACGTGAGTCGTTAAAAAGATTATTAATTTACATTTCAGTTACTAATCACTGTCAATTTATTATTTTTTAGTCTTTCAGTTTTTTGTACTTAGAAAAAACTTTCAAATACATATTTTTTATAGGTTAATTAATATGATTTTTTTATTATGTTATCAATTTAAAATGTAAGTCCTATAATTACTTAAATAAATTTCACTACAATTTGTGCTTTAATTATGTATTCTTAGCTGTTGCTTTTTTTTTATATTTAATCTGTTATATTTTCGAAAAAATGGCATGTTACAATGTTCTAATTATGAAATATTTGAATATGAAATATTATGTTTCTTTAGTTTTAATTCACAATTATTATTTAAAGAACTCATCAAGTTCATAAAAACATATATCCTCTTAATAATTTAAACTTAAGTACTTTTTAGACAATGTAACTTAATTAGATAATGTAACTTATTTAGATAAATAAATATTGCAATATTTTTAATTTTTATTGAAATTATTATTAAAGAACGATTTTAATGGAAAATTATTTTAAAAAATGCTTTTGTAGATTTAAGTTTTTTGTTTTAATTATATTTTGCTTTGATTCAAAATGTCACTTTACATATTGGCAATTATTTTTTCAACAAAATAATTATTTTACGAACTATAAATTAGTTATATTTTTAAGCTTCATAAAGAGAGAATAGTTGAATAAATTTCCGAAAAAATATAGCTTTAATAATAACATGATCTTTCATAAGATAATTCAATTTAATTGGAAAAAATATCTGCTACAGTAATAGAAAATTTAAATTGTTGAAAACTATAAAAAACAAATAAATAGTATTTGAATTTAAAGTGAAATATTATACTCTGAAATTTAATTATTACTTGATCTTATTTATTTTTTAAATTTAATTGTATTCTGCATTACGTCATGTGGAATTTATGTGGAGTTTTTGAGAATGGTTTGGACAGCGTGCTAGAAAAGATCCATCATCTTGCGTCACCCATGAACTGAAAATGAAACACTGCCCAGTCTTTTTAGTATGTGTTGAGCATTGTAACTGAGCACGCTCAGGTGTATCAATAGATGCAAGATAAGTAGCAAGTAAATTGTGATTGGCATTGCAGTTATGTTATGAAAATGTAACTAGTTAGTTAAATCTTTCCAAATTTATTAACTTCTCGTTTCAATTATTTTATTATTCTTTGACAACCAATTGCGCAAAGCTGGCCCGATTGACATAGAACTTCATTGGAAAACAAATTGTTAATAAAAATTTGGTTGAATCATACCAAATAAAAAAGTAAGATGAATATTTCCTTAAACTTGTTAAAATGTTTTCAGTAGACGTGCAGAACTAAGCTCAGAACTGGTTCCAATTGTAAAAGTCGTTGACTTTGTTAATTAAAAGCTCTGAGATTTAGGAATAATAAACAGATGTTTAAATAACCAACTATCGATGAAAGAGTAGAAAAAGCAAAAATAGATTCTGAAATGAGACAAGAAACAAACATAAATACTTGCACAAATTAAGTAATAATAAGCACTAGAGAGCCCTAGAAGAAACTTGTGACACTTAACATCAAAAACTTCAGCAACTGAAGAATGAGCATCCAAATTAGAGAATTTGATTAAAATTATAAAAAAAATTCACAATATCAAAGAAATCAGAAGCCTATAATTCATATTTTCCGTTCTTAGGAAAAAGTCTTTGGCTGCTTTAGACATTATTATCATTAAAAATTTTATTCACAAATGAGCCACACATTTTTATAATAATACTCCTAACAATCCAAATCCTTCAGTTAAAAGATTACCAGATTATGACATAACGCTACCTACCAATAATAAACGTCCGCGCCTCTCTATGAATATACTAAATAAATAAAATTTTTATTCAACTCTCTCTATGCGTTGATTTTATTCTATATTTTATATTTTCTTTTTTACTTCATTTACTGAGCAAGTCATTTCTCTTATCATTTACCTCGAAAGGAACCATCAAGATAGAGGTATATGGATGCTAACGCTACCAAAATTCCTCAATAATGTCAAACTGTCTGTCTGTGCAGAAAAAAGTATTTCTTATTGAAGATAAATCCGACGAATTAAAACTGTTAATATTAATAAACACTTTGGGATAAAGATAAAATATTATTCCAAAATTCGTTTGCGAAGAGAATGGAAATTATGAAACATTAAAAACTTTAAATTTGAAAGAATTCAACTTAACACTTTGCGAGTGTTTAAAAAATTTCCAAGTTGCGCATTAATCTTCAAATGAAACACGCAAGCAATTTGCTTGCCAGATAAGAAGAGAAACCGCTTTGAATCCCGCCATGTATTAATTGTTTCCGATAAATTGTTTAAAACTTTATAATTTGATATTAAGGAAGTAGAAAATTGGTTAAATTCTCATGAGTGACAATGTCCTCATATTAGAGTGCGAAGTTTTCTGCATTAAAAAGAAAATCATTCAATGGAATTTATCCTTAAACCCAAACATTTGCAAATCATGGAAAAAAAGCTGTTCTTTAAACTATCGAATTGGAAATTGCGAGTCAATCTGAGGGCTCATCAACCTAATATAGTCCGAGATCTAGTGGCTAGATATACAATAGAGTAGGATTAAAATTTCGACCCAGATTCCTTATATCTCACATAGTAATCTGCGGGAAGCCAAATTACAGCTATGATATCAGAAAGATTGGACACCATAGAGCCATATACATCACCATAAAGCCATATACACCACCATAAAGCCATATACGTATGAGATTAAGATTCAAATTTTAAAAAAATAATGTATAAAATTTATTCAAAATTTATCAAATAAAGCGTAAAAAAAGACGTCGCGTCAATTGTATAAAAGTACTCAGTAGTCATACGGTTCATCAATCCTTGACAACAAAATACTGCAGAATTACAACATTTTATTATATGTTTATATATTTATTTATTCGCAAATGAAAAGAAGGAGGAATTGAACCATAACTCACTGAACTCAACGTGTAAAATTATTTGAAGAAATGTGGGTAATAAATATGCAAACTTCATTAACGAAATGAAATTCCTGTAATGGGCATGAAAATGGCTCAAAGGGGAACATTTGAAAGCCTCGTGTTTCCACTTATGGGTAGTGAAAACTACATTACCAACTTGCAAGAGTAGGAGCATAAACGAAATTTTAACAAACTATGTCTTTAGATCAAAAATTAATTATTTGAAGTTAATCATAAAATTAACAAAATTTTTGAAGGGATTATACATAATGTAATTTAGTATAATTTATTATACATATAGATTTTTATTTATTATACATATAGATTTTTATTTACACTCATGTTCATAAATTAAGGATAATTCAGAATCACACAGAAATTGAACTCTAAAATAAAAATTTCACCTGTAGAATTATCACACACATTTTGAAGAAGAATATGCAAAATACAGGAAACCACCAGATGGCGCGGATAGTACATCACAATGACGAGAGTGTAAGAGAGGGGTGTATAAGAAATGGTGGCAAAGAAGTAAAATTGTTCACAAGCGCTTTAAAAGCCTTTCAGTGCAATAACCGCAAAATTATGGCACAAAGGAAGCATTTGGATGATTTTTTATGTGGTAGAATTAACGGACGACTGGAATGTGGACGTACCCAGCTGGAAGTATCTGAGGAATTGGAATCGTCCCAGAGTGTCATCTCCAGGCTTTGGCAACGATTCCAAGATGATGGTAATGTGAGTAGATGTTACAGCACAGGTCGCCCCCGAGTTACAATGCCGAATCAGGACCTTTATTTAGCAGTTACTGCCAAAAGAAACAGACGGAGCACAGCATCAGACCTGTCTCGTCAGCTCTCTTCAGCTGCCGGTAGGACAATTTCAAGGCAGACCGTGTACTGACGATTAGGGTACATTGGTCTATATGTTCGTAGGCCTGTCATATGTGTTCCACTTACCGCAACTCACTGTCGCCTGCGATTAACCTGGAGTAGAGAGCATGCATTGTGGACACCGCAACAGTGGTCTTGTGTGATGTTTTCCGACGAGTCCAGGTTTAGTTTGCAGTCTGATTCTCACCGGACTTTCATATGGAGAGCGCCAGGTACCCGTTACCACCAAGAGAACACCATTGAACGACACCGTTACGGTGGTGCAGGATGGCTCGTTTGGGGAGGAATTATTCTTGGTTCCAGAACTGACTTGCATGTTCAGAGTGTAACGATGACAGGCCACATCTATCGGGATGTCCTTCTGGAACAACATGTACGTTTGCTTCGAGGGGCCATGGGTGCTGAATTTCTGTTTATGGACGACAACGCCCGTCCTCACCGTGCAAACATTGTGGACGAATGCCTTCAATTGGAGGATATCACCCGTATGGATTGGCCAGCATACTCACCGGACTTGAATCCAATAGAGCATGTGGAGGATATGCTTGACCGACGAATTGCAGCCCGTCAAACCCCTCCCACCTGTCAACCGGAACTTCGGTGGGCATTGCGTGATGAGTGGTGTAATATTCCCCAAGATCAGATTGATAATTTGATACTCAGCATGCCTAGGCGTTTTAAGGCCTGTATTGCATCGTCCGGGAGACATACTCCATATTAACCATCATTTTAACCATGTTATACTGATTTTTGTAAATAGGTTCTTTTTTGAAATTTGCTCCAGGGAGTAAAAATCGCAATTTTTATTAATTATGTCAAACATATAGCATCTTTTTTGCTTTTTACCTTTTGTTTAATAAATAGACTTTACAAATAAGTCAAATTTGTTTTGCTTCTGTCTCTTTCTTTGCCTGAACTTCGTTATCCTTAATTTATGGACATGAGTGTATTATACATATAGATTTTAAATAATATGAAATAAAAATTCTGTGCTTGGTAGAATTTCTCAACTGGAAATGATAATCGTGATAAGTCGATAAATGATGAATCGTGATAACTCTGACAATACTATAATTATTTTTTTGCTGCTACATAAAAATATCTTTTGTTCACAGCAATAATTATTATAGCACTTTCCTAATTAATAAATAAATACCGAATTTCGTAATTGTTTGATCAATAATTTCTATGTCCACTTTGTAAATATTAAAGAGATGGCATGCTAACAATTTTGTGATCGATAAAAGTTATAGAATAAAGTTATAGAAAAGTTATACAGAAAAAAATTATAGAATACTTGTTATGACATTTTGTACCACATTGTAAAATCTAAAAGCAAATTTTCTAGTTATCTTGTAAGTAATTTTTAACCAAAGCTTTTTGTCTTGACGTAAGAATTTTACACTGAAATAAGTTATTAGATTAGTTGCTTTAAGTTATTCTTATACAGTTGTTTAGCATAACTATAAGTTATTGTTATATAGTTGCTTCAGTAAGCAAGCTTTCATTATTCATTTGTAGAGTTATAACAATTTTTAACAGTATTTATATATTTATTTAAATTATAGGTTATAAAATTATAAAGAAATATGACCATCATCAGTAAAATTTTATTTGCTTCAGTAATTAATGTTAAGTGGACTGAAATCTGTTTATATAGGATAAGTTTATTTTTCACTGTCTCAACTATCAATAAAATTATATTAGCAATTAAAATTTCACTGCAAAAATGACGTTCTCAGAACCATTAATTTATGTGTGTTACTACATATTAAATAAGATGTAGGACTTCTGAGATCAAGTTATTTTTAATCGACTGTGATTCATTATTATTAAAACATTTTCTTAAACAATTATTATAATATTTTGTACGTAATTATAGTTGCGAATCATCTACACTTCAGTGCTTAAAAAGGGCTAAAATATTGCCACGAAGTCATAATTGGAAGTTATGATTAGAACATTAGTGGACATTTTGGAAATTACAGAGACAACGCGACATCTCTAGAAAATTCTATCTCGTGTAAAAGCACGATAATTCAAAATATTGTCTAGAGAATTCAGCTTTTGGCTCGACAATTATTTCTAAACTTCCAATTATAGCTCAGTATATTTGGAAATCTTGACTTTAGCAATATTTGTAAGCAACTGATAAATTTTCTATTATAATTTATGTTGATTAATTAAAATGCATACAATTTCAACACAACTAAAAGCCTGGAACGTGGCCCAGTGAAAAAGTTTGAATTCGATGGGGACAATTTAGTCACTACTTTCAGAAACAAGTACACTCGATGGAGATTGTGAAATTATATGTAAAAACGTCTCGTATATATAGTCAGGCCACCTGGTGGAATTTTTCCGGGTATCCTCCCAAAAGACACATAAATACGTGGCAGTTACCCACATGAATCCGTCCGGAAGACACAATCCACCCTGTTCTTGGCATACAGCGCAATGTATTAAAACGCATTGAAACTTTTTTTATGCGCACCGTTTTCCCCTGCTTCAAGTATCTTCATTTCAAATTTGAACTCATTGTGAGGAATGTTTCTTTTTTACAGCGTTTTGAATGTGTAATTTTAATTATAATCATCCTGCCCATAAGTGTACAAGAATACAACTGAATTTATATAAAATAATTTTATTTATTTTCACGATCATAAAAAAACCTTTTAAGTGCAATACATGCCTTTGTCTTTTATTAATATATTCTTTAATTTTCTAAGTGAATTGTTTTTGAGTGAGTCTTAAAATATTTAGTTAAAGATTTTATTATAAAAATATTTATTGGTATTTTATAGTGTATGGAATCGTCGGTACAATCACATAAATGTAAAAGTTTCTTTAGAAAGACGTACATTAAAACAGATTATTATTAATAATTATATTTTTCATTATTGTGTAAAAATCCCCGCTAAGTAGCGCTATAATGATGTTATTAATTATATAAAAATGAATAAATTTCGAATAATATTTACTCGGCCATTTTAATGTATTTGGTGTAAGTATAGATTTTTTTATAGAAGCGAATACTCAGAAATGACTTTTAGACAATTTTCCTTCTATTTATCGATTGCTTACATATTACCTGGCATTTCTCTAATATTTATGTTCAGTATATTTTGTTTATACTAGGCCACTCTGCTTACATTTCTTCAGAGGTAATGTTAGACCAAAACATTACCTCTGAACAACAGCTACAGAATCAACTCAAAATTTTTAAAGAATTTGTAATATCCATTAATTTTAACAATGCTACTTCTCTTCATTTAGCCCTCTCCCACAACCAGTTTAAATTGCGAAAATGTTGGGAAACAGCTGGAATAGACAGCATTTATTAGCCTGCTACGAAAGATATTGCATTACAAAAATTAGATGACAGTTTTATTTTGCCAGAAAACTTATACTACATGTCTAATCTGAAATAGTTTATCAAATAGTAGTAGAAATTGTCAAATTCCCTGATTCGAACACAACCACATTTCCGCTATTTAAGCAGCTAAAAAAAGACCCCTGTCTTACTAGCATCGTCTAACTACAATTCCGTTATCTGGTGTTATTTATTGATTAAGAGCAAATATTAGGCGCTAGTTAATTTCCTAGAAGAAAGACCTTATTATTTTACTGACCCAGCAGTACTGATCTTTCAACTATCTCCTTTTTCATATTAACTGATTGGGGACCCATTTATTAGTTGCTTCTATGGAATTTTGCTGCCCCAGTTTTAATATCTGGTGCTGCCCAACTATGAAAATTCGAACATTTTAAATATTCATTTATGGAAATATATATGTAATCTCACTTTTTTTTTTCATATTACCAATTATATTTAATTTTCAACCAACGCTCTAATAAAAATATAATTCATGTGATTTTTTTTTTTTGATATTTCGATTATTTTGCCACAAGTTTTAATAAATTTTAGCTAAATTCTCCTGACCACCAGTTCCTTTCTACCTCCAAAACAACATAAGGACTTTGGTTACTTGACATTTGACACTTATATCATTTACGGTACTTCTTCCTAATGTGAAATACTTTAAATATAATTCTGTATATAGTTTAAGATCTTTTTGTGATTTTGCTACCATTCTATGGTGAATTGGTAGAGAGGGTAATAATTTGTGGTGAATTAGATGGCCATTTTCATGAAATTGTTTCGAAATTTTTATTATGTATAGGGAATAGGTTGGATGTCAAGCACATTACGTCTTTAAAGATTTATGTATTATCGTCTGAATGAATCAAGGTGTTTTTTTTATTTTTAATGTTTCTGATTTTGAAATGTCTGTCTTATTTAGATTTGTGGTTGTCTAAACCTGACATTCCTATCAAATAAGATCGACTGTGAATTCTAATATTGCGATTTTTCTGGTTCCCCTGTCAGATATGCATAACACTTGAGTGAATATAACTTATTATATATGTTAAAACATTTTAATAAGCATAAATCTTTTTATATGAACATTTCCCTGATCTTTAAACGAAATTACAGTTACTATTCATACTTTAAGTGTCGTAATCATTAATTTTAAATTAGAAAAGAATAAAGTAATGAATAATTAAGTAAGTTTCAATTTGAATTTTCTGTTATAAGTGGACCTGTCAATAATATGTTAACAAATATTTATACAAAATAATAAATATTAAATTATTAATAATTATTATTCAAAATCATAAGAAAAAATTCCTGATGATAAATCATGCAAAACGAAAACCAAATATTATTTATGAAAACAATATATTTGAACAATATATTGAATAAATATGTAATATATAGTAAATTTATTTATAATTATCTTTCATTCGTGTTCATTGCTTTTTTCTATTATTTAATGATATTATTACTTTACAAATAATAGTACGCAATATATTTTTATATACAGATTATCATTTTATATGTAGATTAAAATTCATTGTTAAGCAAATTATTCAAATTTTAAAAACTCCATTATACTCTTTCTTATCAGCAAGCCTTTATGGACTATATTTCTATAAAAAGAACAACATAATTAGTTTTAGTAGATATTTAAAAATAGTTTTTTGCACGACATTATATACTAAAATAATAATAAAATTATAAAAGCAATATTTATTCTGTTTCAATGAATGATATTGTATACGCAGCAGACTATTATATAATATTAAAGCATTCCTTGATTTCTTAAGTATTTTAGCTTTGAATAATAAAATGTGATTTTATTTGAAATGAAAATCAACAGCGAAAAGAAAGCACCGTAAAGAAATATTTTATTCCGTAAGCTTTTGCAAAGAAGTAAAATTCAACACCTCAATTCTAGTGAAGACGAATTAAAATTCCGAACAACGTTGTCGCCGAAACAATATTCCTAATGCACTTTCTTTTGTGATAAGACGTCAATGAAAGTGAACATTTCCATATTATTACTTTTCTAGAATTTAACACATTCTGAATACATGATTTCAGCCGCTCATTTGGAGAAATTTTTTCTTTTTTTTCCAGTAAATTATTAAAATGAAAAATTTGTTGATGAAGAAATTGTAGTACAAAAACGCAGTACTTTATATTTCTTTATGGTAAAAAACCATCTACAATATAACTTATTTAAGAATATATATAGCACAGCATGTTATAATTATTTGATTCTCGAAAATTCTGTACGAATATTACAAACAAGCAAAACAATATTGTCGAATAATTAATAAATTAATAATGCTGAAATATTTGAACTTATCGAATGTTGTTGTTATCGTGTCCATGGATTTAAAATATAATTATCAATGTTAGATCAAGTCAAAAGTCTTCTCGATTGCAGCCGCAAGCAATGGCGCCGCTTCACTACACTGGACTTCTCTTAAGTTGGCCTTGATTGGCCCCATACCCAATAGCAAAACATGGGGAGTAAGTGCTGGGCACTCTAGAACGTGCTTAGGTGTTAGGAAAGCTTTACGGCAATTTCTGCAGGGGATGTATTCCCTGGTCTTGTCTGGGAGAATCTTCCTTCCTCTGTAATGATTAGTTCTGAGTCTGCTAATAACTGATATCAGCTTCCTAGGGCAGTTGAAGTTCGTAATTAGTGGCTTCTTAAAGTTATGAGGAATTAGTCGGCTTTTGACAACTGCGCTTATCGAATTGAACTATTATATGATAAGTATATTAAAAAACTAAATATAAAGTGATAGTTTCGTATTTTTATATTACAGGTCATAAAATTACTCATTATTAATTTCAAATATGCCATTTGGTTTATGTACCCATATTTACAAGTCATTAGAAGAGCTTCAAACTAGGCCGTCAATTTTGTCACAAGTTGTCACAAACGGTCTCATAATTAAAATGTCTCGTAATTTTTGAAAAAAAATATGATTATGATAATTTCAGCGAATGTTGTGGAGAAATTGTTTCCATTTTTCAATAAATTATTAAAATAAAAATAAAAATTGCTGATGATAAAATTGGAGTAGCAAAAAGTACTAATTTTATTTCTTTATGTTGAAAAATCATCTACAGTATGACTTATTTAAGAATATAGCACAGCTTATTATAACTATTTGAATTTCAAAAATTCCATACAAATGTTACAAACAAGCAAAACAATATTGTATTAACTAGTAATTTTATAATTTTAAAATATTTGAAATTATCTAATTGAGCTATTGTATAATAAGTGTAATATTATTACAATATTATTAACTTTATTATTTTTAAATGAATTTTTGACTTTCTGTCAAAAGTCCTTTAAAAAAAGATAAAGTGATATTTTTCTACATTTATATTATTGGACATAAAATTTGTCATTCTTTGTTTCAAATACGCCTTTCTGTTTATATACCCCATATTTACAAATCATTAGAAACTCAAACTAGACAGTCCATTTTTTGAAGTAAATTGTTCACAAACATTCCTATAATTAAAGTGTCTCATAATTTTTGAAAAATGTGATTGTAATGAATTCTACCAGCATATTGGACTTTCTATTCTTTTTGAAAGTGAACTTGCGTCTGTTGCCACAACCATTAAGTCAAGCCATCTGGGAATGTTAAACATGTAGTTAATATGCACTTTAATTTTCCATGGATTGCGCAAATATATATTATAAATTGTATGGGTTGTAATGATCTTTTTATTTTGCAAATTTTAGTTTTTTTATTTATATCAATTTTTAAATTATTATGATGATTTTTATTTTAAATATTTTAATAAACGCATCAAAAAAACAACTTGTTTGATTTATGGAAAAATTATAAATAATAATATGCATGATACTAGATATTAAATATTTAACTTTAAATTTTTTAACTGCACATACCAAATCACAATGGAATAAATAATTCTAAAACAATTAAAAATTAGAATTCTTTTCTTTGCTTTCGGGGTTAAGCGGTAAAAAATATGCGCAATTTTTTTTAATACTAATTAAATTGCGTATAATAAAGATACTAGTAGCTAATTAGAGATAAATATTAATTTTTTATTTAAAAACTTACTCATCTTTTTATAAACGTAAATTCCTGAATTTTTTTTTTTCAAACATTATTTCAACGTTTTTCTTTTCAAAGTAACACCAAGATTTCATTATTTCGTAGAAATTCTTTTATCAGCTGGCCAAAACATTTAAAATTCCCTTGCAGATGCAAATGCCTTGGCGAAATCTAGACCTATAATTCCTTCTAAAATTAAAACAAGTAATATAAAAAAAAAAAAAAAAAATTTAAAGTCAATTCCTACTTTTTTTTTCACTATATTGCAGAAAGTTCTTTATAAATAATTTACATTCATTTTTTTAAGTTTATCTGGCGCCATCTATTGGTATATATATGCAACTTAAATTTTAAAAATCTAAAATTAATTAATTTAATTTAATTACTGAATTAATATTTGGAAAAACTGTATTAACATCAAGTGTCATCCACTACAAGTTTAAAAAAATGTATTTGAACTTGAGTGGATGAATAAAAAGTATTTTATTTACGATTGAGAATATATATAGGGAGAGTGTGAACTAATAGAAGGAATTGAATTAAATACCAAATTACAGAACTAAATGTCGACAGAAGACCAGCTACTACTCTCACAAGATTAAGGATGAAGCATCACAAAAATATGAAAATTTCAACTGATGGTGCCAAAAAGTACCAGAAATGTGGCAACTGTTCTGATGTGAAGCTTACTCCTTATCATGTTATATTTGATTACCTAGATGTTGCAGCCGTCATATATATTTTGGATCATCCCTCGGAAGAGGATTTATACTCCGAGTTGGCAATCAACATTGCCAATATTATTTGGAACATTACGATATTTGATTTTCTTGTACTCTTCGGGGGGTACGACAATAACAACAATGCCCTTTATTATTTCTCAGAAATGCCCTTTCTAGCATTGGAATTGAGAAATAGTAATCTATTTTTTATGCATCTTTAGTAACCATTGTTAAAAATATTTCAGTAACAATATT
The DNA here is from genome assembly GCA_021605075.1 of Caerostris darwini. NCBI lineage: Eukaryota > Metazoa > Arthropoda > Arachnida > Araneae > Araneidae > Caerostris > Caerostris darwini. Next base: position 30,693 of record BPLQ01000776.1, read on the forward strand.
CTATATAATATGACGAAGCGTCAGTCCGTGTTGCTGATAGTGCTTCATTTAATTTTTTTTCTGCCTTTAGATTGTTCTCCAACATTAACGACCATTGTTAAAAGTAATGTTAAAAGTATTATTGTAAAAAAATAACAACGTTAGAAGTAATGTTGTACAAGTAATTTATATTCTACCTTAATCTGAAAAATTCAAACAAAATTGATAAGAATAAAGATTAGTTTGTAGTTTAATTTCTTATGATTTCGTCTTTTTTCTAAAATGCTTATATGTATAAATAAATATAATATTTATATGTATATTCTATTAATATCGTACATTTCTTTAAATGTTACAAATCCTTAAATAAAGGTAATCTTAAAATAATATTAAAATAAATTTCTATGTTTGAGTTTAATAATTATGTCATACTTTATGTACGTTCACGAATTTTACGTTAATTATACCAGTTATCAAAAAACCATTCATTAATTTCAGAAATATATTTTTACAGTAAGAATAGGAGCTTACAGCCCGACTCGTGGCCCAGTGGCAACGTGCAACGCTGGTGAGCATTAGGGCCGTGGTTCAATCAGCTGGCGGTTTGTAGACACTGTTTCAACAAATGATTAAACTCGAAGATTTTTTATGATGTTCAGAATATTGCCTCGTTAGTCGTAGTACCAGGTGGAATTAACCAGGTGGCGTAGTCCGGATTTCCTCACATAATATACTCAAATGCGGGGTAATTACTCCCCAAAAGTCTTCCAGGGAGGGACTGCCTTCCTGCTTCATTGACATGGAGCCAAGTCAGATTTGTGCCACACAGTAAATGGGCTTCATCACAACAGAAGATGCAACTTTCTCTCCATCCATGAATACATGCTCATGGGATGTCCGTCTCGCACTGCAGACCACAGAGGATTAAACACAACAGAAAACGAGCTTATTGATAAAAGAAATATATGCTGTCCTTCTACATAAACACAAGAACATTCGATTTGCCGTTGCTTACAGGGATTTAGGACAAGCCTCCAGTAGTTTAAATGTATTTATTTAAAAAAGCTTGTACGTAATTTGTGTTTTGTAAAACTTGTATTTTTTTTAAAAATTAATTTATATTAATATTAAGTATGAATTAATTTTGAAAAAAAATAATTACAAAAATTTTAAATATATTGTATGGAAATATATTCCAAATAGGGGGAAAAACTGATGAATTTTGTACTCTATTTGATTTATTTAAATAAATGTTGAATTTTAATTGGAAATAAAATATTAAAAACTACATTCTCATTAAAATTGACTTCAAAAGTGTTTTTGGAAAGAATAGTTTGGAAAAAAAAAGGATATTTTATTCATTTTGCTTATTTGTTTTTCTTTTTTACCACAAAAGTTCTTCATCTCATAACTGACATTTTTCATAAGATCTTTGCATCATTTTTAAATTCTTTATTTCTGAAAATAAATTAGTTTCCATTGTGTTTTTGTTCTCTGAATTTTTTTTGCAGTCATCCGCAAGTTATTTTTCTCTTCTGCGTTTTAAGAAAATAATTAATATTTTTTTAATAACGGCTATTTTTTTTTCTGGTGTTAAAAACCGGATTTTATACTTATTATGATCATATTTGTGGATTTTAAATATTACAAGTTTCAAATGGAAAATTAACTTTAATATAACATAGAGAATTTCAAATATAATATTTTGTGATATCCATTATAAATATTTCATTACTTAAAATGATGAGCTTCTAAGGATAAAAACAATAAGTGTATAAAAAATAGTGTTGTTGTTGTTGTTGCTTATCCCCTTGATTTAGAATCCTAAACCAAGTCCAGTAGATCATGCTGCATCAATAGATCGTAAACAGTCCTCCCCTCATTCAACAGTTGCCTCACAGAGGCACCAATACAATCTATGAGATGAGAGGGAGATGCGATGGTCGAACAATGACAAAGGGCATATGTCTTCTCGTCTCCATTGAAGGTCAAACTCTTAATGTGGCCAGTCCTTAGTCTAGCTAAAGCCGTCTGAGCAGGTCTAGGACAGGAGCACTGTATGGACATACCAGGATATTTAGCGGCGTACCATGCATGAATTGGTGGCGACCTCCAAGAGGTATTCACTCTGGCTAAAGTCATGGAATGAACCTCTGAAGCTAACAGATTGAAAGAAGAAGCTTTGGGAAGTTCGCAACCTTCCCTAGCGAGCAGATCAGCAATTTCATTTCCGTAGATGCCCACATGGGAGGGAATCCACTGCAAGCACACCATTCCGATCTGGTCCAAAACAGCTAGTTTGGAAACTATATCCTGCCCCAATTTGTCCAAGATGCTTGGCCAATTTTTCAAATACTGTATTGAGCTCTTACTATCAGTCAGAATCCAAACATCAGGTACTTTAAAGTCTAAAGCTAGATTCAGAGCTTCGCTTATAGCAGTTAATTCTGAGCGGAATACTGAGCTGTGGTCCGGGTTTCTAAAACGATATCTAAATTCTCCTGTACTTATCTTCATAAAAATTCCGCTACCTGTTCTTCCAGAGTCAGATTTGCTTCCATCAGTGTAAATAACCAGGGCCCGAGGAGAAATGTTATTGATGATCTCGAGAGCCAAGTGACGCAGCAACTCCGGGTGTTCTTCGTGTTTGATAAATTTCACATTCAAGTCTTCATTAAAAGTTACATTACTAAGTACAGTAGTAGGTGTCAATAGATTAAAAGGAACACTGGGCTCGACTTCAATATCTGCCAATCCCTGCTTCCATATTAAACCCAAAGGGCTGTCCTTTTTTAATCTTTGGTTATTCGTCCAGTTCGATAAAGGTTAGATGATCTGTTATAAGGCTTAAAACTCTTTAGCTTTGCGACGTACTTCGCCATATTTATTTCTCTTCTCAATGAGAGGGGCTGAAGATCAGCCTCATAACAAGCAATATCATTGGGACAACTGTGCCTGAGACCAGTGATAATTCTGGCAGCACTAGATTGTATTCTCTCTAGTTTTTTTAGGTTAGTATTTGCAGCAACTTAATAGATCTGGTAGCCATATTCAAGGATTGGCCTTATAAGAGCAGTATAAGTGATCTTGAGTGTGCCTGCATCGGCTCCCCAATCTCTTCCAGAGATGTATTTTAGTAGCTGAAGCCTTTTCCTACCCTTCTCACAGAGTCTGTTAATGTGCTTACTACAGTTAATTTCAGTATCTAAAGTAAACCCTAGATAGGTAGGAGTTTTAGTCGAGATAAAAAATAGTAACAAAATATATAAGAGAACTCTACTAATTATGCGAATGGAAACTTGATCTGCAAATGCTATATTAGTTGTTTAAAGTTTTTGTAAATAATGAAAAAGAAAATAAATTTATATTTTAGAAATAATGGTCTATCTGAAGAATATTTATGTATATACGTACCTATTTTAATATTTATTTATCTATATATTTTAGTTGTACAATAAATCATTAGTTTTATATAGAAGTGTCAATTAATTATTCTATGTGATATGAAATATTTCATAAAGTAATGGAAAAGTGAATATATAAATAAGTATAATTTAATCAAAACACCGATTTTTTTCACTGAAGTAATTTGATTTAAAGTATCACCATTTGCAAATAGTTTTAAACATCACTAATTCAAAGTTAATGAAAAACATAGGTAAAAGTATTAAATGAAATTAATACTTTTACGATATTATGTGGTATTACTTACACGATATTATGTGGTTTTCTTTATTATAATATTTTTCATATTATATTAAAGAAAACCACATAATATCGTACGCAAGTACGAGCGGCCCCACATTGGTCGCCAGATTGTAGTGTTGTGCAGCTGGAATGAAATTGAAAGTGGTTGGGTTGAGACACAGGTTTGAGAATTCGCAGCTTTATTTACACACTCACAAACAGTACACAAGTAGAATTAAAATATGCTATATTTTAAGACATATAGGCCAATTGCTACACAGTGTTGCGTTGAATATATTTTCCTCTGGGGATGAGCGAGATTACAAACTAAACGTTTTTCAGCGGAAGCGCCGGTTGCGCTGTACTTCCTCTCGGGTGAGATTCTGGAGGCCTACTGACCATTTCTCCGAAATGCCGTAGGGCGCAATCTTGAACAGCATAGGAGGAATCATGGTAACATAAAGGTTTTTTGGATCACGCTTCAATTTACAACCCTACTTATTAAAAAGAATATTCTCTTGTTTAGTAATCTCAGTGAAAAAAAAAAAAAAAAAAAAAAAACGTGAGCAAAATCTACACTTTTATATTAATTTAAAGTATGCCTATTTTAAAGAATTTATAATAATCCTTGTAATCTAAATTTTTTAGAACATTTTTTTTTAATATTTCAAACCTATTGTTGAAAACAAATGTATATTTTTTTTGAAACAACATCAGTATAACAAATTGTAACAATTTATTTATTATGTTGCACTGATAATAGAAAAAAATTATATAAAATAATTGGATTTATGAATATTTAAATATTAAAAAACATGTAGTTATATTGGAAAATTTTACAATAAATGTAACTTTGGATAATATCGTGAAAGTGAAGAAAGGTTTCATAGATTTACGTAGTTTTTTTCAATTTATTTTCAAATTTAGAGTACTTTGTACATTTAAATTTTTATTTTTATATCTAAGATAAACTAAGCCTTTCAATTTATAAATTTGTGCAGAAAGTAAAATAATAAGTAACATTTAATTGAAAAATATAACCCCAGACTTTTAATTTTTAAATATTGTAAATATACTTAAAATGCTTGACTGAAATTTCTTTGTACACCACAGAAAAATTGATGTTAAATACATGTATTTCTATGTTTACAAATTTCTTTTAAATGGGGTTTTTTGTTTGGGATTAAAACTGCTTTAAATTGTTTTTTTATTTTTTATTTTGAAGTCTTCATTACTAAAAGTGAAATATTTGTAACATTCCGAGATTGTTCAATGTAAAAGAATACATTTTTTGAATTTAAATGGATTCTAACAGAAATTTCTCACCACGCTTGTGCATCTTTATGGAGCGTGAACAAACTTCGCACATTTCCTCATTCTAGGAATTACTGTTTGGGGAATAAGGTAGTTTTACAATTAATTCTTATTCAAACTTTTTTTTGTTAAAAACACAAAATCATCAAAATTGAAATGACTTCCTTAAACTTCCACACAAGAAAGTTTATTTTCTATGTCAACCTACTTACAATAATAAAAGAACGGAAAAACATTTTGTTTAAGTTCGTGCAATTTTTTTCAACCTTGAATCGATCGAATGTTAACATTTGTCTTTCATATTTTTAAGAAAATGCATAGCTAATAAAACTATTTTCGGATATAATTTTCATAAACAAAAGATTGTATATTCAGGTGCTCAATTTATTTTAAAACTAGACAGACAGTAAATAATTACATAAAAAAAGTAGTGAATATAAAATTAAACTGAAATTTTTTACGCGAAGTAATTATCTATAAAAATAAACATTTTTAACAAATTTTTAGACATCAGTAATTCTTGAAAGTGAATAAAAATAATTAAATCAAGATTTTTAAAATATTTGCCATACATTTTCGAATATAAACGTATCTTTGTATAAACCGAGAATGAGTGTTTACGTTACCGAACTTCTAAACCAGTATACAAAACAAAATTTCTAAACCAGTATACAAAAAAAAAAAAAAAAAAAAAAAAAAAAAAACTTCTAAACCCTTATTCATCCAAACATTTAAATACGTATATGATAGGAAACGAAAAATCATGGATAGAAAAACACGAACTTTTGGGGAATAAGAAAAATACGACATTTTTTTCTACAGATCGCATTTCAAAGGCCTAAAAATAAGTTAAAATATTAAAGTAATTTTCCTGTTATTTTTATGTGCTATTTGTTTACGTTATTCTACTATTATTTCTAGTTTTTATTTTGATATTTTTCCGTTAACCGGCAGCAAATTTCGCAAACGTTTATTCGTTTCGGCAACGACGCAAAAAATTTCCTATAAATAAATTTGGAAATAAAACACGTACTTTTTCATTATAAATTAATAACGTATTTGATTAAAAAATTGTCATAAACTAAGCAATATAAGCTAAATAAATATAAACGTAGAGGCCTTATCGTCAATAGCCTAGCTATCTGACATTTGGTAGCAGAAACTTCAGGTTCGAATCCTGATAGTGACAGGGATGTTTGTGAGTGGTTCGGAATCCACGTTAAACTGTAGGACCTGATCTAATAAGCCCAAAGCGATCTCAAAATGACCGTAGAGCAACAAGCAAAATATAAACCTGCCATACTTAGAGATATTTTGGGATTCGTCGCTTGTGCCCGGCTACGGTTACCGACAGTTTCTACGTTTTTTGAGAGATTAGCGGATTGGTATACACCCAAGCTAAATAATTTAGCTTTAAAAAAGATTCTAAAAATTCCCGACTATTATACGGATATGTATAGTATTTTAAATGAAAATCTTATTAACGTTTTTGTTCTAAGCTCCAAAATATTTTGTAAATTTTTTTTTTTTTTAAATAACTGTGAACATTTATTGAAAGAAATTCCATCAGACATGTGGCAACACTATCAATTTACTAAAAAATTAATTCTAATTCATTACAGTGTTGAAATAGTTTTTAACAATTGAGGAGTTTGTTACAAAAAGATGTAAAACTGATATTACGTAATTTTTGTAAATTGAAAGAAATATTTGAAAGTTTGAATTTTTAAGTTTCTTCAACAAAAACAGATAATTTTTTTAAATTTATATACAAGATATTGTGTTCTTTGAAATTATGCATTCTAGATAATCTGGCGTATGTTTCATGGGAGAAGCTAACTGCATTTTGCCAATTAATGGATAGATCCATTAAATGCAGGAATAAAACCCCGAACTTAATCTTAACAAAATCTTAACTCGTTAAATCGTAACAAAACATTTAATTTATCACTCGTCCATTTCGCTTCTGTAATTATTTGCACTTCTAAAGCCGTGTCTGTAGTTGAAATTAGTCCCTCGACTGATTTGTGTGTGAAGAGTTTGTGTATGTGGCAATCAGTGCCACAGGTGGCAATCAGTGTACTCGCAATCAGTTCTACAGGTTTCGGATTCGAAACCCAGTGGTGCCAATGGATGTTTGTAGTGATTTGGAATCCACTTTAATCCTTAGGCCCAGGTCTAATGAGAGTAGGAAATAGGGTTGATAACCCTATCCTGGTAAAAAAAAATTTATATTTCGAAATCTGCCTGTAGACAGACTGGCCCACCATGGGGTTGTTGCGCCAATGAAGAAGAAAGAAGACGTTTTATCTAAGCAAGCGAAATTTTCTCAATCCCTTGAATCCCTATCAATCCCTTTTTTTTAAGCTAGATTTTCTCAATCCCTGGAATCCCTATCAATCCCTTTCTTTTTCAGCGAGATTTTCTCAATCCCTTGAATTCCTATCAATCCCTTTCTTTTTAAGCGAGATTTTCTCAATCCCTTGAATTCCTATCAATCCCTTTCTTTTTAAGCGAGATTTTCTCAATCCCTTGAATTCTATCAATCCCTTTCTTTTTAAGCGAGATTTCCTCAATCTCTTAAATCTCTAACAATCCCTTTCTTTTAAAGCGAGATTTTCTCAATCCCTTGAATTCCTATCAATCCCATTCTTTTTAAGCGAGATTTTCTCAATCCCTTGAATTCCTATCAATCCCTTTCTTTTTAAGCGTGATTTTCTAAATCCCTTGAATTCCTATCAATCCCTTTCTTTTTAAGCGAGATTTCCTCAATCTCTTAAATCTCTATCAATCCCTTTCTTTTTAAGCGACATTTTCTCAATCCCATAAATCCCTATCAATCTCTTGAAGAAAATCTCGTTTTCTGCAATGTATTTGGAAGGCTAGTTCCTTTATATTTCACTTACAAATCTTTTATTTTTCCATTATATTGTAATTTTCGGTTATTCGTCCTTTCTTTACATTTCGCTTTCGTCAATTTTGAGATGAATCTCTCTCACTTACCTCTAATTTTTAACTCAGTATCATTTAAAACAAGTACCAGAACAAAGTAACTACACTTTTTTCACAAGAAAACACATGATGAAAAAGATAAAAAAGACAAAAAAATTTAATTTTTTTTTGCAGCACATTCTATGACTTATAATATTCTCAATACAGGTGAAGCATTGAATAACCATTTTTAAAAATGTAATTATTGATGTAAAAATATTTATAAAGCTTCATTTTTACATATAATATTAATTAATGCGGTAGAAGAGCATTTCTTGAAAAAATTGTGGAAATTTACAACATATTACACATTTTTTCTTTCATGTTCACATATAAACAAATCTTTCAATTACATTTTTATGCATATGACACTAGTAATAACACATAGTGGCAATCCATTTATTATTCAATAGTACACCTTAAACATTCTTCATAAAACTATTTATATTATTACAGAAAAATAAATAACTTGCATGCGACTAGCACTCTAAATTTGATTAAAAAGAAATTAACTTTAGATATACGAACTATATTTTATATGAAAACTGCATCTGGAAATAAATCCAATCATAAGCATCTTTTTCTTCCTTACCTTGAATTGAATTTCTGTTGTTTCCTCTGTGTGTGAACATGAAAATAAACAAAGGTGAATTTCTTGCTACACTTTCTTAAATTTGATTCTTGGAAATTGAAAACAACAAGCTTCACTGAATCTCGAAATCTAAGTCGTTTCTATTTCACGAACTATGAAAGTGCTTAAAGAGATAAACTTTTGTAAGATTTTTGCAAATTGTCAAACTCATATTTGAGAATAAAGGTATCAGAAAGATTTCTCATGCACATCATCTCACAGTTATTGTTAGGGATTTGTAATGCAATTTTAGAATTGATATAAATTGAATGCAATAGTGCCTCGGATGAATTGTTTTCCAATATTATCCTCTTAATTTAATTTACTGCTGAACTTAAGTATTGCTTATAATATAAAGTGGAATTTTTTTCTTATAATTCTGAATAATGAATGTTTTTCAATTCCTACTATTAGTTCACACTCTCCCTATATATACTTATATATCTTGTTTAAGTTTTCAATCGTTAAAAAAATACGTTTCATTCATATATATATCTTGTACAAATTTTCAATCGTTAATAAAAAGCTTTTTATTCATCCACTCAAGTTCAAATACATTTTTTTGAAGTTGTATTGGCTGACACTTGATGTTGATACAGTTTTTTCAAATAATAATTCATTAATTAAATTTAATTCGTTTTTGCCACTTAATATTGTGATTCTGTCATGTGCATATACATATTTATATTAATTGTAATTATTTAATAAAAAGTAACTAAAATAAAATGTTTCTTTGTTGTCGTAAGTGGGAATTTTAATTAAGAAATTAATTGTTAGTATTATCTCTCTGGATATCTTATTGACTGTTCTATACTTCTAATACTGAAATATTTCTTGGAGAAACTGCAAAAAAATAACCTCATAATGATGAATACTTTTACTAAAGTCTTCAATAAAAATTTACTTTTAAATTGGTATTACAAAGTAAATAAAGTACAGTTTGAAGCAAAGGTTTTTTTTTTCGTCAAAATAACTATTAAAACCATTCTATTGTTACTGTTACTACCAAATTAATTAGTTTTATTTAAATAAATTGTATAAAGTAAATGCATAATTTAAAAAAAATGGTGGAATTTTACGTCGTAAAATGTCGTCAATTTTCTCAGAGTAACTCAACTTTAATAATTTTTATCCTAAATTTTTGTTTAATTGAAAATTAATATAATTTATCTATTTTAATTTTCATTTACCACACTATGAGTTATCAATTATGTAATCACCATACATTACTCTAACAATATCTCGACGATAAATTTTCTGATAGATGTAGTTTACTGATTTATATAACAAATGAATTAAGCCCTTAAAAAACAATTACACATATATATCTTTTTAATAATATCGAAAATAATTAAGGTTTAACTCAGGTTTAACGATAATTTTTGAATAAATATTATTAAAATAATTTTTAGCAGTTTAATAGCATTAATATTTTTATCTGAAGCTATTTTTTAAATTATTTTTTACAAAACTTCTAAAACACGTATAAGTGAAAACACATTAATGTAATATTTTTGGAAGAAATTGTATAATTAATTTTCTTTACTCAATTTCATGTAATTTCTGTCCACACTGAAGAAAGTAAATTCAGTTCAATTTAATTGTTATAGACAAATTTATTATCGTTCAAAATTATCGTAAATATTCACATTAGCATAGTGCACGTATTAGATGTGAGCGACAGTAGCATTACAAAAAAATTAACAATGATTAATATTCAAAGGTCAAAGGAAATGACCTATTTTTTTTGACCATTGATTATCTTAAAGTAAAATATCTTGTTAATTATTTTTATTTTCCCATTCATGGGAAAAGGCACGTATTATATAACATTTTCTTAGAAATACCGTACCATAACTCAAATCACAAATGATGAGATTTTACATTTAAATTAATTTATTTAATACATTTATTTTAATTATATTAATTAATTTATTAAATTTATTTTAATTTAATTTAATTCTATTAGCCTCTCTTTTATTAAATTATTATCATTTATAAGTATATTTTTATCTAAATTATTATTATTAATATTTATAAAACACTCACTATTTTACTTACATCAGTAAATTTATTTCAGATTCATATAAAAAGAAAAAAAACATTTATTTATTAAAGGATGCATTCATCTTCAAACACATAAATATAATATTTTAACTCAAATAACAGCAGAATTAATTTTATTTTGATACGTTGAAGACTTTCAAAATTGTAATAAACATAAGTAAAATATGGTAACATGTAAGATAATAGCAATCCATATTAAATTTAATCATTCTGAGACAAAATGTTGAATGAAACATTCTTGTAACAGTTTATTTAAAGCATGCTATTTTCTTCAGAAATAAGAATTCATGCTCTGAGTTCTTAAAAAAAATCTTTCAAAAGATGATATTAATGATTTATGTGTTATTATGGATGACAGTTTTTCTCCTTCAACTTTTTTTTCGAAGCTGTAAAGTTATAAATCTCTGTCTCAATAACTAGTAAAAGTAGTTAATAATTCTTAGAAATTTTTTTTCCTAACAACTATTATGCATTATTTCTTAATGACTTTCATTAAATTTCCAACTTTTTAGCATTTATTTATTAAATTCTGTAATACTGATGCTTTAAATTTTATATAATGATTTTAATAATAATAATAATAATTATTATTATTATTATTATAATAATCTTTTGTTTAGCGTGTTTGATATTGCTTTTTTTACTCATAGTTGTGATTCTCAAGTAAATAATAAGTGTAGAAGAAATAGAAAATTTTCTGATCTAATGAAAAATCTGCTTATGTTAGAGAAAACTATTTTAGTTAATTATTGATTTTAATTTGTATTTATCTAATACTTTCTATAATCAATTAAATTATTTTTACAATTTCTAAGGGTATATGTCGTCAATTTCTTCTATCAAATTTAATTAATAATTCATCCGTATAATATTTCCTAATAAAAATTTCGTATATTATAGTTACAATTACAATTTTTCTTTACTGTCATTAATTTTTTACTACGATTAATTTGTTTTTACTGTGTTTAATTTCGTAGGGTTTTTAAAAACAATAGTGAAAGAAACAAAATTAAAGTATTATGATAATATAGATCCATATAAGTTCATTTTACATAGATTTATTTCATGTAATTTTTGTAAAATTTCTGTATTATATAAAGTATATTCCACACATTACATGTGAATAATAATGCCGTAATAGTTAAAAAAGGAAAAAATATATAACTCTTTGTGTTAAATGAACAAAAAAATTCACAAATTGAAAATAGTAATACAATTTATCCTAAAAAAAATTTCTATTAGCTATTTGTTTTTTGAAAGTTTTTAAAGTTAGAAATGTGATTTATATTTCCTCAGAAAAAAATTGTCATACTTCAATTTAATATTGATAACCTTTAGACATTAAAAACATCAACACAGTTTGTGTCTCTTTTTTACACATTTTACACTTTCTTTTATTTTTACATTTAAAAAATGAATGCAATAACTATAAATAATTATATTTAAAATTATCGAAATTTCGTTTTTATTTGTTCTGTAAATTTATAGCAAATTAATGCATGTAGGAAAAAAAAGTTTAATTACCAAAAAATGCATCTAAATAAAAATTTATCAATACGATACTTTTATTCAAATCAACCTCAAAAATTATTTTTATTGTGATGCATAGTAAACTTTTGACATTTTAATTAATTTTAGTTGATTACGTAAACATGTAGCTTACAACAATTATTTTGACCTTAAATATATTGGAAATTAAATGTTAATGAAAACAAGATTTTGTATTTGTTTATGTTTTTTTTCTCTGTAGGATCTAGAAATTAATCATTAATATAATTTTATATGCATACATAATTTTTGAAATGTAGGCCTCTTAAAAGATAGATTAATGATGCAATTTTTTTATGGGCGGCATAATTTTTATAAAATGTCGTCTCAGTTTTCTTTATGAGTTGCTAAAAACATCATTAATTCAAACTCTTAGTCACTAATCACTGTCCTTTGTTACTTACGTTTTAACCATTTTTTTTTATGTTGGCGTGAGAAGGAATTTTTATCTATTAACTTTTTTTGGAAGCTAATTATCTCTAAATCTTTGACGCAGAAGTTTATTCTTAGAAGGTGATTTTCCGTTATGTGCTGCTGTAATGAATTATATTATATATTTGTTTTAACACTTTTTATAAATTATGTATTGACTTACATTTAATATTAATTCTATAATTACATCAATTAAATAACACACATTAAATATTTTTTATTTTGAAAGATTCCTTTTTTAATTTTTTAGACTTTGAAATACAGTATTTATAAAATAATTTATTGTTTTATTTAGAAGTCACTATTTTTTATTAAATGATGGCATAAAAGATTTATTATTCTAATTCTCAGAATAACATTAAATTTATATATTTAAGACCAATTTTTCTCATGTTTTTAAGAATATTTTTTATAAAAATAAATTTAAAAAATAAAATAAAAAAATAATTTTTTTTCACTTTAGTTAATATGTTATTTTTAATATTTAATTTTTTAAAAAATATAATTTTATTAGTCATTAAATTCTATGTGTTTTTATTAAATTTAAACAATGTGTTTCGAATGACATAATAAAAGACATTTTTAAAGTCGTCACGTATTTTATGTTATTATCTTTTCAAAATTTTTGTCAAAGAAATGCAGTTTTGTCGAAATAATTACTAGTTTCAAGCTGTTTTCTTTGTTTATTCATTTCAGAAACACCATTCACTAATGTTAAATAAAATAAAGAATGTCAATTAAATTAATTGATTAATATGTAATAATGCAAATTCTGAAAGACAATATTGATTGTTGGTGTACTTTTTAATTTCTTTACCTAATATAGAGTAACCAAAATAATAACTTAAAATAGCTTAAAATTGTAACACATATCAAATATCAAATCATTATTCAAACTCTGGAATAAATTTTTGTTCAGTGTATAAAAATTATTTATTATTTTGTTTGATTTAGATGTAATTTATTTTAGATCAACAACATGCTAGAGGGACAAGAAGAATTAAATCTCAAAAACAGCAGGGGAATAAAGGGTCTACATATGTAACTGCCAATTTTTTTCATCGACGTTAATTAAAAGTTAAAAAAAAAATATATTGTTCTTAGTATATAGCTATACTTAATATATATGTTTTTATACAGCAGGAAAATCTTAGGGGCTGCAGACAGGACTCTTCATTCTCCTCACTTCCACATTGGAGCTAACAAAGAATACTGTGTCCAAAAAGTAGGACCAGTTTTCAATTTAAATTTCACAGGCATATGGTAACAGTCCTGGAAATCTGTGGGAAATTTTACGTCAAAATATTCCATTAGTGCATGAGTTACGCTTGGTTTTGTGAGATGCAAAAACTGATTCCAGTGGTTTTTGAAATGTCTCTTCAAACGACTCAAAACTTTGTACCCGGAGTGGTCTTTTGAGTTTAAGGAATAGCCAGAAGTAGCACGATGCTAAATCAGGTGAATACGGTGGTCGTGGAAAGATATGATATTCATTTTTGGCGAAAAAGTCACGAAGAATCAATGCAGTGTGAACTGGCGCATTCAGTGTTTTTGGTACTAATCACTATTTGACGCATTTGAGGCCGAAAACAGCTTTTACCATGGAATTTTGAAATTCCAACATCATCAACAAGGTCTCTAATTGTAAATCGACGGTTTGCAAGCACCAAATCTTTAATTTTTTGGGCGTGAGCTTCGTAGGTTGAGATTGATTGTCGACCTAAGAGCTCTTTGTTTTCAACATGTTCTCTGCCTTCATTGAAATGTTTATACCCCTTTTAAACATTTCTTTCTAATATAGTTTGTTTACCGAATACCGAATACCTTCTGCAACATTCTATACGTTTCGGCAAACAAAATTTAACGTTAGTTCTTGTTCAATTAATTCAGACATTTCAAAAATCGCTGGAATCAGTTTTTAGCATCTCACAAAACCACCCGTAACTTAAACGCTAATAAATATTTTGATGTAAAATTTCCCATAGATGTCAAGGACAACAGCCTAAAAAAGAAAAAATTGAAATATCATATGCCCGGGAAATTTAAATTGAAAACTGTTCTTATTTTTGGGAACTGTAGTATATATATATATATATACTACAGTGTCTAAAAAGTACACACACACACACACACATATATATATATATATATATATATATATATATATATATATATATATATATATATATATATATACATATATGATATACATATGTATATCTATATATACATATATATATATTCTATAAAAATTATTATTATTATTGCTATTATTATAATTTATGATTTATAATTGGTATTGTTATCGTTTGCTGTCGTGGTTTGATTTGTTGACATGAGGGCCCTCTCAGCACGTCTACGTCGTACCTCACGCCTACGGGTATTGTTGAGGTTAGATTTTTTGGTGGCATTTTACTGAAAATGATAATTAAAAAATACAATACAATTAAAATAAAATCGAGATATAATAATAAATGACTTAAAAAAAAATCACAATAAAATGTAAACGATTGTTTAAGGTACACGAACACGTTCGAATGAATTTTTTTTGAAATTTTTTATCTTTGTACACATTTTTGGATTGAATGTATCTAAAAACTAATGATTTCACATAAAAAAATTTCATTATTATTATTATTATTTTATTTTTATATAAGCTAAAATAAGGGTAAAAATGGCCAAAACTTGATACTGTTACAAAACATGATAACTCAAAATCAAATCAATATTTTTTAAATTTCTAAGTTTGTATTTGTTTGTACTAACATATTACAGGGAATGGATCTCTGGTAAATTTATATCTTTATTATTTTGTGCTAGTTTAAATGCTGTCGACACAAAATTCTTTCAAAATTTGCATGTAATTCCAAGCTTAACAATTAAAATAAAAAATATTTATGTAGCTATAATCATTTAAGAGTTTTATTACCTGTAAACATTTATGAAAAACATAAATACAAAGTTTTGTAACATTTGGATCAAAATTACTTGTGTTATGGTGCTTCACATGAAAACAAAAAGCATAAAAATTCATTCTGAGAAAAAGCTAAAAACAACTTTTAATTGGAGATATTACTTTTAAAAATGTTGTAAATATATTAAAATGCCATTGAATTATCAAGTTCATAGTCTTATTTATTAAAAAATATAGTTTTATTTTTCCTTAAAGCTCTAAATATTTTCTGAGCTTTGTTTTGAAAAAAGTTAAAATTTGCTCGACAAAATTTTTTTTTTTTTTTTTTTACAACTTCCTCCTACTTGCAAAGGCTTTTTAATAATAAATGACCTGGATTTAAAATATTTAGCCCTTTTTCAAGTGTTTTGATTAAATACATTCAAAACCTTTGAATTTCACATAAAAATATCAACTTTAACTATTTTTTATACAATTTATTCTTTAAAATATGGATAAACATTGCAAAAATGTGATATTGTTGCAAAACTTGATAATTCAAAAATAAATAAAACATGAATAGTTTTTCCTTTGCAAATATTTTTATGCTAGGGAATATCCTTATGTAGGTAATATACTGTTTTCAAATTTATATCTTAATTATTTATACATTTTTGTATGCTTAAAGTTTGTCGACACAAACTTTTTTTTACATATTTACAAAAATTCTTAGTTTAAAAACTGAAATAAAAATAAGTTATGAATTTAGGTTAATTTCCATGTTCTATTCCTTTCATACATTTAAAGAAAACTTTTACATGAAGTTTCAAAGCATTTAAATAAAAATATATGGGTATTATGATGTTTTGAAGGAACACAAAATGCATAAAAATTCAAATAAGAAATAATTAAAACCAACTTCTAAATGTAAATAAAAACAAATGTACATATATAAAAATGTTATCGAGCTTTAAATTCTCCTTTATTAATATAAAAACTTATTTATTTGTTTTGCTTTCTTTAAATAACTTCCAATTTTAAAGTACCATTTATCAATTTTTCTTCGACAATAATCAAATCACTCAAATTCTTTGTTTTTCTAATAACAAAAGTTTAAAAAAAAAATTTCCTTGATTTTCAACTTGCAACTATTATAATACCTTTTATAAAATTTTAATGTTATCATTATATCAAATAATTGCAGAGTTTACTTCATTTTGACACTTTTCAAAAAATGCTTAAAATTCATCATATTTCTTTAAATTTACAAAAATTCTTAGTTTAAAAACTGAAATAAAAATTGAGCTTTAAATTCTCCTTTATTAATATAAAAACTTATTTATTTGTTTTGCTTTCTTTAAATAACTTCCAATTTAAAAGTACCATTTATCAATTTTTCTTCGACAATATTCAAATCACTCAAATTTATAACTCAAATTCTTTGTTTTTCAAATAACAAAAGTTAAAAAAAAAAAAAAAAAAAAAAATGTCCTTGATTTTCAACTTGCAACTATTATAATACCTTTTATAAAATTTTAATGTTATCATTATATCAAATAATTGCAGAGTTTACTTCATTTTGACACTTTTCAAAAAATGCTTAAAATTCATCATATTTCTTTAAATTTACAAAAATTCTTAGTTTAAAAACTGAAATAAAAATAATCTATGAATTTAGGTTAATTTCCATGTTCTATTCCTTTCATACATTTAAAGAAAACTTTTACATGAAGTTTCAAAGCATTTAAATAAAAATATATGGGTATTATGATGTTTAAAAGGAACACACAATGCATAAAAATTCAAATAAGAAATAATTAAAACCAACTTCTAAATGTAAATAAAAACAAATGTACAGACATAAAAATGTTATTGAGCTTTAAATTCTCCTTTATTAATATAAAAACTTATTTATTTGTTTTGCTTTCTTTAAATAACTTCCAATTTAAAAGTACCATTTACTTCATTTTGACACTTTTCAAAAAATGCTTAAAATTCATCATTTTATTATCTTGCAGATCACATTTCTTTTTAGAATTCTTAATCAAATAAAACACATGTTGACAAACTTTAAGCATAGAAAAGTTCAATGTTTTGATTCACAACTTTTCATTCCATATATTTTATTCCAATTCAAATTCAAACTTAGAAAATAAAAAAAATATTGATAATCAAATCAGGTAATACTTGCATACATTTGATTTATTTCGCATAGAAATAATATAAATTTCATACATTATAATTTTCACAACATTTAAAGTAGTACATAAAACAATAATATTCAGAACATGAGAATTTTACGGTTATGTAGTACAGGCATCGAGACACGGCGCCATCTAAAAATAGTCATTATATTGTTCGAAAAAAAAAAACGCTACATTGTTGCCACTACATTGGTCTGCCAAAGAAATTTTAAAAAATATTTAGGGGTGGACGCCCCTTATCACTTAGGGGTTTAAAAAATAGATTACGACCAATTCGCAGACCTACCAAATATGCACAAAAATTTTCATAAGAATCGGTCGAGCCGTTTCGGAGGAGTTTGGCAACAAACACTGTGACACGAGAATTTTATATATTAGATAAATTTATAAATGTTTGCTTTTAAATGCACATTCATTTATTATTGTGGCCTTATATCAGGAAAAGTATACTAATAGTAATGTCCAAGTACAAAAATCAGCGCCTAATTTCAATTTTGTGTAACGATTTTAGATACTGTGAAATTTCATTATTTGTGTAGAATACCAAAAGAAAAAAATAGTAATTGAATTTTTTAAAATCAGAAATATAAATACTTTTTTTTAAAACTGCAGTTTAGAATTAGTGTCTTATTATCAAATATACAGCATCCCACTGCGTTAAAAAATAAACGTAATCACGTACGTCTTCGGTATCACTGCAATTAAGAACGAACTCCAAAGGACAAAAAAAAATCTTTTTTATCTTCTACACATTTTCTCATGTACAAAATGTACATGTTTGTTTCTTTTTCTCCCTAGCGCGCATGCTCATAGGAAATTATGTTTCCTATGAGCATGCGCGCTAGGGAGAAAAAGATAACGGACGTCCTACGGTAACTAACGTACGGTATGCAAAAACTCTCTATTAATACAGTTTTTTAAAATATTAATTGATTAATTAAATTTAATTAATTAATTAAATTTTTTTTTAGATTTATGTTTCATGGCGCTAGATGGCGCTAGATGTAAGAGGAAAATTTCAACTTTATTTGTAAAGGATTTTTCTGCATTATAGTGAAAAAAAAGTTGGAATTGACTTTAAAAAAATTTTTTTTTTTTTTTTTTTTAGTTTTTTTTATTTATTTTTTTATGAGCAATGTAATTTGTGTTATTATTGCTACCTAGATTTAAAGAAATCCTTCTATTAACCATTGTTCCAAATACTATTGTTATTGTATAAGGCAAGTTTCTCTTATTCAATACATGATTATTTTTACTCTTCTCTTTTTTGACAAAATTTGATCGACTCGCAATTTTATCGAGAATTCATATGTGCAAAAGTGGGACGGTAAGAAAGTTAAATTAACCGTTCTTTCTTTAAAAAAACAAAAATTCAAATAATTTTTGAAATTATTGTTCGATTCAGTAGCGACTTGATCTTTTGTAAAATTGTGTCATTTGACTAACAGGGAAATGGTGCATGGGCATGATAAGACAAGACAAAAGGAATGTTATGTCAAACTAAAAATACATTTCCTCAATCCTTATTCTGCTTTAAAGATATTTTCTGGGATGAGCGATTGACTTTCTTTATTGGAAATCGATGTTAATTTTCCTTAATCATAATATTTTTAAAAGTATTTTACTTTATATTCCTTTAATGAAAGTATAAGAGGCTTATTTTAAATTAAAGAACATTTATTTCATCTACTTTCAAATTATTTGCGCTTAAATTAGCTCATATTATCGGTGTTATTTTTAAGAAAAAATGGAATTCTACATTTACAGTCTGCAATCAATATACTCAAAAAATTCTACTATTTATTATTACTCTCTAATACCTTTCCGTTTTGAATGAATATTTTATAATTAACGTACGTTCAATAAGCTTCTATATAATATTATATCATAATATATCATTGCAATAATTTAATTAAATGCATATTTACAGAATGATGATAGTATAATTGTAACTATTCATTGTAAGCTACAGATGTATATTAATAACATTATGTAAAAAATTTTATAATATTTATATACAGAAATAATACCGAAGTAGTTAAAGGAGTAAATTAATAAGTCCTGGTCAAAGTTGAATCTACTACATGTCTGTTGTTCTAGTTACGAAAGTACTTAGATTAAAGTGTCTCATATTTGGAAATGGCATATTCATTATAAAAAAAAGGAATTTTCGAATCTGAATCTAACTATTAATTCAAATTCACATTTGTCATATAAGTAGCAACTAACTAACAACGGTTAAGAATAATTTGCTGAATAAATTGATTTTA
This sequence comes from Caerostris darwini, assembly GCA_021605075.1. Classification (NCBI taxonomy): domain Eukaryota; kingdom Metazoa; phylum Arthropoda; class Arachnida; order Araneae; family Araneidae; genus Caerostris; species Caerostris darwini. The sequence goes on from BPLQ01000776.1 coordinate 50,709, forward strand.
CAAATAGTTTGTTTTTACATGATAATTGCTACAAAAAGTATTCTAACACGCAAATTGTATAACAAAACCATCATAGGATTTGAAATACTAATACGCAGAGGAAACAATTGCTCAATATCCGAATGGAGCATAATTAGCAGCAATGAAAGTGAAAAAAATCCATAGTTTATATGGCAAAAATTGCCATCAAAAATGGAATGAAAAAAAACCCCGCAAAAATTTGTGAAAAATATACAATAACTGGGTATGAAAAGATGCAGTCCTGAAAAACCGTAAAACTCGGAACACTACGGAAACACTAAGGAAATTAAATATAACATACTGTGGATATCTTTAACAAGGGATAAGTATCCTCAAGATTTTATAAACCGTGTTTTTCTTGCTAGCTAGATGATTGGATCCAAGTAAAAGGCACATGTGGCAACGTATTCCTATGCAATGCAGTAGACAAAATGTCCCTCAGTCCCCTAATTATGAATCTTAGTGCAGGATTGCAGAAATTCGAGTTGAGAGAGCTAGCTTATTACATAAGTCAATAATCGAGAATGTAACTGTTGTTATCGTGTCCATGGATTTAAAATATAATTATCAATGTTAGATCAAGTCAAAAGTCTTCTCGATAGCGGCCGTAAGCAATGGCGCCGCTTTACTATAAAGGACTTCTCTTAAGTTGGCCTCGATTGGCACCGTACACAATTGCAAAACATGGGGAGTGAGTGCTGGGCACTCAAGAATGTGCTTAGGTGTTAGGAAAGCGTTGCGGCAATTTCTGCAGGGGATGTATTCCCTGGTTTTGTCTGGGAGAATCTTCATCCCTCTGTAATGCAACTGTTTGAGATAATATGAGAACGTAACTGTTTGTAATAATATGGTTATTAAGTGAGTGATTGGTTGACTAACTTTAATCCATAATGTATCTGATTTGCTAGAAATATTGTCGGTTGTAAACCTATTTCCGTATTATCTGGCTCGGAAGAATTATAGCTCGCTGTAGGATCACAGTTAATTAAAACAATGGGAAAGCGAAATGACATTATAGGAATTGGAATAATTTGCCATTTGAGAACTCCCATAGTGTGCAGAAATAATAGAAATTCCAAACAAGGGAAATTACATTAACAATAATGAGTTTGCAGATTATAGATTGCATACATACTAGTAAAGAAATGTATAAGACATGCCATTTTGTAAAAGAACGTTTTTGAGTTCTTTTCTTTGTTACTGTTTAAAAATATTGTTGTTAGAGAAGACGAGATTAGTTTTAAGTAGTTGATTAATAATGATATTGTGTTTTATTTTGATACTGGAGAAATTAAGTAGTTGATTAATAATGATATTGTGTTTTTTTTTTTTTGAGTTTTGATACTGGAGTACACGTTGTAAGTTTGTTGGTAGTTTTCGAAGTTTCGAGTCAATAACAATTCTAATGTCACTAGTGGCGAAATGACCAGACTCTCTGCCAAGGAACAGTAGTACCTTTTTTGAAAAAGGATGTATCTTTACAGTTAAAATTATAGTTGAAAACCCTCCTACTGAACGGGTACATTTCTTGTATGTTTATATTAGCTATGGGAAAGAGGTTATCATTGAGAAAGAAATTTTTATAAAAAAACATGATGATAATAATCCAAAGTGAAATAAAGTAACTTAGCGAATTCGATGATGTTTAGTTTACTTATTCGTTGTTTGGTAAGATCGTAAATAAACATTTTTAAGTAAAAGAAATGTGTGTCAAAGGCATTAAAGCATTACAGAAATTAGTGTATTTATTAGTTTTTGAGGATAAAAATATTTTTAATAGGTTACCAAGAAAAAGTGTACTGTATTCTCTGAAGCCTCTCTCTGTCTCTTTATATACATAGACACACACACACACACACATACACACACACACACACACACACATATATATATATATATATATAGTTAATTATAATCTTCAGGGGATACGACAACAGTAACAATGGTATTATGGAATATCTTTAATGCAGACAATACATAATACAACGTAACATAGCTAATTTGAATATTGTTTAACACATGATAAAAAAAAAAAAATACATGTTAAATTTTAGCACTCTGTAATAATTTATTGACTTTCATTATATATTGTAAAATTTACTTTAGTTATAATAAATAAATCTCTCTTTCAAAGAAAATATTATTTCCTTAAATCTTAACTGAAACTTTTTGATATTTCTGAAAAGTATTTTTTCGTTGCAAATTATACTTATTATATATCATGGTTCGACCAATTTTTATTGGTTCGTGTTCTTCTTACTTCACGCTACCAAAATGACATCCTTATTTTCTTGGCAGAAAAGTCGTAATCTAATAAATATTCTTTTTTATTCGTAAGAGTAAAAGTTAATCATTAGGCTTATTTTCTTAGCCTTTCCTATGGTTAATACTATAGCAATCGAATAACCGAATCTTGATATCTTATCCTTCACTAAGCAATGTATATTCTGAGTTATTTTGGGAATTAAATTCAGAAACGGAAATTTTCTGAAAAATATATTGTTATTTAAATCTTTCATAGAATTAAAACATTAAAATAATTCATCTATAACTCACTGATTGTGAAAAGAAAACGGCATAAAATAATTTCCATCTCATCTGATTTATATTTATGCCATAATATTGGTAAATATCTAGAACTATTAAAATCACTTGATTAGAATAGTCACATTGGGATTTTATTTTTCTTTTAAGTTTATTTTTTCGACGTTTTGTTGTGTAATTCTAAAATTTAATCAGCTAATTTTACAAAAGGAGAAAAACAGCAGCACTTGGAATGAAAAGATGTAAATTATAAGATCGTTGTCGTTAAGAATTCTAACTATCTACTGCAATTTAGAATTATAATTGTATAGACATTGTATATTTTTTGACAAATTTTTATATAAAAAATATAATTTAATTCAGAACACTAAATTCCTAAGCATTTTTTTTAAAATTAATATTACGAAATATCATTTAAGAATTCTTTTTAATTCGCAATACTGAATAACCAAGCATTTTTTTTTATTAAGAATACGAAATATCAACTAAGAATTATCTTTAATTCACAATACTGAATACCTAAGAATTTCTTTTAATTAAGAATGCGAAATACCTAAGAATTAATTTTCATTGACAATATTAAGTATCTTATTCTTTAAAAAAATTTTATCATTATCTACGTTAATTTATTTCTATCGTTGTTGTTCCAAACCATACAAGAAAGAAAATATATCTATTCAAAATCTGGGTAACCATTATATGTACTGTAAAAGGAAATTTTTACATTCTAAATTCCTAACATTTTTGGTAGACTGACTTTTGCGCAATGACAATTGAATTAAAATTTGTCGTATCATCATTGGACTTTTTTTTAATGGATTTTTACTCCGATATGAGTTGAAAATGTAATTACCCTGGAAATCTATTAATACTTGTAATCGTTTTTCAGGAATAAAAATAATCGTAGAATAATGTCTTATCACTGTGTCATTTGAATGTTATTATCCTTTTGAATATATTACCTTTATAAAGTGATTAACGAGTTTCAAAGTATCATGGGAAAACCTCATGACATGCAAGAGAAAAAACAGAGTTGAAGGAAAAAAATCATAAATTTATGTTAAATTTCTCCTTGAAAGAGAAATGTAATTCTTCCATATACCAATAAATGCATTTTTAATATAATTTTAATTACTGCAGTCAATTTAAAATAATTAAATAAAATTGTTGTGTTCATATCGTTTATTGAGCTGGTGATTTAATTATCTATAAAATTCAAAAGCTAGCAATTCATATAAGTATTTTTGGTTAATATAAGTCAGAAAATATTTTAAACTTAAGTTGATAACTGAAAAAAACCTGATAAATTTCAATTTGTAACACTACCAAAGAAAAATTTTTAAGATTTTAATTTATGTATAAATGTTTCAACAGATTATTGGTTTATCCTTCCATTTATATTTCGATAAAAAAATAATCATAATAGAAGAATTTAGGCAAAAATTTATTTATTTATTATTATTATATTATAATATTACATTTTAAGGGAGATAACGACATAATTTTAATGAACAATAGCATGCGACCCATATATAAGTTTCAGAACCCCTGTAATTGCTCATATGAAAAAAAAGTACTTCAATTAGATGTATGAGAAGAGCAATATTGGATAGTATGAAAACACATTTTCAACACTTTTTTCCATGGTTGGTCTGTGAAATTCTTGTTATGGTACCAATAATTTTTTTTTTAACTTTTGTAATATATTTATGCAAAAAAGTGCAAGAATTATACATCTAGGAATGTATATTAAATCTGAAATACTTCTGTAAATGAATCTGTAAAAACAATATTTAATAATTGAATTAAAAAAACGATTTTAACATCTTTTATAATATAAAAAGCATTTACATTGTTAAAAATTCACTTACAGAAGTATTTCCTTTTATGTATTGAATGTTTCAATTAATATAATAGGTTTGATATGAAACAATATATTTTAATTCGTGAACTTAAAATTTTTTATTTAACACATCGCTCATGGGACCTTAATGAATTTATGTAAAACTGTAGTGTCGTTATCTTAATTATGCACATACCTAAATTTCAGCAAAGGTTCACAAATCTCTTTATCTTGTGGCACTGGCACAATGATATCTTGAATCCTAGAAACGTTAAATGTCTAAATTATAGGACTTATACATCGTTACATTCATATCATGTTAAGGTCTGTATTACAACAACTACATTATTGTAATGCAGCAAGTTATTAATGCTTAAATCAATACTTGCAACTGATATTAGATACCGAGTTAAAGTAGATGGATTATTCGGTTACATGAGTTAAATTGCAATATTTTATCTAATTTCTTAGTATTTTATGGCGATGATGCTGTTTCTAATTAAAAAAACCCATTGCTTGAATAAATTTATTAAAACAAAATTTTTTAGAAAAACAAGATAGTTTGTTTAATTTATGTTAATTAATTATAGATTCAATCAGCATCAATAAAAAAATTCAATATTTTTTAAATAAAATAATAAAAGTATGTAAATTATGGCTGTATTTTCCAAATGAAAATTATATGAAATAATATATTAATAATAATTATTATTATATTAAATAATTTTAAAGAAGGACTGCAATAATGATAATTATTATAAATTCAAGAAAAATCATGCATAATAATATTTAATTATTTATATTATTTGATAATAAATGAAATTAATAATTATAAATTACTTAGGCTTAGAAAAATTGCCAATTTAATTAATTTTAGATGACATATACAATACATACATAATATATACAATACATCAGACATCATACACTGCGCAATTATTATAAAATTATTGTGTTAAATGTTTGAGAAAATCGTATTTATATGTATATTCTGTATATTATCGTTTTTAAAGTAATGATATTATTGGCTCAATTTTTTTTGAGGAAGTACTGGATTTCATTTTTATCGGGTTTATATTAAAATATATGAAATTTTATTCATTTAAATTTATTCACTGAATTTTTATGCATTTACATAATTTTATAGATTTTATTACTTGTCTATATTCCACATATTCATTCCTAGTTTCCTTTGAAAACTGTAAAGGAGTATTTTTCTTTTTCTTCTATGGATTAACAGCCCCATGGTGGGCCAAGGTTCAGATTCCGAAATATGATATGTTTTCTTTTTACTAGTTAGGGTTGAAGAAGTATTAAATGCATTAAATATTTATATTTCAACGATATTACAGCTGACAGATATGGGAATTTGTAGTATCGAACTCAAAAGTCATATTTGCATTTTACAGAAAGTTCAACAGCTAATACAGTGTCAAACGACATCAGTTCATCAAAATTTCATTCATTTAAAATCTGTATTCAAAGATACACCTAGCTAAAAGATTTCAAGCATCACAGTGGTAATTTAATGACGAACAATACTAAATGGGGTTCAACTGGTTGTGTAGGGATTATGATTTATTTCCTTTAAGCTAGATAAATAAATATGCTTATAAATTGTGGTTAACAAACTGTGAAGAACTGTGGAAGTTCTAATAAAAAATATAAATTTTTATTTAAAAATGTTGTACATAAAAAAATTGGATTTTTAATTTTAGGAAACATTATTTTGGTGATTACTTTAAATACATTCGCATAATTTTTTTCTAATAAAATCATCATTGATAACAGCAAATTAGAATTGATATTATATTACTAATTTTTATTTAAAATAAAAGGTATTTATTTCTGATTCATTTTGAAAATGTTATTGGGAACAGCGGAAAAAGGTACTACGAGAAGATAAACGATAGCATTAACATAAAATGTTATATATTATGATTTTGCCAACTGATAGTAATCAACTGATTTGGTTCCTTTTTTTTATTTGAAGAACTGATATTTTAGGTTCGAGATTTTTAATTAAAAAATGCTGTGCTCTGGTCTGTCTGGTTTAGTATACTTCTTTTTTCAATTCCTACTATTAGCTCACACTCTCCGTATATATATATATCTCATTCAAATTTTCAATCGTTAATAAAATACTTTGTATTCATCCACTCAAGTTCAAATACATATTTTTTGAACTTGTAGTGGATGACACGTGTTAATACAGTTTTTCAAATATTAATTCATTAATTAATTTTAGTTTTTTTTAGATTTAAGTTACTTGTATATAATAATAAATAACACCAAATGTAACAGTAAACATTTTATTTGTAAATGACTTTTCTGCAATATATTTAAAGAAAAGTAGGAATTGACTTTACTTTTTTTTTAATATTACTTGTTATTCTAGTATCTATATTGCTTTCATAAAAAAAAAAAAAAAAAAAAAAAAAAACCAGAAACACATGCAGGGACTAATTTCAAACAAAATTTAAAATTCGTAAATTAAATTTATTATAAGATATAATTTCCACTACCATTAGATTTAAGTTGCATATATCTACCAATAGATGGCACCAGATACATTTAAAAAAATGAATGAAAATTATTTATAAAGGACTTTCTGCAATATGGTGAAAAAAAAAGTAGGAATTGACTTAAGATTTTTTTTTTTTTTTTTTTTTTTTTTTTTTGTATATTACTTGTTTCTTTTAATGCATTCTTCTTCCTTTGCGCAACAACTGCCTGGTGGGTCAAGGCCGTCTGCTTACCGGCAGATACATTATTAGTAACAGTTAATAATAATCTATTTATATGAAACATACTTCTAGACTGTACCATTGTAGAAATCTAAGAAGCAATTTAAAACATTATATATATTATACATAAAAAAAAAAATGATACTCAAAATAGTCTTCTAGATCACACTTTTACTATTGTTAAATAACACTTTTACTGTTGTTAAATAATATATTAATAGGGCAACTTCTAGTAATTGGACACAATCTCGTCTTTCCTCATCAAACTTATGTTCTGCCTCAAGCATCGTCTACCCAATTAACACTTCAATAGACAGCGCTCCAAAAGTCTGACAACTGTTTATTTAAAATAGCTGTCTTCGGAAGAAAAGATAGTCTTCGTCATATAATTAGTTTAAGAAAGTTCCAGTTGCCTGAGTCTGAAGGGCATGCCTTTAGCAGAACATAAATCTCTGAACGCCGGGTTACTAGATAAATGGAGAAGAAAGCTGGAAAGGTTACTCCCCAATCTGAAATTTAATGATCTTCTTCAAATTTCATTTAGATTAGGGATAGCCTAATTTACACTACAGCTCTTGTGAGTCATTTATTTACCAATTAAAAAGAAATAAAATGTATTAAATTGGATGTCTAGAATAATTAATCGATTTTTCAGTATAAATATTAAGTTTATTTCTATAAATAAAGGGTTTTGTCGTTTTTTAAAGTTATATGATCTCAGCATTATATTTATTTTCAGTATAATCTTAAAATCATAATTATGTTTATAAATATTTAGAAAATTTTAATGGAAATATTTGTTAATTAGGTATTTTATCAAGAAATAATTAAATATTTTTATCTTGGATTTTTAAATAAAAATTATCACGTTAAATTACATAAAAATATTATTGCAAAATGAAGATACGTTATATAATGATTTATGTAATAAGTCATGTTATAATTAATGATAATAATAGGTGGGCTGCAAAGTTAATAGGTTGGCACATAGATGGCGCTACTAGTATAAAATCCATATGATGTTTAGTTAGCCCTAACCTTCAAAAGGCACGTGTATAAATTTGACAGCTGTTGCACTATTAGTATGTAAGTTATAGCATTTTTAGTGAAGCAACTTTTGTTAGTTTGAAAAAATGGACAAAAAGGAATTTCGTGTGTTAATAAAGCATTGCTTTTTGGCGAAAAAAATACTATGAAAGCCAAGACTTGGCTTGATAAACATTATTCGGACTTTGCACTAGGAAAATCAACAGTAAAGAAGTGGTATGCTAAATTTAAACGAGGAGAAAGGAGCACCGAGGACGATGGATGCACACAGTGGACGCCCCAAATAGGCTGTTACCAACGAAAACATAAAAAAAAGTCCCCAAAATAATTTCTGATAACCGTAAAGTGAAGTTGATTAAGATAGCTGAGACCCTAAAGATATTAAAAGAACGTGTTGGACATACCGTGAATGAATATTTGGATATACGAAAGCTCTGTTCAAAGTGGGCGAAGCGCGAACTCACAATCGACCCAAAACAACAACGAATTGATGATTCTAAGCAGTGTTTGGAGTTGTTCAATCGTAGTAAACCCGAATTTTTGCGTCGATATGTGACAATGGATGAAATATTCATCATTTCACACCGGAGTCCATTCGACAGTCAGCCGAGTGGACTGCACACGATGAACACTAAAAATGCTATAACCCACATACTAATAGTGCAACAGCTGTCGAATTTATACACGTGTCTTTTGAAAGTCTGGGCTAACTAAAAGTCATATGGTTTTAATACTAGTAGCGCCATCTATGTGTAAGCCTATGAACTTTTCAGCCCTTCTTTTAATGTAAATATTAATATATAAAGCTATAATAATGCAAATTAAAGCCATATAATAGTGATATAAATGAAATTATATAATATAAATAACTTCTTTTTTGATTAACAAACCCTAATAATAACATATAACTATTAAATTTATAATTAATTGTAAGTAATAATTTATAAAGCCTGGTAAATTCCATAAAAATATATTCTATAAAATATATTACTTTTGTTTGTATGATAGATTTTTTAAAGAAATATACCTTATAGAAAATGCTTTTTAAATGATTAACAATATTTTACTAAAATTATCCATTTCCATTTCCTTATTGTCGTCATCATTATATATTGCCATCCTCCTTTGGTATCCTGGGTGTGGCATGGATATTTGTTAGTGGTTTGGAATCCACGTTAAATTGTAGGTGCCAGTCTAATTAGCCTAAAATATACAAAAAAATGACAGTCAGAGCGATAAACCAAACCAAAAACTTTGATATATTAAAATTTATAAATGATCATTTACTTGATTGATGGGGATCAGAGAGATATCAAATAAAAAAACTAGGATTGAATAAAGCCTATAAAAATTTTAACTTTAGTGTTCATAATTCAGAATTATTTAGAGCAGGCATGTGATAAATTTCTATATAATATCACTTCACCTTTTTATTAAAATATTATTAGTATTAGCCTGATCATATTTATATAAGTGGTACATCTTATAAACAGTAGCATACTTATAATTATATAATAAAAAAAAAACTTTTCCTTTTAGTAATACTATTTCTTATATATGTTATTCTATTTAATATTTTTTAAAATATAGTTCGTCTAGAATTATTTCATTAATGCTAATTTACGCAAATAACGTTAAAATCGTTTCTATTTAATAAGGCAATTGCATTGCACTTACTCAGCAAACTTTATTATAAAAGTACTTTAATTATGAACTTTGTAATGCAATACTTCATTATAGTATTCGGTATAGTATACTATACTTCATTATAGTACTTTATTAATTATTTTCCATTGCAATATCGTTAAATATCGTGATAAAAGACGTTTTTTTTATTTTTTTTTCTATTGCATTTTAATAAGGAACGACTTAAAAGTCCTGTCTTTAGAGGTTTATTTCCATTACCACATAGGACACATACCTATTGTTAAAGTAATTTTCTTCTCAATCTTTTAAAACTCACCATCTTAATGTAAACTGTAACTCCTCGATAGTATTCCTTTTCACAGACGAACGTCAACTGGCCTCTTTTGCATTTGTATCACAGCTTCGTAGTTTAGAAACGGAATGAATTGATACAGTGAAACATTTGCGCTGTAATTCAACTTTTTTCTTCTTTTACTCCTTATTTTTATTGTGTGGGATTGTTATTTACATGCTCCCTTTATTTCTTCTTTTCTCAAAGATTCACCTGCACGAATTCTCCATTTTATAAATGTAGAGCGATAAAAATAAACATAAATCCTTTCTTTTCAGTTCTTTTTTTCTTCTTAATCAAAGAAGCTGAAATGGAATTGAATCACTTTAAGGTGAAATTATGGGTTCATGTCTACGCTGAAACACTTTGAAAAAAAGTATTTTGCATTGATTTTTTCTGCAATGCCTAATTTGATGTACTGGTGGATTATTTTACAGAAAGAAAATATTTTACATTTGATACAAAGTAGAACTTCTTTAAGTCGAACCTCGATAAGTCGAAAACCTCCACAACTCGAGAAAACTTTTTGATCCCTTCCCTTCAAGCCCAAAAACCTCCATTACTCGAAATTTCAACCCTCTATAAGTCGAAATAATTAGTCAATCCCCACAAGACATTTTGGTATATATCTTTCCTCCGTAACTCGAAAGAAAAAATTGGACCTCTGTAGGTCTCAAAATTTGTCTCGAACGCTAACAATGTTTGATTGTAAAATCAAACATTGTTAACGTTCGAGACAAATTTCGATCAACTTTTTTACAACCTTTACAGCTAAATCATTTGAAACTAATTACCTTTATAGCTCGAAGAAAAATAAGTTACTCACTTTAAGGATTTGCCGACAATGCACGTCATTGTTTCTTAGAAAACAATGTATGAGTATATAGTAAATATAATAACCGATTTTATGAAATAGCAACTCGGAAGAAAAATAATTTTCTGCTCTTTATAGCTTAGATAATGCTATAGATAGAGAGCGATCGATTTGTGTAAAGCAAAAAAAAATTATAATAATAATAATAACTAGAGGTTCTACTGTACATAAATAGAATTTCTGTGTTAGAAAACATACAAATTAGAAAATAAAATATAGTTTACTGAGCATTTTATTGTTGTCATATTCTCAGAAAGAAAGGATAAAGAAAATGGAAAGGAGCGAAAGTTTTCTTGGGATTTAACTCTTCCAATATGATTATTTTTCGTTCTAGTAACCCCAATGGAACAGAATGTATGTCTCAAACAACTCTATTCTTATTTTATTTGCTTTTAAGTGTTTGTAAACAGCCATACATGACACTGAAATCTTAGAATGGTATATACATTTACTAAACAGCAATAGGTGGAATTGAGGTGTACAATACAGGAAAGGCACACATACAAAAAGAATGAGTATATAAATTTATGAATGAGACTAATTAAATTAAGTCATTGTGCTATAATAATATATGGCTATATTATATCATATTAATATATTGCATTATTAGGCTTCAAAGAAAATCCTTTCGATTTTCACCATTTGAAAGTATTACTAAAATTGAAATAATCTTCTTGACAACGCAATATATTGTATTATTTAAAATATAATATATTGTCTTAGAAGTACACTCTAACATATGAAATGAATATGTTTACTTAATGTAAAAGAATTTGAATATATTTTCCAATGTAAGGACATTTGCATTTTCAGCACATAGTTTGCTTACTTTCTTAGTAAAGTATTCCATTATAGTAAATATCACCAGTGTGGTTACGAATTATTAATATCTCAAAACCAACGGCACTTCATGGAACAACGAAAAGTGTCTTTGAGATAGAAATAATCTCCTGTGAAGACATTCAAGTGTAATTGCATCATGTGAAAAAAAAAGAAAGAAAGAAACAACAGCTTTACTGTAAATAAGAAAATCCTGTTACAATTCTTATATTGTATACTCATTTTCTATCTAAACCCACTTATATTTTATTTTTATTTTCATGATATCAAATATAATTAAACCGCTCCATAAAAAATTTTAAAAATAATTTTTAATATGTTATATATTATTAGCAATCCCTTCCTATTTAAAGCAATAAGATGCTGATAGTCATTTTGTCGCCTTTCAAATATTTCGGTTTTCCCAAAAAGGAAAATATTGACCAGTAAAGTCGTGATTCAAATGTTTATTTCTTTGTCCCATGCAAATGTTATCTATTTCAGGGAGTGGCCAACCGAAATAATCTTGTGGGCCACTTTGGAAATGCATCATATCTCCGCGGGCCTCATATAAAATTATATATCCCCATATTAGATTTAGACCCACTATAGACTTTTTTTTTGGAGTGAAAATATTCAAACATAAGGAGTTATTATTTTTGTGTTTACTATTATTCTTACAACATAGATATTATAATAATAATGATACTAAACTCGTATTGTAAAGAAATTTATAATACTAAAAAAATATAAGAAATATATAAATATAAACGAAATAAAATAAAATGAAATCATTAAAAATATTTATTTTACTTGTGCGATATTTATTTCGCTACTTTTTCACTTAGCGTTTGCAAATAGATCTGAATTTGAGTATTTGCACATCGTAATTGATGTTGTGTCTGTTATGTTTGAGAATGTTTTGCATTTGGTCAATTTCATTTTCGAAAAAAAAGATTCGCAAGTTAAACCAAAAAAACTAACAATTTGAACTAAGAGTCTAGTTTGCTCTGCTATCAACAATCAACTGTGCTTATCCAAGGATGGTCACTACGTCACAAAGAAAAACCTTAAGTGAAACATAAACCTGTTTTATTAGATGCTCCAAGATGAGAGCGCATCATGAGTTCACTGAATATAATTTAATTATTCTGCCAATTCTCATAAAAACTCATAAAAAACACGCAATATCTGTCACATATTCGTAAGAATATTATTTTAAAATCAAAGTAAATTTTTCTCATAATTTTGACAAGTAATTTTTGAATATATGAATGCACACATAAATTAGTTTAATGCATTGGTTTTCACTACTTTGGCCATTATAATATAAACATATTTTTAAAAGTGTGATAAATCGGATGGGCCACAAAAATGTTTGTTTTATTGTTTGTTTTCTTCCGACTAATTTAATTAACACCACTTACACAAATCATTAATGTTCTGTTTCCTTATTAAATGCTTTTGATAATATTATATTTTAAGTCTAATCTATCTGATAGAAATTGTTTGTCTTTAAATACAGAGTATGACAGCCTTTAATATTTTATTCATCATTGCTCGAGATGTACTGTGTTTATAGAAATGGATATTTTAGTGATTGCTTTCCTAAATATCTTTCAAAAAGTAACTGTAACGTATAAAATTTACATGTAAAATTTAAAGAAAAAGTCTTTAAAGAGACGTTACTTGGTATGTATATCAACTTATCATGAAAAATGTATGCTATTATAATATTATAATGCCCAACTTATAATAAATGTTTATAATAAATTCATTAATCAACCAAACTATAATTTTTCTTTCTCATGTAGCAAATCTTATTTTATTCCTATATATCGACTTACTCATTTTATTTTCACATTAAAAACATTTTTTTTAAAATTAAATATATAAATAAAAACCTTTACTACTTTATGCTACCTTTTTTACAGCAAAAATAAAAATGTCTTTGAATTTATGTAATTACCGAATATGAATTTCGTACAGATATTTTAACACAAATAAAATAAAATCAGTCGAACAATTCCTTTATTAAATAATAAACCTTTTTTTGAAATTTATTTATATTATTTCAAAAAAGTGTTTATACATTTTGGGGAGATATTATGGAGAAATCAAATATTTTAATGATATAAATGTAAAATTATCTTATTTGTATTTGTATTTTGCTTTGCATTTTCTATTCTAAATGATAATAATTCACAAATTATATCATTTGGAATAGAAAATACAAAAAAAAGTTTTTAAAAAATACATTGATTTAATGTATAAATGAAAAATAAATATTTATATTTCTGTCTAAATTTACAAAACATCACTCTAACTATACAAAAACTTATTAAACCAAGTATTGTAAAAATTTATCTCTAAATATTGAAAGCCAACGTAATTTCTTTAATTTACGATAGAAATTTAATTACAGAATGAACCTCTAAGATCAATAACCTTTAAGTATCCTTAACAAAGATCCATGGAAATGACAAAGGAAACTGCTACACCCAATCTTTTGAATATGCATTAGATATTCAGAATTCTAATTTAATGCCCTCAGAATTCTAATTTTGGAACGCTGCTTCCTCCAAATACATTACCCATCGCGTTTTCTCGAATTAAGGTCCACGGCTATTATTGGTGATATTTATTATTATTGCGTGAAGTTTATGTCCGAAAACACTCTATGCAAAGTTAACTTTCGTTAAAATGATGATGGGATGAGTTCTCTACAGGATATTGCCTTGATGAGAAAATCATCACCTGCTAAAAAAATCTCACAAAAAAATCATGTCATTGTGTACCATAGAATTTTTTAACATAATGGATGGAATTAGTAAAGTTACTTTTAGAGTTATTATAAATTAATTTCAACTATGGCTTTTATAAAAGTACTAAAAAATTGTTTGACTTTTTTTTTAATGTAACAATCCCTAACACCAATATTAATAATACAATATCAAAAATATGAGATTTCAATGCTGTTTGTTATCAGTTAAAATGAATAAAATATTTTTAAAATTATTGTCTTATTTAATATATATTCAGATATTTCTCTTGTTTATTAATACATGATTTTGCATTCTGAAACTATAATAACAACTTGTATTGCCTTGCATTGTACTGCCGATAACTTTATTGCTGATAGTAGGAATAAGGAGAAGTTTTAATTAGAGTTAAAATCTGGAAACTAATACCAAAATTAAAACTTCTGATAAGCAATTAAGAAGATCATAATAATAAAACTTTTGTTGTGCAAAATGTTCTTTCCTCTTATAGTTATTTATTTATTTCTAAAACAACAAAGAATCAATTCTACCGATTGTCTACCTAATCCTATTCATTTTACGTCAATGGTTTTACAATACGCTTCTTCTATTACAATATATTGATCACATTAATCAACTGATCATCTTCGTAGTAGCCCATTAGATTGAATTTTCTATTAGAGTCATTTATTACCTCAAAATAAACTAGCAACCATAAAAGATGAAAAAATATCTCATTATTAGATAAAAAAAAGAACAGATGGAAATAGACGAAAAAAGTATGTACATGAAATTTTTTAATAAAGTGTATAAAATGTTTATAACATGGCTGTATGATATCAAAAATTGTCTTTACCAGCATAGTTGTTTAATGCAGCATTTTTTAGTTAATTAAATTCAATAATTCATTTCAAAGAAACTTGGCAATTATCTTCCAACCCAACCGAATTCGTATCTTCCAATTTGTGATAGATTGTTCAAGAATACAACTGATGTATTTTCACAAGTATCTTGCTTTATAAATAGTCAAAACTCTTGTTTTTGAACTAGTTACAAGAAGTGTCTAATATTATTAGACACTTCTAAGTGTCTAATATTATTAGACATTTACGTCAAACAAAATTAAAAAGACAGATTCAAACACAAAAGACAGGGAATCTGCCATTCCTGCGTGAAATGAGAGCTCGTAACAAAAGACGTTTTCTGGCGTTCTTAATTTCCTGTTGACATCTTACTGGAGAAAAAGGATATGTTTTGATATGATGCGAAAGGACATTGGTTTTCAAGACCTTCTAGATTTATAATTTGAAAAAAAAAACAAAAAACATTTATATATATATGTACTGTAATCTGTAAGTTATTTTGTAGTATTGCTTTGAATCTAATTTAGAATAACATGATTAAAATAATTAGCTAATTTTTAATAACAGCGGAAAAGTACAGGCAAATACGATATTGTTTCTAAAGAAATAATAAAATATTTCAAATAATTTATGTATGATGAAAAGGTATAAATAATTAATATAAGATTACTCCTTATTGCAAATTAGACAATCTCATGATTAACATTTATTAGCTTACGCAATTTTTTGAACATTTTATGTGTAAAAAAATGTTTCATAAATATTTTAATACAAATATAAATTTGAGAAATACGGAGGAAAAAAAGATTTATCGTTTCTAAAGATAAAAGATACAAAATTATTATATATTCAAGAACAGATACTTTTTTATATCATTGTTTGAAAAAACGCGGAGTTTGAGCTGTTACAAATATAAAATTTATAATATAATCTAATTTATCAATTTTTATTGTTATTATCCAAGTAGGACTATTTTATTGGAGATATTTATATGCATAATTTTAATTTTCTGTGAGAATTTTCTTTTTTAACCCTATTCATACATAAAGCTTTAAATAAGATCCAAAACTTGGTTTATAAAAAATGTTATCAACTTTCAGATTTATGACAGAAAATGTATTTTTGTAACCGTACACAATTTAAAATACATTGTTGAAATGAAACCCTACTTAGTGATTAAGGAAATAGAGATATATAGGGTAAATATATATTACTCCAAAAAAGGTATTTCGCAAACACGAAAGAAACATTCAGACAATGGTAAATATTTTGTTTAATGAAAATTTCTGCTGTAAGGGACAACTAAAACGTTATTAATAGATCTGACCTATGGTTGTGATTACCTTTAAGGATGATTGTGAGTATTATTTTTAAGGAAATTTTTTTTATTTATACATTTAATATATTTCATAAAATGAATATGCGAGAAACTTAGTTATAGTTATTTAAGTATGTTTATATAGAAATAAAACAGATCAGTTATTAAATTATTTCGCAGTTCAAAAATATTAACATTAAATTTTTTAATACTTAATTTATGAATGTCTTATAACAAGGTATTTACTTTATGTATAACTTTAAAATGCATTTAATATAAAATTCTGCTATATTTGAATTTTATCGTTACTAAAGTTAAAACTGTAAATGTAAATATTACGTAGAAACCAGAAAGGATAGCTGAAATTAGAAAATCTTTCCCTTTAATAGAAATGAACTTTTCATCAAGTAATCAATATAATCTTAGATGTGGATAAATAGCATGAGTGAAATTAAAATTCATAGTCACGCCAGAGTTATTTTCTGGTGTTTCGTATAGCTCGTCGTTTCTTGGAGCAATCATAAATTTTCATTTACGGATTATATTGATTCAGATACTGAAGTAAAGTCACTTTATACCAGAGAAAAGTGCAAAATGTTTTTTTCAGCTTTTATTTATATAATTTATATCACAAGTGTTAAGAATGAGTTGAGTTACAAGCATTTATCGAAGTATTTTCGAAATGTATTAGGAGAAAATTGGATTTAAGAGCATAAAAGCATATGAATTCTGCTATATCTTGGGATTATTGTGGAATAAAAAGAAGTGGAGTGAACACATTAAATGTTGGGAATTATTGTAACAATAAAATAACAAAGTGGAAAACTTTATCTGCTGCTTATAAGATTTTTGACCCATTGACAATTAAATGTCCAGCTATGTTAATTCCAAACTCCTTTTGCAACGTTTATGAAATGTAAATAATGATAAGAAAGTGAACTTATCTACAAAAGAATAATTTTTTTAATGAATGGAAGATGTGTCATTTGCTAGTTATGATTTAAATTCCACATTTATTCAAATTTGGAAGAGTAAATGAAGATCGCTCGTTTATTTTCTCCGATGTAAATCAGTTTAAAAATATAAGAGCTGATTTTGCTCTTGTTGAATTAGAAAATTATGTAAAGCACATTCAAGCAAAATCCAAAATGTCTTCATACGAGAAAAAGCAAACCAATATCTCTTGATTAAAAGTTCTTGAAGATAATGATTAAAAACTCTAACATCAAATATATTAAAAGATCTTCCCATTAAAACCTATTTTTTGGACTGATTTAGTATGAATTCTGAAGTAGTAAACAGAAGTAGTATAAGTAGTGTTTTGTGATCCCATGAGAAAAACTGATTCCTGGAGAGTATGTGTGATTTTAAATATAAGTTAAATAAAATAAAATTAAAATAATATATATATACATATATATAAATTATAAAAAATATAAATATATGAACATTTCAACAGTCTAACCCTAATATATATATATTATATATTAGGGTTTGACTGTTAAAATTTTTAAAATCGATATATCGTCGCTCTAATATAGTAATATTACAATATAACTGATTTTATATACATTTAAAATTTCTAATATGGGACAAAGTGTTTAAATAATATGCAATAAAATGGGAGTCTCTGAGATCTCCCGATCACCAATATTAAAAAAAAAAAAAAAATTACATGATTATTTTCTAGTTTAAAATAATTTTCCTTGGCTTACATGACCTTTCATTTTATTAGAAACAAATTATCTCTCTTTTCGCATTTGATTATGTATATTTCACATAGATTACATTTAGTGCTAAATTATTTCGTTCAGTGTTTTTAGTTTTACCTTGACAGTAAAGGGGAGTTCTTTCTAAGAGGAGTAATACATTTTTCTTTCACAATAAATAAACAAAATATCTTTCAATCAATATATTAAATTTGATTATATGAAGAAAAATGTTAGGGATAACAAGATAAATACTAATGAGCTTGTTAAAAAGGAGAGGGGGAAGGCGAATTAAAGTTATTTGTATTTAACCGTCCCCTTCCACCAATACTTTAAAGCTTAACCGATTATAAATATATTAAAAAAGTAATGTTTTTTCAATGAAGAAAATATCGAAAACTAAATCACTTTATGAGAATATTTAGCTGTATATACAAATTTACCAAGTAGAAGGATCATTATTTTTGAGATGGCAATATATACGAGTGAAACTTTCTATAATGAAAATTTATATTTTTGCAAAGCAAGAAGGAAATTTGTATTCAGATACATGAGTGGGATTTAAATATAATTAGCTTTTTAATGAATTTTTTTAGTAACTTTTTAATGACTTTAGGTTTGATATGGTAAAGTACAAATTATTTTAGTTCCTAAACTTTAAAACTTTGATTAAGAACATTGTGCAAAAGGCTTTTTTCCTGCATTATTATTAATTTCAAAATTTTAAATTTAACTTAAATTTAGAATAACCTTTGCAATAAAATCAATTCAAAACCTTTTCATTTTGTTTACAATATACCTTTTTTTTTGTTTATTCTCCTGGCGCCAAAACAACGATTTGGCGACCGATGTACAGTAAAGTAGAATATCCTAAAACTAAAACAGCCAAACATTATGGAAGTATTTTCTTCAAAAGAATTTATTAAAAAAATAAAATTGGATGAATTTAGATTGAAAAATTCAACAGAGTTGTAACTTTTTCAGACACGGTATCCAATACAATGGACATACATTTTAATATATATATATATATAATTCACTGACTGCAGACAGTTGAAACTTGTTCCATAGATAGATGAAATTTGATATCGTTTCATTTCTTGGTTTGACAATAGTCAACAGAATTTTACTGTTTGCCTTTTTTTGAAAATAGCTTCATGCTCCAAATTATAAAAAAAAAAAAGGGAGCAATTTTTTGTTTTGATTTATATGATTAATTCTTTCAAATGTGTCAATGACATTTTTTATAAAATCTTTAGGATTTAATCTTAGCATTAGAAATAGTTTTATTTTATCAATGGTTTTATTTTAAATAAAATATGAGCAGAATCCCATATTACAATATAAGTTGGAGAAAGTGATTTTCCGAGGATTGGGTTGCAATTCTTCAGATATTTGATATATTGATGCATTTTTTATTGATTTTATTTTAGGAATTTAAATTATTTTTAAATCAATAACAAGTGATCTGTAGGATA
The DNA here is from genome assembly GCA_021605075.1 of Caerostris darwini. Taxonomy (NCBI): domain Eukaryota; kingdom Metazoa; phylum Arthropoda; class Arachnida; order Araneae; family Araneidae; genus Caerostris; species Caerostris darwini. The sequence continues at coordinate 70,712 of BPLQ01000776.1, forward strand.
AAATATTTATTTTTCATTTTAGATAAATATAATCAGAAATATTTTAAAGATTTAAAAAAAAATTGGATAGTATTACTAGTGCTGAAGTATCAGATAGTAAAGTATTGGATTCTGATAATGATTTCGATATTGATAGTGATAATCAATCTGTTACAAAGATAAATTTGGTAAAAAAAAAAAAAAAAAAAAAAAAAGGCAAATCAAGGTTTTAGGTAAGTTCTGGGAAATATTTTCCAGTAATAAGTTTAAGCTTTATATAACACAAAATTATTATTATTGAAAACTGCCCTTTTTTTATGTGTAGGTGCTGATGTTTCATCTGAAAATTCCGATGATGAGGTTTCTGATGCGTCATTTATTCTTACAAACAAATATATATTAGTTAGAAACGAAAATCATTTGAAACAAAACATTTATAGTTTTTTAATGTAACAACAGCAGATGAAAATTTGGAACAAGATCTATCAGCTGATCTATATATAGTTGGTTTAGCAAAAATTTAAAAAAAGGTCGATCATCATCATTATTGTTATTTGTGCAAAATAAAATATGTACTAAGTAGTGGCTAAAGTACTTTAGTTTTTAAGGACTGTGGGGATCTTTTCCAAAATTTGATGATAAACTCGAAGCAATCCAATGGAAAAATTACAGTTGCAATGGCAAAATCCTTATCTCCTGCAATAAAATATATGCATTCATGCTACATCATGAAGATATTTTTTTAGTTTCTATATCAAAGAATGTAAAACTAATATGTTTTGGTAGATAACAACAAAAATATGTAAAATTCTTTGTGAAATTGTGTATTATTGTTCATGTACCTTTTATTATGAAGCAAAATATTGATCTTTTGAGCTAATTTATCTAGCTCAATGGTGTGTTTGATATTATATATATATATATAATTAAAGAATATGCTTAAAATTGTTTAATCAGTTAACCCATCTGTAAAATATATGTTAAAATAAACACTGTTAGAATACATATTCTTTTGCAATATTTTTGGTATATACAAGCACAATCCATTATTTATTTACATATTTTAATTAAAAAAAGTTCTCTTGAAAGAAAAATTAAATAATACTGATGAATAACAGACCCCTTTCCAAAGGAAATAAATACAAAAAATAAAATAAAATAAAAACAAATAAAATAATAATATTTTATGTGAATTATATAATATTATCGCAACTTATCACATCGTGATGCATATAGCAATTTAATTTGCAAAAATATTGTACTTTGTATTGTCTTTAATATCAAGCAAAAGCAATTAAAAAAAAAAAAAAAAAAAAAAAAAAAAAAAAACCCGAACGAAAAACAAATAAATACAAACTATCAATCAACTGAATTGTTCAATATTAAGGGAGTTGAAAAATAATCATATATGCTAAGTTCATATGGAGTAAACGAAGAAAGAGTAAACCATTTTCGAATGCGAGAGTTGAACTTAAATGCAGTATTCCTAACGCTAACTGGCTCCGAGACTGCAAAGCACTGTTACATTAACTGCTTAGTCACCCCTTTCTCAAAGATTTTAACTCAAGAACCACTGCTAAAATTAACAGTTAATTTTTCCTTCCTTCAAATGAAGTTGACCGATAATTTCCGTCAACGTAGTGAAATTAACAGTTATGCTAATATTAGCACACGCCCATTAGCAATGGATGTTAGTTTCTTATATGAGGATAGTAAATTAGCATTCTTAAATCTTTTTAGTTTATTAAGTTATCTATTTAATAAGACAAAAGTTTGGACAAAAAGTTGTTCTATTTGGTTTTCCTACCGAACTGCGAAGTGCCTAACAATTTTAGTTGTTCACTTACAGAGAATTATGTAGAACTAAAATGACGTGAGAGCAAATAAACTCTCCAGAGTCATCTAGCGACAAAAGCTCTTGAGGCATTCACTAGCAACCATAAATATTGTGAAGTCATAGCAAATTTAAAAAAGGCTGTCGCGTCAATAATTGTCGTGTAATTTTAAGAAGTTTAAATGAATTAAGATCATTAATACTCCAGCTTAAATTTTCTTTTTATAGGAATTTTACTCATACTTCATTTCAAACCTACAAATCTTTCCTTAATTATCTTTGTTATGAATTTTAATTTTTTAGTGACATACTCTGTTTATTCTATGTTAGCGATGCCATACCAATTATAGTTACAGTTATTGCGATCTTCCATCGAAACTATACACGTTGTCACATTCAAAGTGGAATAAATGCACTTTTCACTTGCAGATTTGTCTTTAATGACATTTTGAATATAAAACACAAAAAAGGACATTTTATAAATAAATCAAAGAAATACTCATCTCTTGGTTGTTTCCGTGGATTTCTAATTAAATTAAATATTAATATGTGAATATTCTTGAATATGTCCTGCAAATTAAACTCATACAATACTCTGTCTCGCAAGAAAATAACAATCGAGGATAAAAGATGTCATACGTTGTCGTGAAATGCCTAAATAACAATGTAGATTGTAGAATTATTACTATCAGTCTAATCAACACCCAATCTAGTATGAATGTGATTCGTAAGCAAATATCTAAAACAAAGCATCAAACATAACGTGAGAATCAGTATTTATTTTCTTTGAAATCTTCTCATGATTGCTATTCATGGATATTCCTTAAGAAGAAATAAACTCATCAATATAGCCTACTATCAATTTTAATAATAATCTAATATAATCTACTATCAATTTTAATAATAATTTAATATAACCTACTATCAATTTTAATAATAATTTAATACTATCAATTTTAGTATATTGTTATAGTTTAATATAAAGTTCCCACCTTTAAATATATTATTCCAATATAATAAGGCGTTAAAATCTTAGGCATAAAATTATAAAGTTATAAAGCATTAATTTTTCCCACAAGTATAGATTTTATTGTTATTGAATAAATCATTTTTGAGTCCTTGAAATAAGTGTCATCTTATTTGGGATGAGAAAATACAAATGTACAAGAGAAGCTACCGATATAATCAAAAGAATAAATGTATTTTGCACTTTAATTTTTGTGCTATTGTACTGTGGCCATATACATTTTATTGAATGGTATTCTCTGTCTTTTGCGGGTGTATCATTTAAACATGCGAGCCATGTGTCAAACACTAATTCAAAAAATATCGATAGAAACTCAGCATTAGATAATATCCCGTCACATAAATAATTCATATTTAATGTGACAGGAAAAAAAATGACAGCAACATTGTTTGTAAGAAAACGTTTTCCTTTTTCTATTCACGCCATCCTCTCCATAACAATGGAAGTAAATTTCGAGATATTGTTCACATTTTGTAAATATATAATGACGCAAAACAAATACGTACCAATATCTGTTTCAGTTATTTTAATTAACTCATAAAAAGTTAACTTGAGGAATTTTACAAACATACTGCTTACAAAACTCGTATTTTGATTTTAATAAAATTTTTATTGATTGTTTAATGTTATTTTTCCGTAATCACTTCAGTTATATGAATTTACTACGGGGCTTGAATGGCCGAGTGGCTAATGCTCGGTCCCACAGGTTTCGGGTTCGAGTCCTGGCTGTGCTATGGATGTTTGTAGTGGTTCGGAATCCAGTTTAAACCGTAGGTCTCGGTCTAACATGATCATAGAGCATTGCGGAGGTATTGTTACTCCCGGCCGTAGCTTATCATCAAGCTACACGCACCTCCGGGTAGTGCTAAGTGAGTAATGTCGGTGTAGCGCTTGTCTTAAGACATCAAAGACAATTGTCTAAGCGTTTATCAGCTGCATTGGAACAAAAAATATTTATTTACTACTATAATTTCTATTAAGGTTGTGGCTATTGATGTTCGTAAAAAATTAATTTTTCTAGAGAAATCTCCCACTGTAATGTTTACTGTAGTACTTTTCGTATCTCTTCTTGTAAATGACAAAAGGACTCGATCGGCATGAATCTTCTATTTATATGAATCTATCCACAGCATGTTGCTTCATAAATTTAATAATTTAATGCTCTTTTTTAAGTAATAGATAACTTTAAATTTTATTTCTAAACTTATTTGTGATCTTTCCATTATCTATAATCATTTTATTAACAATACACTTTATTGGTGGCATTATTTATTATCTAAATTTTTTTAATTACTATTATCTAATTTTTTTTAATTACAAATGTACACTATAAAATTACAGATATATTTATTCAATTAGACAAATTACTGTAAAAATCTATGAATTTATGGTTTCGCATAACGAACCATGGTGACAGTTTAGCTTCAGAATTTTTAAACAAATACTAAATATGAATACTTGTAAATGGTCGGAGGATTGTGTAACTACTCAATAAAATATGTCTTTCAAATTCACGTTACATATCATGTGATTCCTCCATCAGGATGCGAAACAAATTATTTGTTTCAAATAGCATTAATTGCACAAAAATTTTATTATTTAATTAAAAAGTATTGATACATCCTCGCTACAATGCCTCTATACACACTTCAGGCTAGTTGTGAAATATAAAAAATAGAATGAAATACAATGTAAAAATGCATTCAGGAATAACATGCGAGATTTTATGAATAATTGTTAAGAAAAGATAATTTATTAATTAAATATTTCTCAATTAAATATTTTCATATATACATGTCCTAAATATTAAATTAAATGTACAAAAATATACTTTAACCTATAAATAAATTTAGTTTATTTTATATTTATAAGTAATTCTCAGTTTATGGTGAAATTCGGTTTCAAAGTCTCCGTCTTAAATCAAATTTTAAATCGGCGTCATCCATGATACAAATTAAATCAATTCTTAGACTGATCCTGTTAAACTCAAATTCGTCTAAATAGCTTTTTAATGTGTGCATTTTTCCTACATAATTTACAGTAATTGACTTATTAATCTAATAGACCTATCAATAGCTCAATGTCGGAATAGTTTTTCTGTAATTAGTACTGAACTATGAGACCGTCACGACTTTCCTGTAATATATCACAAAATATGCAATATTTTTTTTCTGCATTGAAAACAACCTGCAATGATAAATCTCTTGCTGTCGATTGATAAACAGAGCATTGCACTTTTTTACCACTGTATTTTATGCATATAAATCCTGACTTCGTTAAGCGAACACGTTCCTTCTCTTTCTGAAACAATGATAAATTCTTTAATCTACCCTTATAAAAATTTTCTGAAGAATCTATATTTTTATTACATGATTTATCAACCATGCTTTAAAAATGTCCTCGATATTCTAGACTTTGCAGAAAATTCATTGCATCTCAAACCAATCGATTCTAATTCTCTTAAATGAGTTTATAACGTGTCTTATAATTCCGATACGTTTAATTTCCACTTATCTTCAGTTACATATTTCATAACGAGCTACAAACTTTCAAAGTTTCCTTGTATAGAATTCAATCAATAATTCATGTCTGTCGAATCTTGATTTTAAGACTTTGACAGCTTAATCACAATTATCACTTGTCTATACGTAATTATCATTTCTGTCTATACGTAATTATTGGCTCTGAAGCCTTGAGTTATACATTGCATTAAAAATTGAAATCTTTCCTCAATTTCTATACTTTCATTTTCTTACATTTTTTGAGCTGGCTGATAAATGCCAGACACTTTTTGATTTAACCACAAAATATAATTTTTTTAAATTTTTGGTAGTTTTAATTCCTTCCTAATTAGAAGAGGTGGATAACTAACGAACTTTCGTTTTCAATCTTCAAATTTTATTGCAATACAAGTCTACACTAACTTCTAGTTTGACATTTTTTTATTGTATGTTTCCATTACCGCATATTCCTTTTCATATTATTAGCTTTGACTTCTAATAATATATTGCATATTCTATTATGTAGATCCATTAACTAAGGAAGAATCCACCGGAAATCCGATTTGATATTTTCCTCACTAATTTCTTTTTAATAAAATCGTTCAAACAATTAAAAATCTTAGTGAAATTTTCAATCATAGGCCAGAGCCTTTTAATAAGAAGCCCTATCATTTTTTTAACAAAATAACGTAACTGTGTCGTTAATAGGACTGTATCATCTAATTTATCGCGATAGTTTTCCATTCAAATCAATAAATGTCAATTATAATGTAAAGCTATTCATTATTATACTCATATACAAGAAATATGGAGAATATAACCAATATAAAAGCTGACTCTACTAAAAGCAACATCAACACATTGTTCTAAAAATGTTAATACTGCCAGACTGAAAAGAATGAATAAACCACAAAAAAAAAAAAAAAAAAAAAAAAAAAAACATAAAAATTCCACATGACAAAACATGCAAAATTAAATATACTAATTGTAAAATATAGAGCCTTCCTCTTAATGTAAAAAATTGGGTTTCAGACGTATTTTCTTCTCTCCTTTTCAGACAATATGTGGCCCAATGAAAAACAATTTTTTAGTAAATTTTAAATGGTTTTATTCTTTATAAAATCACTAGAATTTAAAACAGGAAAGTCTTTGTCTTGGATTTAAAGGATTCTCTAAGGATTACCTCAATTGATATGGTAATAGAGATTACTATTTAATCCTTTGATAAAATAATATTTAATCTTTTTGTTCTTATTCTTGTTTGCACTTGGAAAAAAAAATATTAATTCCTCTTCATTAGAGAAAACTTTTGTAATGCAACTTTAACTTATATTAAAATATTTAATATCAACGTTAATATATCTTTGCAAAGTAATTTAAAAACGAATAATTTGTTTTTATTTTTTCAAAGTTTGGATATTGGAGTAAATTTTTAAATCTGCAAACTAAATAATTAGTTAATAAAAATTACTACACTTGAAGTGCACTATTATGTTGGTATCATGCTTGTATTTCTAAATATCATTTACATAAATTTATTTTAGGCTAGTAGAGAAGAATTGCTTTTATTGAGTATAAATGAAATTTCTTTTAAATGTAAGTTTATGAAAAATTGTTTGTGAAGAAGAAAAATGTGACAACAACAATCATAGAAATTATGCGATTGTTTCTTAAAGTGTAAATAAGAATATAGATAAATCTTATGATTTTATAATTTAAATAAATAGTAATTACTAATACTTTAACAATTGAATAAATAGTAATTTCCGGTAGTTTAACAATTTATTAAATAGTAATATATATTACTTTAACAACTGATGTCCTTAGGGAATCTCTCTGAAGCAAATAAATCAAGAAACCTTCAATGTTTTAAATTATAAGGATTTTATAAAGAAAGGAGTCATTTAAAATTTGCTAAAATTTTTTTATTGAATCCACATTATAGTCTAAAAAGAACTGGATGACTATGTTGCCAGACTACCTTAAATTTGTAATGTATAAAATTAAATAAGCATACACATAATGTTTCTAGTATGAGATCTTTTATATAACATTTATATACTTTCTCGTTAAGACCATCTTTTTTAAAATGATTCACACAGTTTCTATTTACATTTCTCTCTGATGGAAGTGTTTTTGTAGGTATTGTTCAGAAACAAAATGATTGTATATTCTTGCATCACACTCAAAAGAAAATGGAATCTGCACAATTTATTTTCATTTTCGTTTAAAATGTACATTGTGAAGTTCTGGAACGAATAAAAGCATTTGCTGTTTCATTCTTTTTTCTCTTTCTAATATTTTCTACGAAAAACAACGCAAAGTGCTTTGGAGAAAATCATTAGATTCCATTTCGATACGAAAAATACACACTAAGATAAAACGATCATACTGCGCATTCCGTAAACTTTCAATAAAAAAAACCAAGAAATTTTTAGTACATTCACTTCATGTACATCTATCTACAAATAATTGAACCAAAAAAGAGTTTTATTTATTGTATTGAGTAGTTCCGATATTCCAGGGAACAAAAGAATACTCCTGCGAATAATTCTCCTACCTTTCATCTTTTTTCTGCAACATTAAATATGCATTATTTGCGTGGAGGCAGATTATTTTCGATTTCTTATCGACATTTGCGAACTAATGCTTTTCATTATTAATAACACCCCCACACTTAAGGAAGAAAACACAATGAATTTTATCGTAACATAATTGGCTGATAAAATAATAGGCCACTCAATAATGGGTGTTTTAAAGATAGAAAAACCACATTTCCCATTGTGTTATTTTGAGAGCATAACAGCTCGTCTTTATCATAGCTCCTCGTAAACAGACAGTTGTAGAAATATGTGTTTAAATTGAACCTAGATTGCATTTACAAATATTCTCCAATGAAATCATAAAGAAACGAAACTGATACTCTTAAATATACGATGAATGAAATTATTTCATTTTCCTTTAATTCTATTTAAGTATAAAAATACTTAAAAGGCAACTGAAATATAATTAAGGAAATATATTCAATTGATGGAATATGAGTTATCTCAAACATTCAAGAAGAAATTGTGAAATACGAAAATGATGGCAAATGAAAATTCCCCGAATTACTGTTAATATGATTTCAGAAATGCTTTCGTGTAAGAGACTGAAAAGACTGTCCACGTTTCTCAAACTGCTGTGCAATATTTTTGCAACAATGGGGTTAAATTTCAAGGGGTCTAATGCGACTCTCAATGGCAACTTAAAACGTATATTTTCTTACACCATCTGTTTTTTAATGCATTTATTTCTTGTATACCGATGTTTTGTGCTATATTTTCACATAATAAATGTGGGTTATACATTGAAGTTAGCAGCATTTGTTCTTGCTAGAGAAAGCCTTGTGCTTGTAATTTGGCATTCTGTGAATCTTCAAAGAAAGAAGATTAAAAAACTCATCAGCAATTCATTAAGAATTTCTCAACTTTTACCAACCTCTCAATCTAGAAGATGGGATGTGTTGTTTTACGTTTTTTTACTGGGCATCTACATTTATCCTATCTTTGTTGCATCCATAATGGTTGGACTACTTTCGCCGTCTGACGCAGTTACATTTGATTACATCACCACATTCTCTTTTATATCGTTGTCTCCTTATGTATTAGCATTTATGATCCACTGCATGTACAATTTCTATCTTCTTACATTACCTTTATTAGTATGTCTACTATATATCTATGTATGCTTTCACGTAAGCAGGATGTTGTCATTGCTTACAAATGAGTTACAAAAATGCCATTCGTTAGAAAAAATGAATATTGTTTTTAATCATTCTAAAAAAATACTCTTCCTCATTGAGCAAACTGAAGAAGCATTATCGGTGTGTGTGTTTTTTGTCGTGGCTTTGAACCTGGCTCTTTCCTTCACAAGTTTTGCATACAGCCTTGGGTATTATGATGCCTCGATATCAGCAAGTGTTGGTGTTTTGTCTTGGTTCATCAGCAATCAAATTTCATTTATTATGATTGTATGGATGGCCTCTAACGTCAAGAATGAATCAAAGAATTTGAAGACGACATTTCAACTTGTTTTGGCAGAGCTGGAGACGTGTGAGAAATCATTGACATTTTTACTTGAAAAAATAGCTATATTTGACTCTGTTTCTTTAACTGGATGGAAGATGTTTGAATTTTCAAGACACACCATTCTCAGTGCCACTGGAATGATATTGACTTACGGACTATTAGTATTACAAACTGACAATTATAAATCTGATCACTCCCCACATCTCACTAATGGATAGGTTCTGTAAACACAGAAGTGAAAAAATATGTCTTTCTTTTACAGTATTCTTATAAATATTAAATTTAATATCTGCTTATATTAATCACATTTGTTTGTTAATGTTTGAAATAGTTTTTATTGAATATATTTTTGTTTACTCATAATTAATTAAATCAATAAATGGGGAATGGAATTGCTATATTAAAAAAAAATAATAATCAATGAAAAAATTGTATATATAAATCTTGTGAATTTTATAATAACTGAGCTGTTTGCTCAATATTTCTTTATATTAAAGACATAAAGAAAGGACTCTATTTTAATTTTTAAGTTGTAGTTATAATAATGACTAAATAAATTTATTAGTGAAATGTTAATAATAGGTTTTTTAAATATAATAAACACTTAAATGTGCTAAATTGAAATTCTGCAAAAAACTCAATGGCTGTTCATTTAATAAAAACAATATTGTTATAAAATATTAATAATATTGCAGATGAAGTCAAAATTACTTTAAGTGTATTATATAAGATCTATATATTTTAAGTGTATTACAATAAAATTTAAAATGACAATTTTATGTAATTTTGATAATCAATATTAACTTTGTTAAATTTCACATATTTAAGATACAAATAAGTTTATATAAATATATTTAGTTTTTATAAGAAACGTTTTCTCCAGAAGTCATGACATTTTTTAATACAGTTAGTGAATGTTTTTGACAGAAAAGTCAACCTACCTTTTACAGACTTAATATTTCTTTTATTAAATTCATTGAATTTTAACATTATATTTATAGATTATATTCTGTTGATAATGATACATAAAATATACTAAAAATGAGTTTGATATTCATATAAGCATAAATTAGTGTAAACAAATTCTCTAAATAATTTTTAAAGAAACAATAATTTGTTTTATGAAAGTTAAATGTGCTTTTTTTTAAACCTTTCTCAAACTTAAGTTCTGAAATGCATGCATAAGATTATACATATAATTGAATTAATATTCATTAAGACATTATATAGTTTATATTCTTCTTTTTCAAATTTCTTAGATGCATTATGTAAACATTCATTTCCTCTCGTAACTTGTAGAAGTATAAGTTTTAAACACTTTTAATTTTTAAATGGGTATAATTTTTAGATAACATGATTTAAAATTTCTTTTCATGCAACAATTTAATTTTTAAAAAATCTAATGGTTACTTTGTGAAAAATGTGAAGTTGCAAAGAAATTTTTTTTCGTAACGAAAATAATAATTTCAATTTTTCAATTCTCTTTATAAGACCTAATTATATGAGGAAAGTTTATAAGCTTAAAAAAATCACTGTAAAGATTTTATTTTAAACACAGTTTCATGATCATTCACGTAGATGGCACAAAGAAAAAGCGTAGGATATTAGCAAAACAAGCATTTACATAGACAAAAGGTATTTCAGAAACATTGCAATTGCGCGTCCCGAAACCTAGTTAAAATTTTTGCTGCCGTTTCTGATTCCACTGGTGGTGCTAGTAGTCCATCGCAATTACAGTTAATATCCGATTGGATTTGTTACAAGTCTTATTATTGGCAATTGAAAGTTAATCAATAAGTAATCAATCAATCAAAATAGTACAAAGCATTTATTTTATACATTATGAAATATGCATGATTATAATTTTTTGATAATGGATTTTTAAAATGTATTGTTCTGTTATAAAATACAAAATGCTCAATTAAAAAATTATTCATCTTAATGATATTTCGGCAAAAGTGTATTAGTTATATTTTTAAAAGGAAAATAACCTGTTTTTTGCAAAAATAATCATGACATTAATCAATCAATCAGTAGTAAAAAATAATTTAATAAATTGAAACAATTAATCCTAAAATACAATTTTTTTTATGTTTTGTATTTATATCTGGTTTTTTTTTTTTTTTTTTTTTTTTTTTTCAGAAAGATTATTTTCTTTTCTTTAAAAGAAAAAAAAAATCATGATTTTTTTTTCCTGTCACAATAGAAGTATAAAATTATATCCGCAGGTATTTTGCTTACAAAACACCGTTCCGTTTTCTAAAAGACTTGAAAAAATTTTTTACCCTTAGGCTTAAAGATAAATAAACAAAATTCTCAACTTTAGCCTGAAAAAATATTCCCAATAACGAATCGATAAATTTTATGAATGATAGGAAAATCTGGTGCAGAAATATTCATCTGATATAACTGACATTTTCCTGATGATTATTTTTTTTCAATTTCCGGTAGAAGAGGAATTGTAGCCATATTCTTTTATTAAACATAATAATTTTATTTTGTATTCTTGCCACTGTTTTTTTTTCTTTTCAAGCAAATATTGCCTCACTATTGTGTCAATCAGCGTCATATGGTGTCACAAAGGATTTGCTTTAGTGCACAAAGACCTCACCATTACCTCACCTTTCTTAAGGTGTTCTATTAAAGAAAATTACAACAATTTTTTATATATTTTCGCTATTTTTTTTTCTCTATTTTTTTTCTGCATCTTCTTTTGTAAGTATATATCCATGAATTTTAAGTTGCAATAAAAAACACAGCTCAGGTTTTACTGTAAACATATTTTTATTCCTCAGAACCAAAACATATAAGTCCTAAAAAACTACTTTCAAGAACAATTCATTCTTTCATTCAACAATTTCAGGTGTTGAAAACCCAGCTGGCAAAATTTCATTGGTCTATTTTGTTTTTAGTAGGGAGAGACAATATTGAAACTCAAACAATATTAAAATAGTGCTAAACTTTTAAAATTACTGATTTGTAAATTATAGTTGTTTTGAAGAATGGGATTTAATAAAATGGAATGGGATTACAGGAAACTTGTTGTTGAGGAAGGACTTCTTAAAAGAGGGGAAAAAAAAAACTTTTCATTAAATGAAAATAAAAAATAGTTTGCTTTTGTAAAAGAGCAGTTTAATTATTTCGTTGAATGCTTATCTTTTCAAATACTTTATTTTTTTATATTCACCATAAGAATCTTTACATTCAGTTAAAAGAAATAATAATTTAAATAAATGTATAATAAAATGATATCTTAGGGATAAAAATAATTTTTACTTGGTTTTTTTTAAAAATCATTTTAACACTAGACAAGACACAGTAGACAAAGCTTAAAGCTTTAGGCGTAGTATAAATCTTTATTTTTTAGATAAAGATAGAAAATAGATTAGATAGATTAGAAAAAGAATAAAGATTTATGCGACGAAATCACAACATGTTACTTAATAATGCACTCTAAAAATTAATTTCAATATATCCATTTAAAATTTATTTAGATTAAAAATAAATTATGTATTTTAATATTTAAAAGATTGTAATAAAATAGAATATCAAATTAAATTTCAGCAACAAATTTAGAATCATTTGGTTTGGCTTAATATAATATTCAATATATAGAAATTAATATTTTTCTAAAAATGCATAATTTATCTGTATAATTTAAAAAAAAATATCGTTCTCAAACTCTTTGCTTACAAATTATTCCTTGAAAGTAAAATAATGAATAAGCTTTACGTGAATTTTATTGAAGTTTACATTAATCAGCCATTTTTAAATATTCTTGCTTATTTTGTATTACAGTTACTACTCACATTTCCTAATTACTCATTTATATTTTAATTTTTAGTACGTATATCATCGAATTTACAAAATTATAAAAATATTTCATCTTGTACTTTTGTTACGAGGGAATCAGATATAAAATTTAAACAAAATATCTGTTGTAATGTTACATTTTAAAGCTTTTGTTTAAAACGAAATATGTATAAGCATCACTAAATATAAGCATCAATAATACAAAATGGATACATGTATCGGTAAGACAAAATGGATATATGTATCAATAAGACAAAATGGATGTATGCATCAATGAGACAAAATGGATATATGTATCAATAAGAAAAAAAATATTTCTTACCAAATCTAAGGGGGAAATCCACAATGAGGGTAAAAAATAACTTCAAAATACGTTTAACAAGTACAAACCACTACTTTTGATGTCAGTCATTTCATCCCTGAAAGGTAGCATACGTCTAGAACATCCTATTTAAGCATTCAATGTATGCAAATTGTGAAAAGCGGCAGTTGACAACTATAGATGGATTGTTTAAATGTTCAGCAAAAAAGCGAATAAGCAAACGTTTCTTTAAACGAGGCACAACCTCAGAATTCATATTTTAATCATAGTATATTAATCATTGAAATCAATGGGTCTCCAAGGACTGTTTTCAATGTGAGCAGATTAAATATGACACCTGACATCTTCGATACAGTGTGCTTGTTTTACATTCGCTAGTGTAAATTGTAAAATTGTATTTTGAGTGTCCGTTTTGAGCATCTAATTTGCTTAATTATTTGATATAAATAAACAGTAATTTGCACTTTGTTATTCATTAACTAAAAAAAATAGTTAAAAATATAACTTGGACCTCTGTCATATAAAGTTATACCCTAAGAAATTAAAGCGATCTAGATTCCATCGTAAACAGCGCTAGTCTTGATGAGTACTGTCACCTTTCTTAGTTTGTCAAAACAGTTTACACACATATTAATAGTTTTAAATATGATTATATATGTATATACACTGAAGTGACAAAAGTCATGGGATACCTCTTAATATCGTGTCGGCCCTCCTTTCGCCAGACGAAGTGCAGCAACTCGACGTGGCATGGACTCAACAAGTCGTTGGAAGTCTTCTGCAGGAATATTGAGCCATGCTGTCTCGATAGACGTCCATAATTGTGAAAGCGTTGATGGTGCAGGATTTTGGGCACGAACAGACCTCTCGATGATGTCCCATAAATGCTCGATGGGATTCATGTCGGGCGATCTAGGTGGCCAGATCATTCGTTGGAATTGTCCAGAATGTTCTACAAACCAATCGCGAACAGTTGTGGCCCGGTGACATGGCGCATTGTCATCCATAAAAATCCCATCGTTGTTTGGGTACATGAAGTCCATGAATGGCTGCAAGTGATCTCCAAGTAGCTGAACATAAGCATTTCCAGCATTTCAGTCGGTCCAGTCGCACCAGAGGACCAAGTCCATGCCATGAAAAAACAGCCCACACCATTACGGAGCCACCACCAGCTTGAACAGTGCCTTGCTGACAGTTTGGGTCCATGGCTTCGTGGGGTCTGCGCCACACTCGAACCCTACCATCAGCTCTTACCAACTGAAATCGTGACTCATCGGACCAGGCCACGGTTTTCCATTCATCTAGGGACCAACCGATATGCTCACGTGCCCACGAGAGTCATTGCAAGCGATGTCGTTCTGTCAGTAAAGGCACTCGAGTCGGTCTTCTGCTGGAATAGCCCAAGAAAGCCAAATTTCTCCGCACAGTTCTAACAGACAAGTCCCTTGTACGTCCCACATTGATTTCTGCGGTTATTTGACGCAGTGTTGCTTGTCTGTTAGAATTTACGACTCTTTGCAGACGTCGCCGGTCTCGGTCGTTAAGTGCAGGCGGTCGACCACTGCGCTGTCCATGGTGGGATGTTATGCCTGAAATTTCATACTCTCGGCCCACTCTTGACACAGTGGATCTGGGAATGTTGAATTCCCTAACGATTTCCGAAATGGCATGACCCATGCGTATAGCTCCAACTAACATTCCGCGTTCAAAGTCTGTTAATTCCCGTGGTGCGGTCATCATCACGTCAAAACCTCTTCACATGAATAACTTGAACAGAAATGAAAGCTCTGCGAAAGCACTGCACATTTATACCTGTTCTACGCGATGTTACTGCCATCTGAAAATTTGCATATTGCTATCCCATGACTTTTGTCACTTCAGTGTATAATTTATATATATTAAACCTCATATTAATTTTTCTACATGAAGCTTTTTATCATTTATTTCTGTAAATTGATTTGAACTTTATTTATAATTTATTTTTCACTATTCCACAAATTAAATAGTAAATACTGTACGCTTTATTCGTCCTCGAATTGTGAATCCTCAAAATTAAATAGATTCTAAAAGGTTCAAAGGAAATACTTGAAGTGCTTCTGTGTTATCCCAGATTATTCATAAAGATTCCACTGCACAGTTTTATTTTTCATTACTATAAACACCAAACCAAATATTGCACGTTTATCTAATAACAGCAAACTTTGAAACGGGACCTCTGTGAATTGCATACATTAGTTCTTTATTGCCGTAACACAAATGGATTTCCGTTTAAGCAAGTTTAAAAAAAGTTCCGAAACAAGTTTGAAGAAATTTAAGAAATCTTTTATGATCCGTCGATGGAGGAAAGATAAGGAAATACAGTCCTCTCTCTAAATAAGTGCTCAGAAATTTTCTTCAAACAACTACTTCTGGATAATTATTATTCGATGACGATGCTGCTTTAATGAAATTTGTTCTTTATGTTTTTGAAACCGGCCAAAATTTGTTAAATTCTTTCTTTTGCGCATTTTGCACATAAAGAATTAAATTAGGTGAAATCTCCAAGAAACATCAAACTCTATTCAAAGAAGGTCGACATTTTAAAAAGTGTAATTAAGTTTTCGATGGTCTTGAGATTTTTTTGCTAATGTGTTTTACTTAGAAATATTTTCTTTAAAATCGGATCACGTCTTGCCTACATAATTAATTTATCTTAAAATTGGAGTAATGATAAATGTATCAGACTCAGAGTAATTCGTGACTCTAAAACAATTTTAAAATTACTAAACATTTTTAAGCATATAAAACAATGAACAATTTTTTAAATGTACATTGGTTTACGAATTTCAATTTGAAATATGAATAATTGTAATTGCTCTGCCAAAAATAAGTAAATTTCCAAAAATAAAGCATTCTACGTAAAGAGTATGACAGAATATGATATACAAATTTGAGACACTGCTGCTGCTGCTGGTATAATACAAGCGTTGAACTGTATACAGTTGCTGTAAGTAAGAATATCATAGTAAAAATTTCGATACAGTCATAATGGTTTAGTTTGTCGCTCTACGGTTTAAATTTTTTTGCACACATTAGGCCAAGTAGATATGAACCTACAGTTTAACGTGGATTCCGGACAACAAACAAGCCTCCATTTCACCGCCAGTATTCAAAACTGAAGTCGGTGATACCAACGACCCTATCGCTAGCCAATTGGCCATCCGAGTATTTGGTATCATTTATCTGAAGTATTGTGAAAAAATGGCCGAAAGAAATGAACCAAATGTAAAACACAAATCATATGTAGCAAGATGATTGCGTGTTTAGGTTTCTGTAAATACTGGACTTAAATGCATTAAGAAGCTTCTAGTACATCCATGGAAGACATTATAACAGGGGGGGATGAAAGGTTCGTAGGCTTACACATAGATGGCATAGATACATACTAATAGTGCAACAGCTGTCAAATTTATACACGTGTCTTTTGAAGGTTAGGGCTAACAAAAAATCATATGGATTTAATACGAGTAGCGCCATCTATGTGTCAGCCTACAAACGTTTCAGCCCACCTGTCATAATAAGTAGTCCAGTTTACCGCTTTTTTCACAAAGAGGCACAGAAACGTTGGACCAACTCACCTCAGAACTTCTCTTGTAGCAACAATTGGAATGCTGGTACAATAAGGTATTACAATTCTGTTATGCAATTATTTTACTAATTTGATATTTCTTTCCATAAAGAAATCTGTTAAAAATAAAAATTTTAAATGAGTCAATCTAACCATTTTATTACTTATTATTACTAACAAAATATCACCATGGTTAATTAACAGCTAATTCGAAACGTTTCTATTATTGAAACAAAAATTTAGTGCAATCTTTTCAGCGTGGGAGAAATAGTATACTAACGAATTTTTTCTTTCTTTTCCAATTTCCTTTTAAAAAATTACAGAAAAGGCCGCATATCGATATCAAAATCGTTTTTAATATGTTACTGTAATCTTGTTATAATTACAAAGAAAAAATTCCAAGACAAATTTGCTTGATTTCATCGAAAAATACTTGTAAACAATAAAAATAGTTCAAATTGCTTATTTTAATAATAATAATTACGCAACATAATTACTTTTTCGCAGTAATACCATTTAGATTCAAAAAAAAACTTTAATAACACCTTCTATGAGCGACGAATTCTTAAAACGTTTTAGAGAATTTTTTTCCCATGAAATTTTGGGTATATTATTTTGGGGAGAGTGAATCCATGACTTACTAGACGACTATCAATGTGGATTATTAGTTTATTATTCTTTTTTTTTTTTTAATTTTCTTCACGAGTTAATAATCATAAAATTAAATATTATTTGTCTTTTTTGAAAAAATAGTTTCTAATCAGCTTTTCCCTTAAAGGAATTGAAGTTTTTAATCAAGTCAATAATCAGATATTAAATTTAAAATACCAGTTCTTTAATAATATCATATATATATATATATATATATATGCTTTTTGTGTAATTTAAAGACATATATATATACGTATATATATACATATATATATATATATGTCTTTAAATTACTCAAAAGGCACCTAGTAAAAATAAAACCTAATCCAAATAGTTGATTAAATATTAAATATAATATATAATAATAATTAATTAAATAATATTATATATATATATATATATAATGAGTTTTAAATATTCTATATTTCGCTGCATAAAATTGTTAATAATTATGATTGTTATTTGCCTTTAAATTTTCCAAATTAATTAGTAAACTTTAATTAAAAGCAGCTCTATTATATATTGTTTTTTATGTACTTCAACCAATAGGAGCTGCGGACAGTAAAAAAAGGCGGATCTTTCTTTTAAAGTTATTTATTGTAAATTGCTAAAGGCGGAAGGATTTTTCTACACGACTACGGTTGAATAAAGACTTGTTGTAAATAAAGAGTTATAAGAATTAAGTTCAAACAATTGTTTTTTAACTTTTAGAAAAGAATTGAATAAAAGATTAATTATTTCACAATTTTATCGTTTTTATAAAATAATCTTAAATTTTAAATTAAAAATAATTTAAAAACAAAATTTGTTAGGAGGGATTAATAATTTTTTTTTATCTAATGGCAAATTATGAACAGTTACAGGAAAAAAAAAAGAACAACGAAAAATAAAAAAGAATAGAGAATACAACAAAACATGCTGAAACAGAGTTCATTAATCTAACTTAATGGCAAGTTGTAGACCTTTTAGCCACTGAAAAGTGTTACCAGGTGCACTACGGGTAGGTAGATCTACTGCGCACCTGGGGGGATTAATAATAATAGTTAAATCGATAAAATCGATCGATAGAAATCGATAAATTTGATAGTAACGAAGTAATATTTCAAATTTTCATATATTTATTAATTGTTGACAATAATTACTCACTTTCTATTAACTCATTATTTTAATAATGAATTAATATTTTAAATTATTTTACTCATTTCAAAACCTACAAATATTAAAGTAGAGTATTTTATAAATAGTCTCTTCGTTTTGCAAAAACAATGTAGTGATTTTTTATATTCTTTTCAAATATTTTTATTAACGTTTATAGTTTCATCTTATATTAATCGTAGCTTTCATTTAATATTTTTTAAAAATATTTTGTTATTTTTTATTTTATTATTTATTTTTTAATTTTAGTTTGAATCTATGTATTTACTTATTTAATGTTTTCTTTATAACAATAATTTCGTTAGTCTTATGGTCCTTTCGTATTTCTGATTTAATTTTTCAATTCCTATTATTAGGTCACACTCTCCCTATATATATATCTTGTTCAAATTTTTAATCGTTAATAAAATGCATTTAATTTTACTCATCCACTCAAGATCACATAATTTTTTTTTAACTTGTAGTGGATGACACTCGATATTAATACAGTTTTTTGAAATATTAATTCATTAAATAAATTTAATTAATTAATTTTAGTTTTTTTAGATTCTAGTTGCATGTATCTAATAATAGATGGCGCCAAATGTAAAAGGAAAATTTCAGCTATATTTTTAAAGGACTTTTTAGTAATATAGTGAAAAAAAGGTAAGAATTGACTTAAAAAGATTTTTTTTTTATATATTACTTGTTTTACTAATTTTTGTTTGATTACATTTTTATTGAAAATAACAAAATAATGAAAATTAAACGTATTTTTTTTTGTAATCTTAGATTCCATCGGGGTGCAGGGTAAACAAATCTAGTTAAAATATGTAATATAAGAGTATTTTTGAAGCCTCCTCAAATTCGAATTTTGTAATTTTTGTAATAATTCTCAAGAGAATTTACTTAAAACTTATTTTGGCGGCCTCGTGTCCAATTGGCTATCGCTCTGGTCTTTGGTACTACAGGTTCCAGGTCCGAATCCTTGCGGTGGCATGGATGTTTGTAGTGGTTCGGACTCCACTTTAAACAATAGATCCCGGTCTGTTTAGCCCTCGTGTACACAAAATGACTAAACTAATCAAACTAAAACTTTTTTTTATTATTATTTTAATTTAACATAAATGATAAGGCATACTTTCTAGCAGACTTTAAGATATAATATATGCTAAATATACAAGAAAAATATTTTTTATATTTAATATTAGACAGATAAAATAAAGGATATTTAAAATAATAAAAATCATGAAACATATATTTTGTAAAAAAATAAATAAATAAATAAAATATTAGATAATAATAATATAATAATTTTATTTTAGTTATTTATTTTGTCTTAAATTAAAAATAAGCATTGTGCAGATGATATAATATTTTGAAGATTCCTTCATAGAAGAATTTTCCTATACTGATGGTAATTATTTTGTGTCTGTGAGAGTTAATATTATAATAATTTTATTAATTATTAATTTTGACATACACTAAAAATAAGCATTTTTATCCTTCAAAACTTGGAAGATAATTTGAAGAATCATATTGTGTTGATCTATGAATGTTTTTAAATATGTATAATCCTTTTGTCTATATATATATATAATTTAACTATATTGCAGGTAATTATTATGAGTATTTAGGAGTTAATATTTTCTCAATAGATAAACTTATAATCTATTTTTTTTATTCTGAAAGAAAAAAGAATTTGTGCACTTTAAATTTTATTATCACCTTTCCTTATCTACTACTCTTCAGTAGGAAAATATTAATCAATAACAACCAAAAAGTTGCATCGCCAATAAAAGGGAATTTTTTTTTATTCAATTGATTTCATAGAGAGGGTATAATGTTCGCCTTCAATTCTAATAGATTATTTTGAGTAAAAGGCAAAGACTTTAATCTTTAAGTTTCGGTTTCTGAAGAGCATGAATAGTACAAGACGATGAAATTGAAGTGTCTTATTATTTTTCAAAAGAGTTATCTTAAAGTACCTTGCTAAGATATAATTTTATCAACTAGTATTTAAACATAGTTTATCAACTGGTTTTAAAATTGGAACGAAACCGAGTGTCAACATAAGAACATTTAGCAAGAGAAAGATAACATCCATCGATTTTATTAAGCATTCTTAAGCTAAAAGCATGAAGCTCTTTACAATTGCTTTCCTCGTATTCGGATGTCATTTATGTAACTATCTAAAAAGTTTTATAATTTATAAATTATCAAATAAGATTTAAAAAAAAAAGGTTTTCTGCAAATCATTGCTGTTGTTATTATTGTCTAAGTATCATATATTTGTGTCTCCCTTAACAAAAAATACTTTCATTAGATTTATTAGCATGTTACTAAACATTTTCCGTATTATAGGTAGATGAGACTAATCTTTAATTGAAATCTTTTAAAGTTGAAATTTATTAATAAAATTATAAGAAAAATATTTAAAATGTGTTTCTATATGATGCATTTTGCTTTAATAATTTGGTATTCTGGCAACTTTCAATCTAGTAATTAATCTAATACTTTAATCTGGTAACTGTTAAAAATGTTAATGTGGTAAAATGTTATAAGATTTTCACACTTAAAATGTGAAAATCTCATAATCATGCAATCATTTCTTTGAAATTTTAAAAACTTTAAGGTATTCCTACAACTGTGTTTTCATTTTCGTAACATGCTATTACTTCTTAAAAATATTTAAAGTCATGAGTTGATTGAAAGTCTGCATATAAATTTACCTGTTTTTGACAATTAAAACAAACAATTCTGAACAGTTAATTTTTTAACTGCTCTAGCTTTTTTTTAAGACTAACGTACATATTTGTATGTGAGATTAATCACGATTGTACATATCCTTTGTATGTCGCCTTCCAAGTAATTGTAATGTAGAAGAAATCTCCGAATTTATTAAAATAAATGCGAGTTAAATCAATAAATATGATTTACTTTAATTTTAACTTAATAGTTGTCTGGTTTATGATATTCTTTAAGTATGAGATAATTACATCAAATGTAAACATTTTTATAGTCATTTAGTGATATAATTTTGAGTCAGACTTATGAAACCATATGAATATATATATATATGTCACAAATAAATTACCTCGGGACACGAACTCCAAACATGTGGTATCGAGCGCCGTAGCGCTAGCCACTCGGCCATCAGGCCCGCTCTCAGATCCAAATAAATGTTTTTCAAAAGCATAAAATATCTTAAAATTCATTTTAGTTTCATTATATACCTTTTTTTGATTTATTATTTTGTTATTTATAATTATTAATATTTTTTTATTTAAAATATTTATTACGTTATTTACATTTTTATAAAAAATGATTCTGATTTTTGTTGTTTCTTATTATTGCGTTGCAAGAATTCGCTAATAGGAAGCTTGCATAATTTCATGTTACATTATTTTCAACATCTGATTAAGTTAATGAAATATATCTATAGTTTTAATATCTGTTAGTAAGACATGCTGGCTAAAAATAAATATAATGGCCCTTAAATATTTAAAGTTTAATTAATGTATACATCCATTCACATTTGGCATTTGGAAAAAGTATTATATTATTTACTTATTTAACAAATATTTAAGCCATATTCTTTTAGAATGTAGTTTTCTTTAGAATTGATAATTTATTTTTAATTTTAATATTGAATAATATATTAAATATATAAACTTTTCTAATAAAAACGTTTTGTTTTTATCTATTAATTAGCCAATAAATATTTGTACTATGTATATGTAGATTATCAATTGTAATTAAATATTTCATTTTTTTCTTATTTTTTTCAGCTATGGTGTTATGCAACAATTGCCAAATAGAAAAATCTTTAACCGGAACAATTTTTCATTCAGGAAATTATGGCTCATATGACAAGTGCTGGATGATACCAGTTACTGCAGGGAAATTTATTCGTATTAATATAAATAGCATAAGTTCACAGGTATGTTCTTGAATCGAATAACTTTATTCAGAATTTTCTAATAATTAAGTCAGTCTTATAATGCTAATTTTTAAGTGTTATTGAAAAAAGGGGAAATTTGGAAATGTAAGAATTTTTTATTCTCTCAAAATTCACAACATTTCAGTTGAAATTCCGCTAACGCTCTGGTTGAAAGACAAAAATTTCAATATAATTCTTACATTTGCTGTATTCGGATTTAGGGGTATTTTTTACACTTATACACACTATGTTTCAAATTTAATGTACACATTTTTAAGAGTAGGTCCTGAATGGCTGAGTGGCTAGCGCTCTGGCGCTCGGGGCGGTGCCGTGGTTGTTTGTAGTGGTTCGGAATCCACTTTAAAAAGTAGGTCCCGGTCAAATAGGATCGTTGCGGGGGCGTTGTTACTCCGCGTCCGTGACTTATCTTCAAGTTACACGCGCCCCCTGGGTAATGCAAAGTGAGTAACATCGGTGCAGCAAGCTGTCTGTGATTGCCAGCTGCATTAGAAAGAAAAAAAAACATTTTTAAGAGTTTCAAACCTACAAACGATTTATAATAAAAACATGAAATTTAAGTGATTTGTTTTTAAACAGTTACTTATTGTTTTATAAGTTATTTTAAAGTTGAAAAAAAATTTACAAATTAATAGTTAAATTTTTCTTAAAAGAAAATGTTTTAGTAAAAAAACCGCAAAAATGTTAAAAATAAGTAAGTTTTAATAAATAATATAAAAATGTTTATTGAAATTGGGACAATGTAAGCATCCCACAAAGATAGTTAGTTATTTTAGTTATTAGTTACATTTAGTTATTTTAGATATTTATTTCTGTTTCATCCACATAACATTTAAAAATAAAAATGCTGGAAAAAACATGCATGGAAATGCTGGAAATTTAGGAAAGTATGGCAGGCATCACCAAGATTAATCCGTCGATCTGTGAAGGGTTTTCACAATATTGAAGTTCAACAATATGTTTCGAATGCATTAAAGAAATGGAACTGTTATAGAGCTATTATAGAAACTATTATCAAATTAAATTTTAAAAAAGACCATCAAAAGTCCACCTATAATTAAAAGCTAAATAAATAGAGAAATTTAGAAACAAAAATCTTTAATTAAGAAAATCAAAATATTTTTTATTGTATATCGAAAACAGTTCTGATTCTAGAGCGCTAACTTAAAGCATTCAACATTTTTGATCGAACTAGTTACATAAAAAGAAATATTCAAATAAGAAATTCAAACTTGTGAGTCTTTCTAAATAATTTTTTTTAAATAATATTATCAAATATATAAAAATACATGTATCAGTGTAAACAAAATAATTCATTATTATACTTTTTCCTTGCGACAGATTTCGGTGATAAAACTGATAATTAAAAACTAAAAATTAAACTAAACTAACTGATAATTAATATTACTATTAACTTACAAAACTAACTAATTTAAACTGATAATTAAACTGGATTAGTTAAACTACTTAACTTACTAAACTAAACAACTTAAACAGATAATTAAACTAAAGTAGTTAAAATACTTAACTAACTAAAATTCTAAAACAGTTAATTAAATAAAAATCAGATTTTGATGTACAATACTTTTGCTGACATTTTATGACGGTTTTTACTATTTTAGTTAACCGTCCTTGCGTTAATAATACACTTCATTTTAAAACAATGAAGTAGCTCTAAAGAATAATCTAATGAGTTTTACATTTCGCATGCTTATTATATCATAGCAATTATGCAAATAATTAATTGTTAAAAGCCTGTATGTGTTAACTTCGATCATTGTGCATGTCTCAGCTGGAAATCAAGTAAAACAAGTAATAATCAGAGATGATTAATCTTTTTTTGTATACAGCGTACTCTCATTGGAGACATAGCCAATTTTGCAGTTCCATCGCTGTTGAAGACCTAATCATACTGTGGGCAGCTTTAACAACTCAATGATATGTTAATAACAGTCTGTAGCTGTTTCCTATTTCCTTCATGGTACATTATCCCAGTACCATTTTCTAATAAGAGCTACTGGACCCATTACAATACGCACAACTCTGGATTGCTTGTGCACTAGCGATACTCCTTTATTTTTATAATCTTTTGCCAACTGAACCCTTTTAATAAAAAAGCGAAATTCTGAAAAGAAATTCGCACATCGGGAGAGATATTTTGTAGAATATATTTATAACAGTAGGAATCTTTATCATTTCAAAAAATAGCCGTATACAATCGTGCAGGAATTTTAAATAATAGTTTTAAGAAGAATAATATAGAATAATATTTTATATTAAATAAACACCGGATTCACGAATTACTGTTTTAAAATTTTAATATTATTAAATAAATAATTCATTTACGAATTACTGATTTGAATATTTATCGATTAATTGATCTACTACAACCATAATTTTTAAGCATTTCGTTACTTCTGTATAGCCTTAACGCGTAACTATTTCTAATAAAAAAAAACACTTTCTTACAACATTATACTACTAATAAAAACAGATATAGCATGTATTATTTATATGATTTTAATGTTGATTTTTCGGAATATATGTTCGAATTATATATTCCTGTGTTAAGAGTGTTCGAAATTTATATTGTATTGAATAATTAATTATGTATTAAAATTTAGCTGTCTAAACTTTACATAAGGATGGCTGTACAAAGCGCAACACTATGAAGTATGTGCATATTAAACTCTGCTACAAATAACATAAAACATGTTCCATCTGGATATTTAATAAATTGCATTATTTTTTTAGTCATCCTGTACATACTCTTTTTTAAACCTTTCCGTTCCGGAAACGACAGAGGAGTATAAATTGTGTCCTGCTGACAGCAACAAATATCCGATTGTTTCATTGGGGAGTGTTATTGTGAGACAATATGTTAATTATCACTATGGAAAACATTTATCCTTCAGTTTAAGTTTCATCATAAGTAAGTAGAATTTTATTCAGTTTTCATGTTGTAACAATTAACGTACTTTGGAAATTCACTGAAAAAATTATTTATTAATACGCTTTCATTAGTTTCACCTGCATGCATGTTTGTAACTGACTCTTTGGGCTCGATTTTGCCCTACTTTAAGCGATCCGACTTAATTTAAACGTTGTAGACTTATCAAGGACCGACGACAATAAAATATTTTTTTAAGTTTATTATCTCATCATGATTAGGATCGCCAGGATTAGTGATTAAAACACACAGCCTTTGAAAAGTCATCTTGATCGGCGCATAATTTTTCTCGCTGGAGATCTGTTTTTCCTCATACACACTATTTAAGCTTCAAAGAAACATTTACAGACAACTTTCAGACATTCAAGCCTACGTGGGACAGCGGCACAACGGATATGAAGGATAGGAGATTCCCTGTTCGAATCCTGGCTGACTCGACATATTCGCATTTAGACTTTGTTTTACTCACAATTAAATTCAGTTCTAAGTACCGGGACCTCATTTAAATATTGTAGTTTAAAGACACTAAAAAACATGCTTTTAGAGCTAATAAAACTAAAAAGTAAAAAATAAATTAATAGTTTAAAAAAACTCATCTTTAGCGTTTTTCATGGGTCTAATTTAAAACAAAAAAACGGAACTAGCAATTAATTAATAAGCTAAAATATGATTTAATGCTAGAATTTAAAATTTACGTAATAGTTAGTAAAATATAACTAGTGAAATTGAAGGAATTTTCAATCAGTTACATAAGGGTAGAGTGACATGGTGCATAGAGATTTAGCTTTACAAACCAGAGAAAAAGAGTTTGAAAACCTTTCAAATTCGTTCCTTAAATAAACACAATAAATATGTAAGTCAGAAATACATCCTTTTAACTTCTTGAAAAGGGTGTGAACAACCCAAATATTATTCTTGAGAAAGTTCGTTCAAAATTGTTATGGTGAAATGGGGTTCCCAATACTCCCATGGAGAAACTTGAATATCTCTTTCATTACTGAAATGCTACATCTGCTCACTTCAATATCGAATAACCTTAGATTTGACTGTAGGCAAACTAAAAATAGTTAATTATTTTTTAATATTAAAAAAATTTGTATTATTAATTATTTTTCTTGTTTTTTTCATTAAAACGTCATTATTGCAGAGGATCATTTATGTAGTAGAAAATGAATATAAAAAACTGTGACACCACCAAATAATAACAAATAACAAAAATTAGTATCCATATAAATTGTAAGACTCGTCATTGATCTTTCAAGAATTATATTTCCTCGTTAATATCCTTTTTGACACAGAAATTTCAATTGGAAAATAAACGCATTCTACAATAGAAATTTTTTAAAAAAAAAGACACCTTTCTCCTATTTTGCCAGTATCCTTGTATCTTTACAAATATTTCCTGCTTTGAAGACATTTCATGGAAAAGTAATTTGTAAAAATATACAATGGGCAATTATAATTTTCGAATCATTCCATGTTCATAATTAAAGACACTCAAGGTATGTTCTTACAAGTAGGCATAAGACCGGAGACAAAACATCAAACCACAAACTAGAGTTCGCAGGATTGCAGCAACTATGTGGAGCAGTTGCTATAGAAAGAAAAACCTTCCTTCATATGCATTGGAAAATTCCGAGCTAGTACAATATTACAGCCTTTGCTTCTTGATACCTCGACAATTAAGGATCATCGGAATTATATAGATTAACAAGGCAGTTATCATTTTAATGAAGCAGTTAACAGAAAAAATGGTAGGATTTTGACGGTACAAAATGTGCACGTTGTTGCGTAGCACGTTGTATATTCTTTACGTAATAGTATGGAGGGGTTTTATTTCATTGTTTACTACACTCATGTCCATAAATTTAGGATAATTCAGAATCACACAGAAATTGAACTCTAAAATAAAAATTTCACCTGTAGAATTATCACACACATCTTGAAGAAGAATATGCAAATTACAGGAAACCACCAGATGGCGCGGATAGTACGTCACAATGACGAGAGTGTAAGAGAGGGGTATATAAGGAAGGGTGGCGAAGAAGTAAAATTGTTCACAAGCGCTTTAAAAGCCTTTCAGTGCAATAACCGCATAGTTATGGCACAAAGGAAGCATTTGGATGATTTTCTACGTGGTAGAATTATCGGACGACTGTAATGTGGACGTGCCCAGCTGGAAGTATCCGAGGAATTTGGAATCGCCCAGAGTGTCATCCCCTGGCTTTGGTAACGATTAAAAGATGATGGTAATGTGAGAAGATGTTACAGCACAGGTCGCCCCCGAGTTACAGCGCCGAATGAGGGCCGGTATTTAGCAGTTACTGCCAAAAGAAACAGACGGAGCACAGCATCAGACCTGTCTCGACAGCTCTCTTCAGCTACCGGTACGACAGTTTCAAGGCAGACCGTGTACAGACGCTTACGGCACATTGGTCTATATGCTCGTAGGCCTGTCAGATGTGTTCCGCTTACCACAACTCACTGTCGCCTGCGATTAACCTGGAGTAGAGAGCATGCATTGTGGACACCGCAACAGTGGTCTGGTGTGATGTTTTCCGACGAGTCCAGGTTTAGTTTGCAGTCTGATTCTCGCAAGACATTCATATGGAGAGCGCCAGGTACCCGTTACCATCAAGAGAACACCATTGAACGACACCGTTACGGTGGTGCAGGATGGCTCGTTAGGGGAGGAATTATTCTTGGTTCCAGAACTGGCCTGCATGTTCAGAGTGTAACGATGACAGACCACATCTATCGGGATGTCATTCTGGAACAACATGCACGTTTGTTTCGGGGCGTCATGAGTGCTGAATTTCTGTTTATGGATGACAACGCTCGTCCTCACCGTGTAAACACTGTAGACGAATGCCTTCAGTTGGAGGATATCCCCCGTACTCACCGGACTTGAATCCAATAGAGCATGTGTGGGATATGCTTGGCCGACGAATTGCAGCCCGTCAACCCCCTCCCACCTGTCAACCGGAACTTCGGAGGACATTGCTTGATGAGTGGTGTAATATTCCCCAAGATCAGATTGATAATTTGATACTCAGCATGCCTAGGCGTTTTAAGGCCTGTATTGCATCGTCCGGGAGACATACTCCATATTAACCATCATACTGACCATGTTATACTTTTTTTTGTAAATAAGTTCTTTTTTGAAATTTGCCGCAGGGAGTAAAAAATCGCAATTTTTAATAATTATGTCAAACATATAGCATCTTTTTTGCTCTTTACCTTTTGTTTAATAAATAGACTTTACAAATAAGTCAAATTTGTTTTGCTTCTGTCTCTTTCTTTGCCTGAACTTCATTATCCTTAATTTATGGACATGAGTGTAATTTTGTTATCCAAATAGCTGCGTCTAGAATACCAAAGAGTTGCTTTGTTATCAATCCAAATCATCTTTGCTGGAAAATAAAGACAGCATTATCTCATTAATTATCTCATTTGATTATATGCATAAAGGATAAAATTCAAAGAATGATCGACAAATATGTGATTTAAATACTAGTAGTAATATTTATTAATGTTTTTGTATGAATTTCGTCAACATCTATGGAATGCTACTAATTAGTTTTAATGACAACATCCCAGAATCAGAATCTTAATTATAAACGCTATGCATAAAGTGAAATCTTATGCAGCAAACTCTTCATGATCAGTAAAAAGTTTTAAAATTTAAAGAAATAAGTATAAAATTCATTTGTTTGTTATTGTTGATTTTTTTTAAATTTTATAAGTTATGTCTTAATTTTATTTAATTAAATTAAATTTCTTTTATTTCTAGATATTGTTCTTATTTTCTTAAGATTATTTAAATTCATTATTACTATTTGCTTACGTTTCTTGTAATCAATCTTTGTAAACTTTGTTACAACAATTCTGCTTCTTATTGTATAATTAGTAATTTCAATACTATAAACTTGCATGTTAATGATTTATTTCAGAGGATATCGAATGTATTAACAAGGGTAGCCTTCATTGCAATAATAATACCTGTGTTTCTGGTTCAAAAGTTTGTGACGGCGTAAAAGATTGCTCAAATGGAGCGGATGAAGTTGGATGTGGTATTTATTTTATAAACATATTATATCATTTGCAAACATTATTTAACCCAATTTGTTTTTAAATTACAAACAATTAAATTCATTTAAGTAAAAAACGCATTCCTTTAACTGTGTATACGCCTAGATAATACATGGACACTAGTATATCCTAGTAGATAGTATATCCTAGATAATACTGTGGACTCCTAGATAATAAATGGATACTAGTATATCTTAATAGATAGTATATCCTAGATAATACTGTGGACTCCTAGATAATACATGGATATGTTCAAAAGTCCTCTGTAATTGGGTATAAAAAGGGAATGTTTGTGCTTCATTTTTACAAATGGGGAAAAGTTTAAAAAACCAACCAGCCTTAAAACCAACAAAATCTGCTAGTAAACTAACCAACTAAACAAATATCGTTATTACATAAACTATAAAAAGTATTATCATGCATAGCTTTTAACGGGTTAATTTACTGATTTAGTACATAGTTAAAAATAATCAAGTGATAGGCATTTTGAAGCTTCAGATGCTGGAGGATATTTCTAATTATTTTTAGCAATGCGTTCGCTAATGAACAGAATTCCAAAAAATTTTGGAAATTATATATTTGGTAAATATTTAGTGATTCCCTCTTCTGCGAAAGCATCGGCCATGGATGGCATGGTGCAGAAGCAACCAATACTGATGATAATTTCTCAAAGTTTTATCATTTGTTTTCCGCGCTTTGAACATTCATGTATGAACGAAACTGCTTCTTGTTGATCAAAAGATTAAAACAAGATGGCAAGTCTTTGCATTTAACTTCCGATTATTTTAACACAATATGCATCATAATTGGCATGTTATGAATGACTCTGAATATATTTAGTATGGCTATGCTAAATACTGAGACTTATATTATATTAAAATATAATACTATCACAGAAATTTCACAATATACTTTTTTTATGAAACTCCAAACCAAATATTAAAGAAAAAATATTTATGATTCCATATTAAAAAGAAAAGCCATAACATATAATATTATCGTATTAAAATTGTTAGTAAAAGTATGTTGTTGTTGTTGTTGTTTATCCCCTTGATTTAGAATCCTAAACCATGTCCAGTAGATCATGCTGCATCAATAGATCGTAAACGGTCCTCCCATCATTCAACAGTTGCCTCACAGAGCAACCAATACAATCAATGAGATGAGAGGGAGACGCGATGGCCGAACAATGACAAAGGGTATATGTCTTCTCGTCTCCAATGAAGGTCAAACTCTTAGTGTGGCCAGTCCTTAGTCTAGCTAAAGCCGTTTGGGCAGATCTAGGACATGAGCACTGCAAGGACATACCAGGATATTTAGCGGCGTACCATGCATGAATTGGTGGCGGCCTCCAAGCGGTATTCACTCTGGCTAAAGTCATGGAATGAACCTCTGAAGCTAACAGATTGGAAGTAGAAGCTTTGGGAAGTTCGCAACCTTCCTTAGCGAGCAGATCAGCAATTTTTTAATGAATATTATATCGTGCATATATGAAATTGTATCTTTACATTAGGGCCACATTATACATAGTACGCAAAACATGGACAGCCCTAAAATTTATAAAAAGTAAATTGTTGAAGAATGACTGATATTCCTTTGAATATCGTATGGAAGATAATCCATATAATTACAGAGGTAGTAAGAAACGATGATAAATGCCCACATATTCAAAATCACCACTACTATAGTTAGTGATAATCGTAATTGTGATGTGTATTCCAATTTGTAATAAGCCAACTCGATTGAATCGATTTTAATCACATAAGCTTCTTATTAAAGAAAAAAAATCCTTCACTTGCCAGATATGAAGTTTACGAATTGTTAATTAAAAGAAAAAAACAGATTTCTACTGAAATGACGTTTTGGAAGAAAAGGTGTCCAAGAGATTCCGCAATATTAACCAAAAGTAAATATCACCGATTAGTACCGTTAATTCGATTAACCATTAGGGGTAAAAAATAATCTGTAATGGTTGGTTATTCGTTCACAAAAGATAAAATATTTTGCAGTAGCCTAATTTCAACATTGAAAGTGCTTGGAAAATTAAATCTTAATACAAGCTGATGTAGTTCATATACATCAATTCGTAATGCAGCTTTTCTAAGAAGCTAAAGTATATTTCATAATTTCAAAAAAAATTACTTTTCATTAAAAAACAACTAAATGTAATATATTTTTCTGAATTTAAAAAAAAAATGTAATGTAATGTATTTATTAAGTTTATTCATTTGAAGTTAAATTTTAAAGTATTTACTTTAACGAAATTGTTCAAACTCTTTCTTCTTAGTGAATATACTACTTTATGACATTTGACAAATCTTTTACAACTTACTGTACACTCTGCAAATTAAAGTAGACTACAAACCTATTTTTAAATAAATTTTAGTCATTTTAATTTAATAGATATTAGGATTTTAATCACTATACTACTTGGAGAAATATAAGCAACAATAAATTTATATTCATTTTTTTACTTTCTTTATATCAGCCAAATTTTAAGGATTTGAAAAATCCAGTATTTATAAAAATATGTAATAATTCTGAAATTGTTTATTTCGAACAGAGCATCTGTTTTATACATAAAACGAATTTACAATTATTGTTTTTTTTTTTCATCATAGATCGTCCTTAACTAATAGCGAATTAAGTATGTTCATCAATTCTTTGTTGGTAACTTGTCACAATCCTCGGAAATTCTATGGACATGATCTGGTGACACGCCTGAAGAAACAAGTGAAGGAGTCACTGAACTTCACTCATCCGCTGTCATACTTGGCTCTCTGCAATGCTCGGGAGTCCTGGCCTCAGAAAGCGATTTCGGATTTGAATAATATTCTTAGCAGTAGCTCAAACTATCCGTTTATTGAAGGTGAGTTTTATCTTTCATTGCAATACATTTTAAGAAATTATATCGTAATCCTAAATTGCTCTTTGAAATTCAAATTTTCACAATCTCGCAGTTAATAAAATATTAATAATTTATTTCATTGCTTATAACAATATATGTATCGACATTTTTTTTGGTATTCCCTTTATTCTTTGAACAGTTTTTACCACTGCAGATGTTGTCTTAATTGTGCATAGGTAATGTCAAATCATGATTAACCATTTTCTTATGGTCTCCGCAACTACCAGATATTTAGTTTTTGTCCTATGGTGATATTTGCATGAATTTTTATATCAGACTCTAATTACTACAGAACATATAACTTGGTTGTTCTTCAAGTTTTTAACACTTTTATGGACATCACACTGTTGAGTCTTTTGCAGTTTATTATTATAAGGCCCATGTATGATTTCTGGATACGTTTGTTGGTAATTTTATATACCACGTTTATTCTATAGTAAATAATTTGCAGTTAATGGTGACAATGTATTTATAAGAACCATTTTACATGTAGTGGATGTAACACACCCGTTTCGTTTATTATGATTTAAAAATTTACTGTTTCTTATCAACTTTTATGTAATCAGATTTATTTATTTATAGTTTATTCAATATTGAACGAAAACACGGTACATAGTTTTTGGCATAATACTAAAATATATATTTATAATAGTATGTACATCTTAAAAGAAAGCATACGTTTAAATGCATTTAATAATTTTGGATACCACTACACATTTTTGATTTTTCCGAATTCAATTCAAACACTATAATATTATTCATGTTCTGTTTCAGATCTTCAAGCCATGGCTATCATCGCTCTTTCATGCAATGTCAACAACACTGAAGATGTTGGCAAAATATTTTTGTCAGGAACTTTAACTTTATATGAGAATACAATTAGCCATTTTATGGAACTCCAACTTGAGGATGGAAGTTTTGGAAATGCTTACACTACAGCTTTAATTACTCAAGTGAGCTATATCTTTTTCGATAATTACCTTCCTATACAAATTTTATGGCATTTGTAAAATTGATTCCATTTCAATTTTTTACACTCAGGAGCTATTAAATAAGAAAAACTCCTTTTAGGAACAGTAATTCGAATGATTTGAAGCAAAATATATAGATTGTATCATTTTTAATTGTATGCTAAGAAATTATTAGAAATTACAAAGGTAAATGTCTTAATTATTTTCAATTCAGAAAAAAATATTTTCTTTTTTAAGATGAACGAAATGAACGAAAATTAAGGACAATTTAATTAGGTCATTATAAAATATATTTGCATTATATAAGTTATTTTTATTGCTCAAAACGAATTATAATTTTTTATTTTTTATTTCTTAAATTTTCAAAATTTCAGGCAAGTGTTTTTAAGATTTTTTTTTTAAATTTTTTTTTATATTTATTTTACGAATTATTGTTATTATTGTAATTTAAAATGTTGTTAGACATACCTATTTAAAATTGAATTCAAATATTAATATTCTTACAAATGGTGAATGAATTATATATCTCACAAAATTTGACATATATAATAGGAAGTGCATAAATAAACCAGTCATTTAAACTCCATGGAGAATTGAAATCTTTTGGGTTATATATGATTTCATTCGAATAATAAGTGTGCTTTGAATTTAGAACATAAAAAAAAATATTCGTAGGATTTGTGAAAACATTAATAACAAGAAATTGCTTACAAGATTTGTTAAAAAACAATTTATGCCGCCATCTTACAGGAAATTTGGGAATGAAATGCTAAAATTTGAAAGCAGCTTTTTCATAGGTTCCTTGAATTATCAATACCATTAATACATGTAACGTTTAAATTAAAACATTAATAACATCTTCCAGTTGAGTTGGAACTCTTCTATTAGAGTGTATGCTTTTTATTAGTACTTTAAATTGTTCGTAGAGTGCTCATTGAATATCACCCTATGATAATGGTCATAATTGATCTGCCTATTCTAAAGATTATTTTGCTTGTACTGCTGATGCTCGTACTTGATGTTATTTGAAAGAAGCGTAGGATCTCGTTAGAATTTATGTAGGAAAATTTGGAGAGACTATCTAGACCTTTCACTGTACTTCATTGACCTATTTTTCGTTTTATTTCATTGCACTTATTTCATTTGGGGATCGAATTTTTTGGTTTTAATTATTTATCAAACCGATGTATTTAGTCGATATAAACGAATTTATGTTCACTTTAAAATTCCACGAAATAGTTAACTAATTTATAATTACATTGCTATGTATGCTTGTGTATATTGAATTAATTTTATTTCATTATGTATTTACTTTCCAAACTGAAATTTTTGTTTACATGCATGTTAGGCTTTTATTGCAAGTCTAAAGGAGCACAGTAAAAGTTGGAAATTAAATGCAGCAATCAAGTACTTGATGGATCATTTAAACTCAACCTCAACAGATTTCTTATCTACCTATTTAACCTTACCTCTATTAAATGGAAAGACTCTAATGGATATTTCCAAGATCAACTGCTCTGCTAATCCTAGAAAACATGGAGATGGTGAGGTTCATTCTGCTAATCAGTTCACTGATATATATGATAATTGTAACCTGTAGTTCTAATGAAAATTGCTGATAGTGCTGTAGTGATAATTTCCCCCTGTGTAAATGTAATCCTTTTTCTATGTTTAATTAGAAATGTTAAAATATTTATTAGAAAATTAGCTTAAGTTTTCTATAATTTTTATGTATTTTACAATAATTTTTATAACTTTTAAAGCATTTTTTTAACATTAATTAGAGAAAGAGTGTATGCGAAATATGTTATTGAATTTCCCAAATTTTCCATGCATATTTCTTTTACAAATAAAATTATGTTAAAATAGGTTATGCTAATAGTAACTTAATTAAATATATTGCAATTGACTGAAGTTTTTCTAAAACCATTTAACTACACTCATGTCCATAAATTAAGGATAATTCAGAATCACACAGAAATTGAACTCTAAAATAAAAATTTCACCTGTAGAGTTATCACACACATCTTGAAGAAGAATATGCAAATTACAGGAAACCACCAGATGGCGCGGATAGTACGTCACAATGACGAGAGTGTAAGAGAGGGGTATATAAGGAATGGTGGCAAAGAAGTAAAATTGTTCATAAGCGCTTTAAAAGCCTTTCAGTGCAATAACTGCATAGTTATGGCGCAAAGGAAGCATTTGGATGATTTTTTACGTAGTAGAATTATCGGACGATTGGAATGTGGATGTACCCAGCTGTAAGTATTCGAGGAACTTGGAATCGCCCAGAGTGTCATCTCCAGGCTTTGACAACGATTCCAAGATGATGGTAATGTGAGTAGATGTTACAGCTCAGATCACCCCAAGCTACAACGCCGAATGAGGATCGGTATTTAGCAGTTACTGCCAAACGAAACAGACGGAGCACAGCATCAGACCTGTCCCGTCAGCTCTCTTGAGCTACCGGTACGACAGTTTCAAGGCAGATCGTGTACAGAAGCTTAGGGCACGTTAGTCTATATGCTCGGAGGCCTGTCAGATGTGTTCCACTTACCGCAACTCACTGTCGCCTGCGATTAACCTGGAGTAGAGAGCGTGCATTGTGGACACCGCAACAGTAGTCTTGTGTGATGTTTTCCGACGAGTCCAGGTTTATTTTGCAGTCTGATTCTCAAAGAACTTTCATATGGAGAGCGCCAGGTACCCGTTACAACCAAGAGAACACCATTGAACGACACCGTTACGGTGGTGCAGGATGGCTTGTTTGGGGAGGAATTATTATTGGTTCCAGAACTGACCTGAATGTTCGGAGTGTAACGATGACAGGCCACATCTATCGGGAGGTCATTCTGGAACAACATGTACGTTTGTTTCGGGGCGCCATGGGTGCTGAATTTCTAACATTTTTCTTGGATGACAACGCTCGTCCTCACCGTGCAAACATTGTAGACGAATGCTTTCAATTGGATGATATCACCCGTATGGATTGGCCAGCATACTCACCGGACTTTAATCCAATAGAGCATGCGTGGGATATGCTTGGCCGACGAATTGCAGCCCGTCAACCCCCTCCCACCTGTCAACCGGAACTTCGGAGGACATTGCTTGATGAGTGGTGTAATATTCCCCAAGATCAGATTGATAATTTGATACTCAGCATGCCTAGGCGTTGTAAGGCATGTATTGCATCGTCCGGGAGACATACTCCATATTAATCATCATACTGACCATGTTATACTGTTTTTTGTAAATAAGTTCTTTTTTGAAATTTGCTCCAGGGAGTAAAAATCGCAATTTTTATTAATTATGTCAAACATATAGCATCTTTTTTGCTCTTTACGTTTTGTTTAATAAATAGACTTTACAAATAAGTCAAATGTGTTTTGCTTCTGTCTCTTTCTTCGCCTGAACTTCGTTATCCTTAATTTATGGACATGAGTGTATAAAAGTTAATTGGCATTGCGATAAAATCCTTAAATATATTTTATTGTTAGTTAAATATCATTCATTTTAAATATAATGGAACACATCTATAAGATTATGAATAAAAGTGTAGTAATAAAGAAAATTATAATATAATAATAGTAAAGGAAAAACATTAACAACATACATGGAAAAAAATATAATGCATAGAAGTGATTTAAATGTAAAAAAAAAAAACAATGGTGTCATTTAATTATATCAAAAAAATTTTATTACTTAAATTAAATTATAAATGCAATGCAAATTATAATTAAATGAAATTATTAATTTCATTAATAATGTAATTAAATTATTAACTAACGAAAAAATAACTTTTTACATATAAATTATGTCACAAGGCTCAAAAGTAATTTTATTACATTTTATTGAGTACAGTAGTGTATAAATAAATTGTAATCATTTTTATTACATATTTTTCAAATAATATTTTCAATTAGTTATAATATTTTATTTTAAAAGATTAATGTATAAATTTATATGAAAGAGACTTTTCAGGTGAACACATAATTAGTGTATAAATCTCATAATTCTGCATAAATCTGTATATATCTCATAATACTACATAATTTTATATAATTTGCATAATTCTGTAAAATGTGAATAATTCTTTGAATTTAGTAAATTTTTTACATTCATCATTTCATTCAAATATTTATATTCATCATTTCATTCAAATATTCATATTCATCATTTCATTCAAATATTCATATTCAGCATTTCATTTAATTTTTAATATAATTGAAACAATTATATTGAAACTAATTTCTTGTTTTGCCTTCAACTACTTCATTTTTGTCTTCAGTAAAAATTTTATAACTAACATTATGCTAATAAAGAATTTAAACTATAAAAAAACCCCTTAGGTTGTTTTTTAATATTTTATCACAACAGGAATTTTTATTTTCTTTGATAATATAAATTTATGCATTTCCCTAAAATAAAATTAATTTTTTGCTACGTTATTTATAAAGGCTGTATCTCTAAAAATAAATGGAATGATGGAAAAAAAGTGAGAAACTGCTTTTCCTTGATAACTAAAATTTAAAAATATTATCGGTAAAATATTGTATAGAGAAATATTTTTAATTTGTTTTAAATATATTATTTTTCTTAATATCTTTCAATTTAAATGACAGACCCGGTATCAGAATTGAATGACTACTTAGGCCCAAAAATGCATGTGCAGTTTTCTCTGTATATCGGGGATGAGAAAGACGTCATTCACACCATTGCTCTCCGAGTCCCAGAAAATTACACAGCTGCTGAAGTCATGGAGTTAGCTGAAGTAGAAGATCCAAAATACAAGTAACTCATTACATTCATTCATTTAAGTCATTCATGTAAAAGTTATTGTGTGACCAAACTGCAAAGTTTGGAATATAAGAACCTGTCATAGAATTTGTGTTCGAAAATGTCGCGATTAAACTCACTTGCTTAGAATATATTTCAAAAATGAAATTAAAGACAGGCCATTGGAATACAATAGAATTATCTTATATAATGGAAGCTTATAATGACGCTCAACACCATTAAAACAAGCTTTACATTCCATATGTATGGACTCTATGGCTTTACTATATCGTAAATGGTTTTATATATGCTACCCAGAAAGAAAAATTCTAAGCTTATGAATCTGCTATATGACTACTACTTTACTATTTGATGATCAAAGAATTAGTCTTCATCGTACCTAAGGTATCTCCCTTTACTCTTTGAACACTTTTTACCAATATCGATTTGGCTTAATTGTGCATAGGTAATGTCAAATCATGATTAACCATTTTCTTATGGTCTCCACAACTACAAGGTATTTAGTTTTTGTCCTATGGTGATATTTGCATGAGTTTTTATATCAAGCTCTAATTACTACGGAACATATAACTTGGTTGTTCTTTAAGTTTTTAACACTTTTATGCACATCAAACTGTTGACTCTTTTGCAGTTTATTATTATAAGGCCCATGTATGATTTCTCGATACGTTTGTTGGTAATTTTGTATACCAAATTTACTCTATAGTAAATAATTTGCAGTTAATAGTGACAATGTATTTATAAAAACTAATTTTACATGTAGTGGATGTAACATCAAATTTTACGCCACACCCGTTTCGTTTATTATGATTTAAAAATTTACTATTTCGCATCAACTTTCATGTAATCGTAACTCTTCCTTTATAGTTAATTCAGTATTTAACGAATATCCCGTACATAGTTTTTGGCATAATACTAAAATATATAATTATAATATTATATATATCTTAAAAGAAATCATATGTTTTAATGCATTTCATAATATTGGATACCACTATAAATTTTTGATTTTTCTGATTACAATGTTATATTCTGTTTCAGAACTTCAGGCCGTGGCTATCATCGCTCTTTCATGCAATGTCAACAACACTGAAGATGTTGGCAAAATATTTTTGTCAGGAACTTTAACTTTATATGAGAATACAATTAGCCATTTTAAGGAACTCCAACTTGAGGATGGAAGTTTTGGAAATGCTTACACTACAGCTTTAATTACTCAAGTGAGCTATATCTTTTTCAATAGTTCCCTTCCTATACAAATTTTATGGTATTTGTAAAATGGATTCCATTTAAATTTTTTGAGGAAAACTATTTTATAAGAATTTTATTTTACAAGAAAAAATCATTTTAGGAACAGTAATTAGAATGATTTGAAGCAAAATATATAGATGTAAATATATAAATTACAAAGCCATTTTTAACGATATGGTAAATATTATTGGAAATTAAAAATTATTTTAAATATTTTTATTATTATTATATTATTATCTTAAATATTTTTAATTTAGAAAAAAAATATTTCCTTTTCTAAGTTGACATTTATGAACGAAAATTAAGGACAATTTAATTAGCTCATTATAAAATAAATTTATATTATATAAGTTATTTATTATTATGCAAAACAAATTATAAGTTTTAATTTTTTTATTTTTCAAAATGTCAGACAAGTGTTTTTAAGATTCTTGGTTTTTTTTTTTTTTTTTTTTTTTAATTATTATATTTATTTATTTTATGAATTATTATTATTCTTTAAAATTTTGTCAGACATTCTAATTTTGAAATTGAATTTAAATCCAATATATTTAGCAAATGGTGAAATTAAACAAATGTTAAATATTACCAAAACTCAATAATAATATAAAAGCATGTCATCAATGACTAGTTATAAATTATTATCGTAAAATTGGCGACATATAATACCAAGTGCATAAATAATCCAGTTATTTAAAAGTCCATGGAAAATTGAAATCTTTTGGGTTATAATTTTTTTTCTTTCGAATAATAAATGTGCTTTGAATTTAGAACATAAAAAAAATATTCGTAGAATTTGGGAAAACTCCAATAATAAGAAATTTCTTACAAGATTAGCTAAAAAATAATTTATGCTGCCATCTTACAGGACATTTGGGAATGAAATGCTAAAATTTGAAGCTTTTTCATAGGTTCCTTGAATTATCAATACCATTAATACATTTAACGTTTAAATTAAAACATTAATAACATCTTCCAGTTGAACTATATATTCGAACTATTCTATTATACTGTATGCCATTTACTAGTACTTTAAATTGCTCGTAGAGTGCTCATTGAATATCACCCTATGATAATGGTCATAATTGTTCTGCCGAATTCGAAAACGTTTTTGCTTGTAATGCTGATACTCGTACCTGATGTTATTTGAAAGAAGCGTAGGATCTCGATAGCAATTATGTTGCAAAATTTGGGGTGACTATCTAGACCTTTCACAGTACTTCCTTGACCTATTTTTCGTTTTATTTCGTTGAACTTATTTCATGTTGGGATCGAATTTTTTGGTTTTAATTATTTGTCAAACCGATGTATTTAGTCGATATAAACGGATTTATGGTTCACTTTAAAATTCCACGAAATAGTTAACTAGCTTATAATTACATTGCCATATATGCTTGTGTATATTCAATTAATTTAATTTTATTATTTATTTACTTTCCAAAATGAAATTTTTGTTTACATTCATGTTAGGCTCTTATTTCAAGTGGCCAGGAGCACAGTAAAAGTTGGAAATTAAATGCAGCAATCAAGTACTTGATGGATCATTTAAACTCAACCTCAACCGATCTCTTATCGACCTATTTGACCTTACCTCTATTAAATGGAAAGACCCTAATGGATGTTTCCAAGATCAACTGCTCTGCTAATCCTAGAAAACATGGAGATGGTGAGGTTTACTCGATTAAGCAGTTTACTGATATATATGATAATTGTAACCTGTAGTTCAATACCTTTTATCCTATGTATATGTAATCCTTTTTCTATGTTTAATTAGAAATGCTAAAATATTTATTAGAAAATTAGCTTAAGAGTTCTATAATTGTTATGTATTTTAGAATAATTTGTATAACTTTTAAAACATTTTTTTTTTTTTTTTGACATTAATTAGAGAAGGAGTTTATGCGAAATTTGGTATTGAATTTCCCAAATTTTCAATGCATATTTCTTTTACAACTAAAAGCATGTTAAATTGTGTTATGTTACTTAATAACTTAATTAAATATATATGACAATTGACTGAATAGTTAAAGTTTTTCTGAACATATTAAAGTATATTTAGATGATTTACATTGAGATAAAGTTATTAAATTTCTTTTATAGTTAGATAAATATCATTCCTTTTAAATATAATGGAACACATCTTTATGTTTATGAAAAAAAGTGGCAGTAATAGAGGAAAATATACATGTAATAATGAATAAAATAACAATATAGTAGTAATAAAGGAAAAAAATTAATTAACAGAAAAAAGAACTACAACATTTTCGCAAAGTTCATGGGATTCTATTAAATATAAAAAAATAGCATAATTTATTTATACGAAAAAATGTAACTAATTAAATGGAATTATTAATGTGATTAATTAAATTAATTAAATGAAATTATTAATGTGATTAATTAAATTAATTGAATGAAATTATTAATTTAAATAATTAAATAGATAAATAATGAATTAATTCAAAAATAAACTTTTTACTTACAATATATGCCACAAGATTCAAAAGTAATTATATTATATTTTACTGAGTAAAGAAGTATATAAATAAATTGTTTGCATTTTATAATACATATTTTTTAAACAATATTTTCCATTCGTAATAATATTTTATTTTAAAAGTTGAATGTATAAATTTATAAGGGAGAGACTTTTCACATGAACGCATAATTCTGTAAATATTTGCCTGTAAATTTAGTAAATTCTTTAAGTTGATCATTTCATTCAAGCTTTCATATTGATCCTTTCATACAATTTTTAAAATAATCGAAACAATTATATTAAAACTAATTGCTTGTTTGATCTATTTTTATCTTTAATAGAAATTTAATAACTAACATTATGCTAAAAAAGAATTTAATCTAAAAAAAAAAACACACCCTAAAATTGTTTTTATTTTATCATAAATTGATTTTTTTTTTTTTTTTTTTGATAACATAAATTGAAGCATTTCCAGAAATTATAATTAATTTTTTTCTACGTTATTTATAATGAATGCATCTCCAAAAAATAAAATAAATAATGGAAAAAAGTGAAAAACTGATTTTTGTTCATAACAAAGTTTAAAAATCTTATAGTTAAAATATTTTATATAGGAACATTTTTGTGAAGACAAATAATGTTTTTTAAATATATTATTTTTGTTAATGTCCTTTAATTTCAATGACAGACCCGGTATCAGAATTGAAGGACTACTTAGGCCCAAAAATGAACGTGCAGTTTTCTCTGTATATCGGGGATGAGAAAGACGTCATTCACACCATTGCTCTCAGAGTCCCAGAAAATTACACAGCTGCTGAAGTCATGGAGTTAGCTGAAGTAGAAGATCCAAAATACAAGTAACTCATTTTGAGAAATTCCTTACATTCATTCATTTAAGTCATTCATTTAACGGGTGTTTGGGTGACTAAATTTTAAAGGAAGGAATATAAGAACTTGTCATGGAATTTGTGTAGAAAAATGTCGTGATTAAACCCTCTAGGTTAAAAAAAAAATATTTGGAAGTTGAAATGAAAGACTGTCTAATGGATTAAAATAGACCTATCTTATATAATAGATGCTTAAAATGACGTTCAACAGCACTAAACAGCCTCACATTCCATGTGTATGTACTCCATAGCTTTATAGCGTAAATGGTTTATATATGTGTCCTAGAATAAGAAATCCAAAGTCATTAATTCTACCCATCTTATAGCCAACGAATCAATTTTTATCGTACATTAGGTGAGTTACGTTAATGCTAGAAATCAGTGTTAATGTATGCAGGTGTGCCCCCCTGCTGGATCTAGATTATTTATTGCATAGATTAGAAAAGGAGATTAGGATTAGAATTAGGGAACCTGAGGTGAAATATGAATTTTCTAGGCGTAGTTTGTAGAAAAAATTGTTATTTCGTTTGCCTTTGCTACATTTTTTTTAAAAAAATGTCAGATGTCTTCTGTATTTCGTTTTGTATATTCAATTAATGAATTTCATATATTTTCTTAAACGATGAAAAACGAATGGAATTTTTGATATTCTGGCCAGTCGATTTCGAAACCCAATACGCAATACTGAATAAAAAATGCCTTTGTATCTGTCAAAATTGGACAATGTAATAGAGTGGATTAGAAAGTCTTTCTGCTCGGCTTGACAAGATTTAAAAGAATGTAGGAAACCCTGTAATTGATT
The DNA here is from genome assembly GCA_021605075.1 of Caerostris darwini. Classification (NCBI taxonomy): domain Eukaryota; kingdom Metazoa; phylum Arthropoda; class Arachnida; order Araneae; family Araneidae; genus Caerostris; species Caerostris darwini. Next base: position 114,745 of record BPLQ01000776.1, read on the forward strand.
TTTCCAATTTTAATTTCCAACTCAACCTGATTTGAGTTAATATTTCGCTTTCTTCTACAGTGAGAGGGATTTGACTAAAGTGGAAATGACGCCACGATTGTGGTAGTGTTTTATGTAATATGTCTAGGTTTATAAGGAAGGATCTATTCAGTTGAATAACGTATTTAGTGTACATAACGTAACGTAATAACGTATTTAGCGACAATTTCTAAAATAGTTATCCTTTAAAATGTTCTTGAATAACAAGCTTAATATAAAAAGAAGTGTTTTGTTGTTAAAAATTCCTTATTTTCCAATTCAAGGCCGCATTTTTCACTTATTGCTCGGCAATCCTTCTATGTCACTTGTAGGTTGAGAAACAGGTGATATACATTTTTTGAATGTGTAATTTTGTCGGACTGGTTATTATAAGAAAAGCACACTATGTTTCCTCCAAATAGTCTTATTTCCGATGTGAGACATTTACACTAGTTATCAAAATCTTTATCTAGTCTCTTTACTACACAAATGAGTGTCTTCAACAAATGCGCGCAATCCGTGTGTTTGAACATGTGTGCATGTCTCTAGTAGGGACTGTTACAAAACTGACATAAGAAATTAAAATTGCCACGAAGTGGGATTAAATAGATTAAAAACTCATATAAAGTTTACCCCGTTTTTTAAATTTAAAAATAGTTTATGGTAGATTTTACAGAAAGTATTTATACAAAATTGGTTACCAGTTTATCAATATTCCTTATACAGTTTATGAAATTATATATTACTCTATCCAATGTCATTTACCCTAAATCTGCACCTTTTTAAATGTTTCTTTATTACCCAGATTTCCGTTTCTACAAAAAATGATATAGTATAATACAACTATCAGTTAAAGTGGGGAATATTTTTCTAATTTAACTGGAATTTCTCATTTCAGGTTCAAATGGAAGACAATGTCAGGAAAGATGTATGTTTATGATATAGCAAGCATTGCAAATGATCCCGAAATGGGAAAGTTCTGGTTGCTGTACATTGGTGAGACAAACAACACGAATCCTTTACTTCATTTAACTACAAGTAAGTAAACAAAGAATAAAAGGTAATTTATTTGTTAGAAATATATTATCTGATCTCCAGACAGAAAATAACAAGAAAATACCAGAAAAATGTTAAATACTTTATTCTTTTTACTTTATACAACTCTGACTAATCAATCCAACATCACATAACTTTATGTTTGTTCTTCAAATTAATTTTGAGAAAGACTGAAATTCTTTCATTTTAATCCGATTTAAATTGAAAATAACCATATAACAAGTAATATAAAAAAATAAATAAATAAATAAATAAAAAAAATTTAAGTCAATTCCTACTTTTTTTCACTATATTGCAGAAATTTCTTTATAAATAATTTTCATTCTTTTTTTTTAAGTTTATCTGGCGCCATCTATTGGTAGATATATGTAACTTAAATAAAAAAAAACTAAAATTAATTAATTAAATTTATTGAATGAATTAATATTTGAAAAAACTGTATTAACATACAATGTCATCCACTACAAGTTCAAAAAAATGTATGTGAACTTGAGTGGATGAATAGAAACTATTTTGTTAAAGATTGAAAATTTGAACAAGATATTTATATAGGGAGAGTGTGAGCTAATAGAAGGAATTGAAAAAAAAACATGTTTTATGAGAAAATTATTGTCGTTTTTTTTCACTGATGTGTAAGAAACTTCGGTAATTACATTTTACAGAACTTATTAACGTCTTGCTATTTTTCTAGAACAATTTATAAACTTTATACTAAATAGTTCATACATAAAGAACAAAAACTGATTATAACCATTGGTTAAAAAATAATTCTCTGGAATACCAAACAATTTTTTTCCGTTATTCTTTATAAAAAAAATATATGTTAGGAGAAATTTACTGAATCACTTATAAAATTTAAATCATTATAGAATGTTGAAAACCTGTAATATACTTGCTTCTGTTAAGGTTAATAAAATTAGGTTATTTTTTAAATCAAGGGGAAAAAACGAAATAATTGATAATTAATTTTCAATTGCTTCATATGTTTAATTTTCAATTGAAAAAAGAAAAGTCCTTTATAAACAATTTTCATTCATTTTTTAAAAAATTTATCTGGCGCCATCTATTGGTAGATATATGCGACTTAAATCTAAAAAAAAAAAAAAAAAAAACTAAATTTAATTACTGAGTTAATATTTAAAAAAACTGTATTAACATCAAGTGTCATAAATTACAAGTTCAAAAAAATGTATTTGAACTTGAGTGGATGAATAAAAAGTATTTTATTAACGATTGAAAATTTGTACAAGATATATATAGGGAGAGTGTGAGCTAATAGAAGGAATTGAATAAAGAATAAAAATGCTAAATAGCTATTCAGTTGCCTTCTAAAAATTCGTTTGGCCGAATTTCTAATAAGATTTTATTTAAAGCAGGTTTTTAATAAACCACAATCATGAAAACAAATTCCTTTCATTTTCATAAATCAGCAATAAAAATAAATCAACTCTGCCTTTTTAGTCACTTCTATTTATATTTGAAAAACATTGCTTAATAAACAGCCTTAAATCAAAATTTCATTATTTAATATGAGGCAGGTAAAAAATAAGTAACGGTCTTCATTCATTTATATGTTGCCAGTGGCTTCGAAAATTTTAGACAGTTGTAGAAAAAATTACACAATTTTATTGAGCTGTCTTATAAAGCATTTTAACCACTCAAAGTTCACTTAATTATAGGAGGTGTTTTTAAATGATATAACTGCAGTTAAATAATAAACAAGTGTAATTATTATTTAAATAATTTAAATTATTTTTATTGCTTACTAACGTTTTTCTGTGAAATAAAGCAATTTTGCTTGCTTTTAATTATTACAAAAAATGCAAAATATGTTTTAAGTTAATGAATGAAACTATTGCATTGTGTGGGCTCTTTTATGAAATTTAAAATTTACAGCAATTGTGCCACAAAAATCGACGGGTAGACTATTTTTTACACACTGAATAAATACACTCGGAAAATTTTAGAGGAAAATTTAACAATGAGAAACTGAAAAATAAATATGGAAATCTTTGGAATGGGTGCTTAATTAACCATGTTAATTAATTTTATTAATCAGTTACATTGTCCCATAAGTTAATTTTCTTGAAGACATTTCCAATTATACCTTTTCAGTGAAGATCTAATGATAATTACGAAATTTATTAAGTCTGGCCTTTTTTGTTGTTGTTGCTAATTCTATCAATGAAAACTGCAGAAATTGCAATCCTATGTAACACACTAATTGTGAAAAATATGTTAAGGTGACTGTTTCGATGTTATTTGAAAAAAAAAAGTTTAATTAAAAGTTTAAAAAGTTTATATTTAAAAAAAAGTTTTTTTTTTTGGTCCCAAAAATGCTTTTACGTTTGGCCACGTTGAATAATTTGGTTTTTTAAGTGAGTATAAAAAAACAAAACAAAAAATATATATATAAAAAAAACTCTGTTCTCTCTTTTGAAAAGTTAATTCTAGTTTTTCATATTTATTGATTAAGGTATTCCTCATTTTCTAAAAATAAGAAAATAAAAATGTTTTCTTCAATCCAGATTCAATAGAAAGTCTATTGCGATTATTCTTTCATGACAAACCATAACGTTAAAACTGAAATTGCTGGTCAAAAGAAAATGATATTAGAATTCTATTTTTCGGAGTTTTAAGTGTATAGCTTTTACAAAGAGTGCTAAAAAGACACAAAAGCAACGGTGTTTGATTGTCTATTAGGTTAAATCTTTTCGACGACATTATTATATGATTTTTATTAGAATCCCCGTAATACTGTTTCGACGGTGAAGAAAGGAAAGTTAAAGGTTTGCAAATGGTGGAGTAGGTGATGACTACTAAATAAAATAATACGTATTAAAAATCAGAGCAAAACAAACAATCATTATTTCTATTTTTATTTATTTATTTATATAATTTTTGTTGTGAAAAGGTTTTAATTTAGTTCATGAAGAACAGCAATTTAATTTATTTTATTTACAATTTTGATAATAAAATTGAAATAATTGCTTTATTGGACAAATTGAGTAACTCTATGAATAACTTAATTAGGGTTTCACAATAAACAGCTAGTTATAATTCATTTAAAGTGATGTATATTATTGTAGCACATTTCTCAATAAGCATCAGATTTAAATTTATGTTTTTATCACAAGAATATCCAAGAAAACTGTATTGTTAAAAACATTTTATATTCTACAAAAATTCTGGAAAAAATTAGAAAAATAACGATTGTGAAATTTCAATTTATTTGAATGGCTTGGAACTTAATGATAAACTATTGAAATTGTCTCTCGCTAAAAATATTTTGTTTAGCTTTGTTAAAAAGAAAGTTAATCGTTTAATATTAAATGTATAATTTCTTTTATGTTTTTATAAATTTTAGTGCTAATTTATTGTATAGAATTTTATAACTATAAGGTAAAAATTATATTTCCCTTTCTGACGATACTAGCGTTTAATATGAATAATCTTTCAATAGGTCCTGATGAGTTGATATTAAAGGCGGAAGACCATCTTGTTTTCTGGTATAAAACTGCAAGCGTCTGATGACTGGTGACACTGAACAATTTTTGAAAACTAATGCAGTTGAATTTACTTTTTAATTAACTATGTATCAACTATGTATTATACAATTGTGAAAATACATTTGTATGATATGAAATTGTACAAAAAATAATTATAATTTTCTTTTATAAAACGTTTTTTTTATGTTAAACTGTCACATATGTTTTTTTATGCTTCATATGTAAAATGCATTTTGTTGTAAATTTAGAAAATAAGTACTAATAAAGAAGTTTACAAATTGAAGAAATTTTTTTATAAAATAAATATTTTAAAATTATAAATGATGCTTTTTTATGTTTGGATTAACTACACATTGGATAATTTTTTAAAGTTACACGAACACATTTGGAGAATTTTTTTTTTTTTTTGAAATTATTGAAATGCTTTATAATTGCACATATTTTTGGATTGAATACATTTAAAATCTTATGATTTCAAATAAGAAAATTTCATTAATATATTTTTTTTAAAATTTTTATTGGATAAAAAAAGGGTAAAAATGACGAAAAATTAATACTGTTGCAAAACATGATAACTCAAAGTCAAATGAATATTTTTTTTAATTTCTAATTTTGTATTTGTTTGCACTAACATTCTACATGGAATAGGCCTATGGTTATATTATATCGTTATTATTTATTATTTTGTATTGGTTTAAATGTTGTCGACACAAAATTCTTCCAAAATTTGCATGTACTTCTAAATTTAACAATTAAAATGAAAAGTATTTATGTAACAATATTCATTTCCAAGGTCTTATGAAAAATATTTATTATTTCCCTTAAGAAGAACAAATCATAGCCGATACATCTTGTGATTTATTCTACGCCTGAATGACATCAATCACTGAAGATGAAATATTTTTTTCTTTCATTTATGGCAAATCAAATAATTATGAGAAAAAAAATACAGCGAATGCAAATTTCTTTTCACGATTTTCAATACAGATAAATCTTAAACCCTCAGCCCTTACTGCTCATTTGTTTCATAAACATTCAATGAGCAATCATGATTCATACTAATGTAATATTAATGTAAGAGCCAAAATGTAAGAGCAAATATTTTTTTTCAAAAACTATATATTTATTCTTCTAAATTTATTTCGTCGCTTTCCAAGTAATCCCCTCCGGAAACAATGCAGTTATACTAACTTTTTTCCAATACTCAATGCATGCTAAAAAGTGATCTGCAGGGATGGCCTTCAAAGCTCGTGGAGATTCACATTGAATACTTCAATCGACTCAAAATGGTGTCACCAGAGTGGTCTTTTGAGTTTAGGGAATAACCAGAAATAGCACAGGTATAATTCAGGTGAATACTGTGGTTGTAGAACGATATGGGTTTCATTTTTGGCGAAAACGTCACGAAGAATTAAGGCAGTGTGAGCGGGCGCATTCAGTGCTTTCGGTACCAATCGAGATTTTACACGTTTGAGGCCCAAAATGGAATTGACAGATCCTTTTGAAATTTCAACATCATCAGCAAGGTCTCTAATTGTAAATCGACGGTTTGCAAGCACCAAGTCTTTAATTTTTTGGAAGTGAGCTTCGTCGGTTGAGGTGTTGGTCAACCAGAGGGCACTTCGTTTTCAACGCATTCTCTGCCTTCTTGAACTGTTTATAACACATCTTTAACATTTCTTTCCGATATAGGAATGCTCACCTATTCTCTACGTTTCCGCAAAGAAAAATTAATGCCAGTTCTTTGCTCAATTAATTCAGATATTTCAAAAATCGCCGAAATCAGTTTCGGCATGTCACAAAGGCAGGCGTAACTCAAGCACTAATGAATATATCTAGTATAGCATAGTTCTGAGAACAGAAAATACATTCTCGTTTACTCATGTATGTATTTATTAAAAGACGGTGAAGTATTCAAGTTTGGCTTTGAGTAGAAAGTACTCTCCGTAATAGAGTGGAATTAACGAGGGTATGATCCCCTCCCCCCACTTGCACTGCTAGAACTACGGTACTAGACGTATTACCTAAATACTCATCCTTTTTTGTATTCACTTAATGATGGCTATTTGAGTAACCTAGATCTGATGTTTTATGTCTAAATGCATGATCTATTACATAGATTTTGATGGGTTAGCCAATATTAGGAATGATTTTCTGTGATTTACCACATTCCTTATATTTTTTTTTTGTTGTAATGCAGCTGGCAAGCACTTAGACATCTTGGTTTTGGATGCCTTAAGGCAAGCGCTGCAGAGACATTACTCACTTTGCATTACCCAGAGGGCGCGTGTAACTTGAAGATAAGCCAAGGGCGCGGAGTAAAAATATCCCCCCCCACATTTCTTATATACACTGAAGCAAAATAACAATGTCAAATAATTTGTATGTTTTGCGTTGCCAATTAATATTTAAATTTAATTACTCTGGTAATTTTTTGTAGAAGTGCCAGGCAAAATAAATTGTTTTATGGTTACGTTTTTTACACCCATTATATTGTTACATGACTGGAATTATTTACAAACGTTTAGGTAGTGATGGCAAAAATATATCCCTGCTACCAAATCTTTCTGTTCACAGTTGTATGGATGCGCGCTAATTTTGATTTGGAAGCGAAAATCCTGATAATGCACTTAATGCAACATCTTTTAAATAGGTTTATAAATATGTAAATTTTTCAATTTTTTTTTAATGAATGATCATTATGAATGGCAACTTCAATAGAATTATAAAAATCTAAAAAATGGCTAAATTCACCATAAAAAATACATATATTTAATGATGGAAGCTTTACAAATTGAATTGCGTCCTTCGATTTATCATACAACGTTTTTAAACATCTTTCAATTTTAACTTATTCCTCAATACATTTATTTTTGTATTCTTCCTTTGAAGCTATTTTAGCAGGTCTATCACTTATTTCAATTTTTAAATGTACTTCATCAAGTCCCATAAATAAATCATTTGATTTCCCCATGAGCTGCAATTTTAAGAATCAAAGAACTCATTAAATTTCATTTTTTTGTGTTTTATTTCGAAATCTCGATTCTGAGCCTACTTTTGTCATGTATTTACTGAAATAAATTCGTAAAACATTTCCGTTTCTTTTTAATTCACTCTATTCCCCCTCTGAATATTATACAACTCAATATTTGGAGCAAAGAAAAACAACGGTCTATTCAGGTCCTATGGTCCTATTTGAGCTCTGCAGATTATACGTGTTTATCATCCACTCTATTAACAGTAATTCTAATACATTATATTCAACTTTATTTCCAAAATGACCACATCATATCATTAATCAAATCGCTAACAAACGATGCTCCACCAAAAGGATGCAATGAACTATCATAACCTATGTGCGTGATAACTATTTTGTCTGAGATTGAAGCTATATCAAATAGCACACGTTTAAAATGGTCCTAACGAAACATTTGCTCTCGCAACTTTTTAACTAGACTAATATTAATTGCCTTACAAAATTGGTTTGGCAAAGGGAATTTTGATTCCTTTAAAGGTTAAAAGAGACTTAATCAAAATATTTCTTTATGGCGAACAAATATTAAATAATTATTTTGAAAAGATGAAAAAAAGAATATATTCTTCGGTTAAAAGGTGCAGGTATTCAAAACACGTATAAAGGTAAAAACTGAATATAATATAAATGATGTAGTTTAATTAGGTGATGCGAAACTTCGTAGGCAACTTTGGAAACTGTTCAGAATCATAGCACGTGACAAAGGTCGTTTCGTCAAGGCAACATCTGTAACAGTGAAAGCAGCCTCTATTCAGTTTTATAAGTTCAAGTTTACAGTCTTTAAAAGTAAGAGAAACAATAGAATTACAAAAAAATCTGCAATAAAATGAATATAAAATATCCACAAATATCTATCATTTCCATCCATTCTCTCTCTTTGCCTGAGCATTTGAAATTGTCTCGTATCCAATGGCTGGTAGCACATCAGAAACAAGGGTCAGGCAATTAAAAAAATGTGAGAGAGCATGCATAAAGTTTTAGCAAGCATGCAGTGTGTGCATACATTATAAAAGCATATATTACATACATGCAAACATTCATACACAAATCTATATTATCTACTCGTATACATGCATGCATACATACACATCCGGGTGCATGCACACATACATACATACACATTCGGGTGCATGCAAACATATATACATACACACATATTGCCCTGCATATATATATATACTAACACAAATACAAAGATTAGCACATATACAAAATATATAGATACTCACATTCTACATACAAGCAAGGATATTACACGCATTAATTATATATGCATATATTACATATATATCATTCACGTATGTAATATGTATGTATATATTATACATATTGTTTAAATTGTATACATATATTATACATATTGTATGTATATATTATATACATGTTTACCTACATTACATAATCCGTGCTTAAAGACATACGATGCATATTACAAGTACATACACATACGTACATATACGTACACATGTATTTCTGTACTTATACAAAGCTCTCACATTATCCACTTATATGTACAATCATACTATGCATAACACATTTATACATACATGCATAAACGTATATGTGCAATATATTACAGGTGGGCTGAAAAGTCTGTAGGCTGACACATAGATGAAGCTACTAGTATTAAATCCATATGAATTTTAGTTAGCACTAATCTTCAAAATACACGTGTATAAATTTGATAGCCGTTGCCCAATGAGTATGGGAGTTATAGCATTTTTAGCGAAGCAACTTTTGTTAGTTTGAAAAAATGGATAAAAAGGAATTTCGTGTGTTAATAAAGCATTGCTTTTTGGCGAAAAAAATACTATTGAAGCCAAGGCCTGGCTTGATAAACATTATTCAGACTTTGCACCAGGAAAATCAACCGTAGAGAAGTGGTTTGCTAAATTTAAAGAAGGCGAAATGAGCACCGATGACGATGCACGCAGTGGACGCCCCAGAGAGGCTGTTACCGACGAAAACATCAAAAAAGTCCACAAAATAATTTCTGATAACCGTAAAGTGAAGTTTATTGAGATAGCTGAGACCCTAAACATATCAAAGGAACGTGTTGGACATATGGTGAATGAATATTTTGATATGCGAAAAATTTGTTTAAAGTGGGTGCCGCGCGAGCTCACAATCGACCAAAAATAACAGCGAATTGATGATTCTAAGCAATGTTTGGAGCTGTTCAATCGTAATAAACCCGAATTTTTGCGCGATATGCGACAGTGGATGACACATGGCTCCATCATTTCACACCGGAGTCCAATCGACAGTCAGCCGAGTGGACTGCACGTGATGAATCGACTCCAAAGCGTGGAAAGACGCAAAAGTCGGCTGGCAAGGTTATGCCATCAATATTTTGGAATACGCATGGTATAATATTCATTGACTATCTTAAAACGGGAAAAACCATAAGCAGCGAATATTACGTAGTGTTATTTGAGCATTTGGAAAACGAAATCGCGGAAAAACGGCCTCATTTGTAGAAGAAAGTGCTGTTTCATCATGACAATGCACTGTGTCACAAATCAATGAAAACGATGGTAAAATTGCATGAATTGGGCTTCGAATTGCTTTCGCATCCACAGTATTCTCCAGATCTGGCCCCCAGCGACTTTTTCCTGTTCTCAGACCTCAAGATATGCTCGCTGGACAGAAATTTCGCGCCGATGAAGAGGTAATCGCCGAAACTGAAGCCTATTTTGAGGCTAAAGACAAATCGTACTATAAAAATGGTATCGAGAATTTGTATGACCGCTATAATCGTTGTATCGCCCTATATTGAATAATAAAATCAAATTCTATAAAAAAAAAAGAATTTATTCTATGCTAGCCTACGAACTTTTCTGCCCACCTGATTAACATTTATACAGACAGAATAACATGCATGACCATTTATATCTTTTGTAAAACAAAACTTTTGTATTGACAAAATAAATCCCCATGGTTAATTAACAGCTAACTCGAAAGGTTTCTATTATGGAAAACGAAAATTTTAGTGCAATGGATTCAGCGTGAAAATTAGTATACCCACCAATTGTTATGAAACATTTCTTATATAAAATTTACAAAAAAGGCCCCTTACCCATATTACAATAGTTTATAATACAATAGTTATCGTAATCTTGATATAATTACAAAGAAAAAAAGCAAGAAAAAAATGTTTTGATTTCATTGAAAAAAAATTTGTAAGCAATACAAATATTTCTAATTGCTTATTTAATCAATAGCGATTACGCAGCTTTACATCTTAGACATCTTTGATGATTCCTCCTGTGAGAGAAGAATCTTAAAACGTTTTAATGCCGCACTATATTTTAACCTATAACAGTCAACGTTTCTTGTTGTTTTATTTATTTTTTTTTCAATTTCTTTCATGAGCTAATGATCATACAATTAAATATTTATTTTCTTTCCTTTGAAAATGTGTCTACGAATCAGCTTTTGCCATAATGGAATTTAAGCGTTTAAACAGGTCATTAATCCGAAATTAAATTGCAAATGCAAGTACCCGTAATAATATTTTTTAAACTACGGAAAGCATCTAGTTAAAATAAAACTTACGCAAAATAATTCAGTAAACGTTACATACTTTTGTGTGTAAAATGCATACATAAATATAATTTATATATACATATAAAGAGTCTAAGGATATTTTTAAGCCATTTTCACCAAATAGCTAACAATGATGATTGGCACTTGCCTTTACCTTCACCAAATTAAATAATAAGTTTAGTTTGAAATTAGCTATGTAAGGTATTTTTTTTTAAATTTATGTTCTCAAACCAATAGTAGTTGCCGGGAGAATAAAAAGGCGCATCTCTTTTTAATGGTTATTTATTGCCAATTGATGAAAGCGAAAGAAGATTTTGCACGACTGCTGCGTAATAAAAGCCTGTTGTAAATAAAAAACTATAAATATTTTGGCTAAACGACTTTTTAAAATTTTTAGAAAAGAATTAAATAAAAGATTGATTATTTTGCAATTTTAAGCTTTTTATAAAATCATTTTCAATTTCCGACTATAAATAATTTAAATGCAAATATTGTGCTATGGGGAATTAATAATAATAGTTAAATCGGATGAAATTGTAAGAATTTGACACTAACGAGGCAATATTTGAAATTATCATATATTTATTAATTGGGACAATTTTAGAAATTTTAAATTTTAAATTAAATCATCAGTGATTCACTTTCTATTTACTCATTATTTAAATTACGAATCAAAATTTTTAATTATTTTTCTATTAACAAATATTACAAATATTATATTTTATATGAATATTATTTTTATATTTTTTTATATAAGTATTTATTTTTTATTCATTTCAAATATTCTTACTAACACCTATAGATTGATCTTACAATACCCGTAGCTTTCATTTAATATTTATATATATTTACATGTTATTTTTTATTTTATTTATTTAATTTTTTAAATGTTAGTTTGAATCTAAGTATTTGTTTATTTAATGTTTACTTTATATTCGCGTCACATGGACTTTTCGTATATCTGATTTAATTCTTTTACTTATTTTTGTTTGATAACATTTTATTTGAAAAATAAGTATTTTTTTTTTAATTCTTAGTCTCCATTGGGGACAAGGTAAACAAATATATTTAAAATATATAATATAAGTTTCTTTTTAAAACTTTCCCAAATTCGAATTTTGTAATTTTGAAAGGTTTCTCAAGAGAGATCTTGTTTTTATTAATACTTAAATTTAATATGAATGGGAACAGCGCATAAATAACATAAATGGCATTCTAGACATAAAGATATAATATAAAGATATAATAAGATATAAAATAAATTATATAAAATACACAAATATATATAATATATTAAATATACAATATATTAGACAAATAAAATTAATTACATTTAAAATAATAAAAATCATGAAATAGGCTTTTTATTGCAGAAAAAATATTATATAATATTATAATAATTTTATTAATTACTAATTTTGTCGTACAGTAAAAATAAGCAATTTTATCCTTCAAACCGCGGAAGATAATTTGATGATTCATATTGTGTTGCTGTATGAATGTTTTTAAACATGCACAATCCTTTTTTTCTCTCTCTCTATATATAATTTGACTATATTGCAGGCAATTATTATGAGTATTCAGGAGTTAATATTTTCTCAATAGATAAACTTATGATCTGGTTTTTTTTATAGTGGAAGAAAAAAGAATTTTTGCACTTTAAATTTTATTATCTCATTTCCTTATCTACTCTTGAGTGCGAAATTATTAACCAATAACAAACAAAAATGTTGCGTCGCCAATAAAAGAAAAGTCTTTTTTTATTCAATTGTTTTCTTAGAGAGGGTATAAAGTTCTTCTTCAATTCTAATAGATTATTTTGAGTAGAAGACAAAGACTTTTATCTTTACAGTTCCTGTTTCTGAAGAGCATGAATAGTACAAGACGATGATATTGAAGTGTCTTATTGTTTTTTCAAAAAAGTTATCTCAAAGTACCTTGCTAAGATATAATTTTATCAACTAGTATTTAAACTCAGTTTATCGACTGGTTTTAAAATTAGAACGAAACCGAGTGTCAACATAAGAACATTTAGCAAGAGAAAGATAACATCCATCGATTTTATTAAGTGTTCTTAAGCTGAAATCATGAAGATCTTTACAATTGGCTTCCTCGTATTCGGATGTCATTTATGTAAGTATCTAAACAGCCTTATAATTTATAAATTATCAAATAAGATTTTGAAAAAAAGTGTTTGCAAATCATTCCTGTTGTTATTATTGTCTAAGTAATATATATTGGTGTCTATCTCAAAAAAAATTACTTTCATTAGATTTATTAACATGTCTTTAATACTTTTTGTATCATACGTAGATGAGACAAATTTTGAAGTGATATTTTTAACGTTGAAATTTATTGATTAAATTATAAGAGAAGTATGTGAAATGTTTGTTTTTTTGCCTTAATAATCTGTTATTCTGGTAACTTGAAATCTAGTAATTAATCTAATTTTTTAATATCGTAACTTTATTTTTATGAGATTTTCACATTTTAATAGTAATCATTTCTTTGAACTTTTTAACACTTTAAGTTATTCCTACAGGTATGTTTTAACTTTCGTAACATGCTATTGCTTCTTAAAAATATCTAAAGTCATGGTTTTTTTTTAAAGTCCGCATACAAAAGTTACTTGTTTTTAACGATTAAAACAAACAAGCATTAGTTATTTTAAGATCACTATGTATATATATATATATATATATATATATATAGAAGAAATCTCCGAATTTATATAAATAAATGTGAAATTAAACAATAACTGTGATTAATTTAATTGTACTTTAATAGTTGTCTACTTTATATTATTCTTCTAATTATGAGATAATTACATCAATATATATATATCAATATTATGTATCAATATATACAACAATATATATACATCAATATTATATACAGTCTGAGTAAAAATTTTTGAGAAAATGTAAAATGAAATAAAAGGGATTCAAATAATATTAATTATTAAAGTTCATTGATAAGAAAGAAATGTTATAAACATAATTTGTAAATACATAATTATGAGAAACATGTGGTTATTTACAAAGTTTGTATTTCTGCCTGAGTAAAAACGTTAAGGCCACCAGTCATTTTTTAAAAATAAATATAACATAATTGTGTAATTACCATTGCAACTACTAGCTTGTGACAACGCTGCAATTTTCATATTTTTCATACGTTTCTTCGAAGTATCGGTGATCATTGTGAAGATGGGGAAGGGTAAGAAGTTAACTGATCGTGAAAGAGGACAGATCGAAGCTTGGCCTTCAACAGGAATGAGTAGTCGTGCTATTGCGATAAAGATAGGAAGATCAAAGACTGTAGTCAACAATTTTTTAAAATTGAAAGACAATTATGGTAATAAGAATACTGGGGGAAGACTTAAAGCTTTGTCCTCGCGTGATGAAAGAAGAGTTTGCCAACTTGCATCTACTGGAAAGTTCTCAACCAGGAAACTGATTCCGACGACAGGTTTAAAAGTTTGTCAAAAAACGATTTATAACACAATTAGAAGGTCTGGAAGGTACACTTATACAGCAAAATTGACTAAGCCTCAGTTACTGCAGAGACACAAAATAGAGTGTTTGAAGTTTGGCCAGAAAGTCATGGCCTGGGACAACCAATGGATAGAAATTATTTTTTCTGACGAAAAAAAATGGAATTTGGATGGACCAAATGGCTGGAATTTCTACTGGCATGATATAAGAAATGAAAAAGAAATATTCTCCAAGCGCCAATTAGGTGGAGGGTCTCTCATGACTTGGGACTGTTTTTCTTACAATGGTGTGGGCTCAATTGCATTCCTTTCAGGTAGAATGAATTCACAAGGATATCAAAATGTCCTAACAAATCATCTTTTGCCAAATGCTGAATGTCTTGCTGGAGAAAATTGGAAATATCAGCAAGACAATGCACCGATCCATTCGAGTAACAGCACAAAAAATTGGTTCCAAGTCGACAATGTTGAAACTGTGAAATGGCCAGCTAGATCACCTCATCTCAACCCATTCCAGAACCTTTGGGCTGACTTAGCAAGAAGAGTTTATGCAAATGAGAGACATTTTACATCAATAACAGAGCTAAAATCTACTATCGAAGATGAGTGGTATAAAACCGACCCCACCCTTTTGCAAAAACTCGTTTCATCCATGAAAACAAGAATATTTGAAGTAATTCGAAGTAATGGCTCCTACACAACCTTCTAAGAATTTGTAATTTTTTTCTTGCATGTTATTTTCTATGTTGGCCTTAAAGTTTTTACTCAGGCTCAAATATTCATCTGTGTGTTCTGTAGTATTTTCTAATAATAAAATATTTGCAAATTAATTTTTCTACTTTTTTTATTTTTATTTAAGCTCAATAATTATCAATCAAATGTTACTTTAATTCCTCAGTTTAAATGTTCACATTTTCTCAAAAATGTCTACTGGCCTTAAAGTTTTTACTCAGACTATATATATATATATATATATATATATATATATATATATATATATATATATATATATATATATATATATATATATATATATATATATATATATATATATAGAATCAGAATTTGTTGCGAGTTTATATTGTCAATGAACTTTCCTGCAATACACCTAGTGTATGCGAATCGAAAAACGATGCAGAAAAACAAGGAAAACAGAACAACAGTAAAACATGTTTCTCTAACTAGCGAATCAGAGAACATATTACAAAACATTGAGATCAAGTTTTTATGTCTCTTCATAAATTTGATAAAAAGCTATAAACGACACACCAACTGGAAATGGAATTTACGCAACAGTGCTACTTATACAACTGTGCATAAGGAATCATTTTGTCATGAACAAACAATTGCCGGATATACAAGTTCAGACAAAAAGCTATTTTATTCTAAAATATTTTTGGCATGGGAGGTGCAGTTAATCGCGTTTAAAGCTAAAATGAAATGTTAACACAGATTATTACTCGATTAAGTCCGTCAAATTTTGAATTGCACTGCGCATAGAGCATTGCTTGGAAATATTCATGGATAGAACACGGTGAAGACTCGCATTAACTTCAGCGCAGAAGTGACTTTTTGGCTAAAACGCATCCATACTGGACTAGCTGCGTGTAATATCATCAGACGATATACTATATGCCATTTAGATGGCATATTTATAAGTTGTTCACAGACATAGAGAAACAGCTGGATTGTATACAGAAATCGTGTGCAGTTCAAGATCTTTATCAGCAGTCGAACAATTCATGGATGAAGTCAAACAATTCAATACTTGGATGGACTATCCTGGATAAACATGTATTATTATTTGTATTTTTTGCATGAAAGTTGGCTTTTTATGGAAAATGTCTACAAATGCAACTACCACGCCATTTATAACATCAGATATGTTCCCAAATGGTTTGTTGAACAGAAACTTAATGCACCATATCTTTTTTGATCAAGTAATTTTCTGTGATTAATATATCGATATAAATTGTTGAACTTTTATTTTCAACAACGGTATAGAACATCAACAATGTCTGAGAAAATAAATGATCAAATCGATAAACGAGTGGAATAAAATCATTGAAAATGTACCTAATTGTGTGCTTACAAGCAAACTGGGACCAGGACAAACTATGATGAAACCAAATAACGTGTTCAATAAAAGAAGATTTTGTAATATTTTTCCCGCAGTTTTGAGTTTCAACATCTGATTAAATTAATGAAATATATCTACAGTTTTAATATCTATTAGTAAGAAATGTTGAAATTTTCCCCCTAAAAGTATCTTACGAAAAGTTTAATTATTGCATAATTCCCTCCACATTTGGCATTTAGAAAATGTAATAATTACTTATTTAACAAATATTTACGTAATATCCGTAGAATATAGTTTCTTTAAAGTGTATAATTTATTTTTAATTTTAATATTGAATAATGTGTTAAATATGCAATTATAATCTCTTCTAATTAAAAAGTCTGTTCTTATATATTATTCAGCCAATAATTATTTGTACCATGTATTTGAAGAAAAAAAATCAAATGTTATTATTATTTTTTTTAATTTCTACAGCTATGGTGTTATGCAACAACTGACAAATAGAAAAATCCTTAAGTGGAACAATTTCTCATTCAGGAAGTACATCTTACAATGAAAAGTGCTGGATGATACCAGCTATTGCAGGGAAATTTATTCGCATTCAAATAAATAGCATAAGTTCAGAGGTATGTTCTTAATCGAATAACTTTATTCAGAATTTTCTAATAATTAAAGCAGTCTTATAATGATAGTTTTTAAGTGCTATTTAAAAAATGGTGAGATATAGAAATGTAACAATTTTTGTTCTCTGAAAATTATCCACATTTCAGTTCGAATTCTGATAACGCTCAGGTTGGAAGATAAAATTATTTTCAGTAATATTCTTACATATGCTCTATCCTGATTTAAGCGAGGTTTCACGCATATATACATTATATATACACTCAAGAGCCAAAACATTATGACCACCCCTACATTTTGCAAGGAACTCGCCTGGATGACGTGGAAGGCACGTGATCAGGTGGAAGGGGCATTTAACAGGTATTAAATGGTGGCATTAATCCATGTCAAGGTGGGTTGAAGCTGTGTTGCGTGCCAAAGGTGGGCCAACTCGTTATTGACAGGTGGTCATAATGTTTTGGCTCTTGAGTGTATATATATATATTATATAATAAAAACGTGAAAGTTAAGTGATTTGTTTTGTTTTTAAACAATTACTTATTGCATTATAAGTTATTTTAAAGTCGAAAGAAAATTTACAAATTAATAGTTAAATTTATCTTAAAAGAAAATTGGTTAGTAAAAAAAAATGCAAAAATTTATCAATAAGTAAGTTTTAATAAATAATATAAAAATGATAAGTGTGACTAAGTGAGCATCCCACATCTATTTTTATCCACATCTAGTTTCTTGCATCTATTTTAATCCACACAACATACAAATGCTGGACATTTAGGAAAGCACAGAAGGCATCACCAAGATTTATCAGTTGATCCATGATTCGTTAATTCATTAAAATTCAAATCAGGATGTGCAATATTTTTGCTTACATCTTACGATGGATAACACCATTAAATATATAAATATATTTATATATATATAGTCCTAGCATTTTATATAGTAATGAATAATTAATTTAATTTTAAAATTAAACTGCCTAAATTTTACATAGCAATGGCTATTCAAAGCGTAACAATATGAAGGTGGCATAATGAAACTCTACTGCAAGTAAGTTAAAAATGTTCTATCTGAATTTTTAATAAATTGATTTATTGTTTTAGGATTCCTGTGCATATGCTTTTGTGAACATTTCTGTTCCGGAAACGTCAGAGGAGTATAAATTGGGTCCTGGTGACAGGAACGAAATTCCGATTGTTTCATTGGGGAGTGTTATTGTGAAACCATATTATTATTACAACTGGCATGAATTATCCTTCAGTTTAAGTTTCATCATAAGTAAGTTACAATTTATGTAGTTTCAATGTTGTAATAGTTGACGTCCTTTAAAATTCACTGAAAAAAAAATTTGAAATTAAATTACAGTAAAACTCATTTGCAAATTTTTTCATGGATCTAATTAAAAAGAGGAATTAGAAAACAATTAAAATATGATTTATTGTTCTACTATAATATGCATAGTTAGTTAGTGTATATGTGAATACGTATATGTAATAGTTAGAAAAATATAATAATGGAAAATGTTAAAATTTTCAGTCAATTACATACGGCCAGAGAGGCCTGGTGCATAATAAATTGGTTTTTAAAACCGGAGAAAATAGGTTGATATTAATTCCTTTCCCATAAAAATATATCTATGGAATGTTGCTAATTAGTTTTACTGGCAATTTCTCAGAACAAAGAAATTCAATTATAAATAATAGGCATAACGTGGAATCTTATGCAGCAATTTCCTGAAGCCTCTTTCACATTCATCATCAGTTAAAAATTTATAAAATGACAAGAAATAAATATTAACTTCATTTGTTTGTCATTGTGAGATTTTTTTTTATTTTACAAATTATCTCTTAATTTTATTTAATTAATTCCTTCTAGGTTTTTGGGTTTCAATATATTTTCTTAAAACTATTTAAAATATGTTTCTTTATTATTATTTACAATGCTTATTTTAATAATTTTTTGTATACTTTTGTTATAATAATTATGTTTCTTAATGTATTCTTAGTGATTTAAATATTATAAACTTTTATGTTAATGATTTATTTCAGAGGATATCGAATGCATTAACAAGGATAGCTTTCGTTGTGATAATAATTCCTGTGTTCCTGCTTCTAAAGTTTGTGACGGCGTAAAAGATTGCTCAAATGGAGCGGATGAAGTTGGATGTGGTATTTAGTTTATAGACCTATTAAATTCAGTACAAACATTATTTAATCCAATTTAAGTAAAAAAAAGGATTACTTCAACTCTGTATACGTTTAATTTTCTTTAAATGTAGCTGAAAGAACATAAGAAATAATCTGATTTTGATTCCAATTAAATCAATTTTTAATCTCCTAATATTTTATAAGGACTTCTAGAGAATACAGGGATATGCTTAAAAATCCTCTGTAATTGTGTTTACAAAGGAAATGTTTGTGTCTGATTTTTACAAATGGAGAAATGTTTAGAATAACTGATTAAATATTTATATATTTTAATTCTTGAAGCTTTAAATTTAACAAAATCAGCTAAATCCTTACCCTTGAATGTAAAACCAACAACTTTAAAACCAACAAAATATGCTACATTCTTACCACGAAAAATTAATCTTGGAAATATAGCTAATAAACTATAAAATTAATTACCATGCATAGCTTTAAACTGGGTAAAATGACAGATGAATTTTAAAGTAAAAAAAAAAAAAATTCGATTCTTAAGTATTTTGACGCATCATATACAGGAAAATATTTAAGCAATGCCTTCGCTTCTGTAAAGAATTTTTGGAAATTTTATATTTGGTAAAGATTTAGTGATTTCCTTTTTTGTGAATTGTCTATTCTATGGAAGTAACTAACACTGATGATATTTTCTCAAAGTATTACCATATTTTCCCCTTTTTGAACAATCACATATGGACGAAACGGTTCCATATTGATGAAAGATCATAAAAAAGATGGCAAAATGTCTGCTTTTAATATCCGATTATTTTAACACATCCTAATTGGCGAAGACTGTTTCATGTCATGAATGACCACCTTCATTGTATATAATTTGGCTATGCAAAATACTGCAACTTGCAGATTTATACTGAATACTGACTGACTTTTCCAGTTGCTTGATATTATATTAAAATATAATATTATTAAAGAAATATAACAATTTCTTTCCTTATGAAATGCTTCATTGAAATCGTAACTAAAAATTCAGGAAAAAAATATTTATGATTCCATATTAAAAAAAACATAACATGTAATTTAACACATGAAAAATAGTAAATGTGTGTTGTTGTACTTGATTAACTTAGAAAAACCTATTTATTTTAAAATATAAGTTTTGTGTTAAAGTATATATATTGTATTACGTTTTTCAGGAGTTATCAAGCAAGGAAGACAAAAATGCTGTCAATCATATAATAAACTTATTCACACATTTGTTAAAATATATTTTTAAAGAAACTCTTAGACTACGAATTTTTCAATTCTTTCTAATTTTTAGTAGTTTGTTTATTGCCTAAGTAAAAATTATACGAAAATAAGATGAATGCATTTTTTTACACCCGCAAAATGTGCCTTTAAAGATAAATATTGCGTATTTTGAAAATATTTTGCGTTGTTGTTGCTGTCAAATTAAATTATCCATTTAATTTATCTCTTCTAATTGGCACATCAAGATAATTTGAGGGGTTTTTTGTCATTTTGAATGAAATAAATTTATATACATGCAAAAATATTAATTTCTTTTTCACTATTTCTTATTCTCAAATAGTACGATTTACCAAAATATGACCTGTATTACTCTGATTCTTCTTTAGAAACTGGGATTTTGGCTGTTAAAGGAATAGCAGAAGCTCGTCAGAATGCGATATTATGGCTGAAGAAGAAGAGATCTGCCTCTTGGGGATGGCGCGACTACACCTCAAGGGCTGTTGTAGCTCTGTACTTGGCTTCAGATGCAAACTTCAACGGGACGATACTCGAAGAAGAACTCATGGCAAAACAAACTGAGCTGAAAACTGCAGTTGCTCTGTTGAGGTGCAGATGAATTCTTAATCTTTTTATTATTATTTTTTATTATTTTTAAATAATATTATATTTAAGTGCATGTATGGAATTATATTTTTACATAGGGCCACAATACACGTAGTACACAAAACATAGATAGCTCTCAAATTTTTAGGAAGTAAATTTGTTACAAATGATTGGCCATGAATAACATAATAACATAAGGAAGAAAATCTAAATAAATAACCAGAAGTAATAGGAACCTATGATAAAATGTCACGAAATCTTCGCTATTATAATTTCAGAAAACATTAAGTGTAATAGATGTTCCCATTAGGAATAAGTCAACTCGCAATCAGGTAATAAAGGAGCTCGCAGTATTTTAAAAGTAAATCTTTTAAATGTTAACTCTTTAGTCCTTAGTTAAAAATAATTTGTTTCCGAAGTAAATTTTGTTTAGTTAATTTAAATTGTGTTACTCGGTTTTTTTTTCAATATTTTTAATTTAACTGTTACACTTGTAAGAATGCCATATTAGAATTATTTCTGAATACAAGTTAACAGGAACAAAAACTAACAAATAAGTAATATTTCAAAATTACATAATGAAATAAATTTTTTTTTTTATAATCACTGTGGAGCATTCTATAGCTGTGTACTTGTTCCATGATTGTAAATGAATATATATATATATAAATAAAATTCCACAGTTCGCCATTACAAGAACATTTGAAGAAAATCAGTGAATATGAATGCTGACAGAATAATGTTATTTATATTTCATGAAAATTAACGTAAACTATTTAAGCTAATCTTAAGGACTAGAACGCGTTGTTGCTTCAATAAAGATATTTCTACATCAGGCGATATCCCATTACTGTAGCCATTTTAATGGTGTGAAGGAAATGTCAAGACTTCTGATTGGACAATATATCAAATCATACGTCCTGATAAACAAAGTATTTTAAATCTTATAATCTCAGAAAACGCTTTCTATTAAGGAAAAAAATTCTTCAATTACCTTAAATGAAATTTATGAATTGTTTATTTTTGCATAATTCTTTATGATTCGTAAAAGTGGCAACACATTTTAACTAAAAGGACTTATTGGAGAAACGGTGTCCAAGTGATTCCGGTGTACTCACCAAAAGTAAATTTCACTGATATTTTTTCCTCCGCTAAAGCTAAAAAACAATCTGAAATGGTTGATTATTATACACAATAGATAAAATATTTTGCAGTAGCCTAATTTCATCAGTGAAAATGCTTGGAAAATTACATCTTATACAAGAAGACGTAGTTCATGTTAGTTAATTCATAATGCAGATCATATAGCAAACTATCAGAAAAAATGGATCATTCACAGCTTCAACAAAACTTACTTTTTAATTGCTTAAAAACAGCACAATGTAATCCACTTTTCAAAATTTTAGTTAATATTTAAAGGAAACATTCCATAACTTTTAATGGATATACTACTTTATGATATTTTTAAATTTTTTTACAATTTACTGCAAACTCTGCAAAAAGAAATGTACTACAAACCTATTTCTAGATTGTAATCAGTTTATTTGAATGCATTTAAAGATTTATATCCCTATACCACTTGTCAAAACATAAACAACAATAAATTTATTTTCTTTTTTGTTATTAATCAAAAATTACTACAGAACCTAAGGATACAAAAAATCCTGTTTTTATAAAATTATACTGATTTTATTTTTGTATGATATGATTGTGTTCCCTGTTATTTTACTTATAATCATACATATTAATAATAAGTTACTAAAACCTCCAAAAATTCACTTCAAAAAAACCTTCACTTTTCTCTTCGAACAGATTTTGATCAATTTCAATTTTGTCTTAATTGTGCATAGGCAATGCCAATTCTCCTAGATCAGGGGTCTCCAAACTTTCCAGCCTTAGGGCCATACTGTTTACTCCAGTAAGTACCAAGGGCCAAAACAGTTTTAATTTTTCTGCCATTATCTATAAAATTACATAAATCTCATTAGTATTTTTTTACAAGTGGATACCCCGCGACTTCATTCGCGTTAATTTAGCTTTTCCGTTCCTGAGGGATTTTCAGGATAAAAATCACATGTTTGATTCAGGATATATACATTCCAAACATCGATGTACACACATATGCGATACTCTTTACCACAACAAAACTACCGAGGGTAACCGCACGGATGTTCACTAGTTTGTAATCTTAGTGGGATTCATTTCAATTATTTGTTAGCTGTTCTGCTTAAGTTAAATTTTCTGCGTATTATGCTTTCCATCAAGCTTCACATAGCAAGTAAATAAAACCGAGTTATTATCATTCTGTGTTTTTTTATCCAACTTATTACAGCAACAATAAGCTATTTGCTGTCACGGGCCGGTTGGTGACACTGGCGGGCCGGATTTGGCCCGCGGGCCGTAGTTTGGAGACCCCTGTCCAAGATTATGCAAAGTCTTCTGGTCTACACAAGTACCAGATATTTAGTATTTGTCCTATGGGGATACTTGAAATTTTCATATCCAGCACTACTTACTACAGAAAAAAAAATGTAGTTGGTCATCAAGATTTTAACACTTTTATAAAATCACACACTGTTGATTCTTAAGCAATTATTCATTATAGGACCCACGAATGATGCATTTATATGCATGCTGGTAATTTTCTACACCATGTAAACATTAAATAATATGCAGTTAATGCATACTCTGCATTTATTAAAGCTAATTTTACATGTAATGGATGTAAAGTCAAATTTTCCGTCGAAATTACTTCACTTATTATAATTTGAAAAATTACTGTTTCTCATCCACTTTTACAGAATCGGATCTCTCCCTTTATAGTTTATTCTGAATTGCATGAAAATCCGGTATATAATTATTGGTATAGTAGTAAAGCATTTAATTATAATACTATGTACAACTTAAAAGAAAACATAAGTTTTTACGGCATTTCATAATTTTGGACACGACTACACATTTTTTTTTCCGATTACAATTAAAACAGTACAACATTATTCATATGCTATGTTTCAGAACTTCAGGCCATGGCTATCATTGCTCTCTCATGCAATTTCAACAACAGTGAAGGAGTTGGCAAATTATTTTTGTCAGAAACTTTAACATTATACGAGAATACTGTTAACCATTTTATGGAACTCCAACTTGAGGATGGAAGTTTTGGAAATGCTTATACTACAGCTTTAATTACTCAAGTGAGCTATACTGTTTTCAATAGTTCCCTTTCTCCACAAATGTTTATAATATTTGCAAAACTGATTTCATTTAAATATTCAGGCTTTATTTCAGTCTAAATTCAGGTTTTATTATATATTAAAAAATAATTTTATCGACAGTAATTTGAATGATTTGAAGTAAAATATATCGATGTGAATATAAAAATTACAGATAAGTCAGTTTAAAGACAAATTTAAATGTCTTAGTTATTTTTTATAAGAAAAAATATTTTTTACAGCGACACTTAAGAAGAAAATTAAGGACAATTTAATTAAACCATTGTAAAATGTATTATACTTTATATTTATTATTACTGAAAAACGAATTATAATTTTACTTGCCTATTTTTTTTTTTAAACGTCAGAGAATTGTTTTTAAAAATTTTCAAATTGTATTTTTTACTTTTGTTATCACTTTTTATTTAGGCTATGGAATAGCATTGCAATTATTATTATTTTACATATTTCTAGACATTGTAATTTAAATTTGAGTTCAAATGTCTATATGCTTAGGAAACGATGAAATAAAACGAATTTTAAGTGTTACGAAAACTCCATAATTGTATGTATTTGACAAAATTCAAGAAATATAATATCAAGTGAATAATTAATACAGTGTTTTAACTTGCATTGGAAATAGAAATTAATTGGGTAATATATGTTTTCAATCAAATGACAAGAGTGCTTTGAATTTTAAATTTTATTAAACAAGAGTGCTTTGAATATTAACTAATCTGATTACTGACATTTGTAAAAAATTCAATAATCTGGATTTGCTGACAAAATTTGTTAATAATCTATGTATCAATCTTATATGTATTTGGGAATGATATGTTAAACAGTTATTGTATAATATACGTTATTTGAATTATCGATACAGGTAAATTGTATGTAGAGTCAAAATGAAACATTAACAACATCTACCTGTTAAGATGGATATCTTCTATTGAAGCGTAAAAGAATATGAATGCTTTTAACTAATACTTTAACTTTTAATTGTTTGTGAGATGCTCATTGAATATCACGACGAGATCATGGTCATAATTGATCTACCTATTTCAAAAATGTTTTGCTTCTAATGCTGATGCTCGTACTCTATGTTATTTCATAAAAGTGTAAGTGCTCTAGAAGCTTTATGTTGGAAAATTTGTGGTATCACTCGGTTAAACAAAGTGATTAAAATATTCGTCAATCCATTTAGATAAATAGGTTTTTTTTGACCGGGAGCTTTTTTTTTTAGATTGAACCATGTAAGAAAATCATGGCCTTCAAGTTATGTAGTGGTCAATCTCATGAATTCATATTTCTTCTCATGTTGTTATTGAATCAGTTACTGCTTAGTAGAGCACCGTCATAACATATCTAAACCTTTCACTCTATTTCATTGACATATTATTCGTTTTATTTCACTGAACTTAAATAACGTGTGGGGATTGAATTTTCTGGTTTTAATTTTTTGTCAAACAATTTATTTTGTCGATATAAAATGATTTAATTTCACTTTAAACTTCCACGAAATAGTTAACTCGCTTATAACTGCATTACTGTGTATGCTTGTGTACATTCAATCTATTTTATTTTAATATTTATTTACATTCCAAAATGAAAGTTTTTCTTTACATGCATACTAGGCTCTTATTTCAAGCGGCCAGGAGCACAGTAAAAGTAGGAATTTAAATGCAGCAATCAAGTACTTGATGGATCATTTAAACTCAACCTCAACAGATTTCTTATCTACCTATTTAACCTTACCTCTATTAAATGGAAAAACTCTAATGGATGTTTCCAAGATCAACTGCTCTGCTAATCCTAGAAAACATGGTGACGGTGAGGTTCATTCTGCTAATCAGTATACTAATAAATACAATAATAGTGACCTGCAGTGAAATATCTTTTATCTTATGTAAATTGCACCTGTTTCTATAATTAATTAGAAATGATAAAATATTTTTATAAATTTTTAAACATTCTTTTTTAGTTTAATATTCATTAGGGAGGGCTTATATAAAATATACTATTGAGTTTCCAATATTTTCCATACATATTTCTTTTACAGCTAAAAGCTAATAAGTTACAGTTAAAATACGGTATAAATGAGTTATGTTACAGTTATAATGTGTTTTGGTACTTAGTAACTTATGTAAATATGTTACAAATGACAGAATATTTTACGTTTTTCTAAATGAATTACAGTTTATTAAGAAGATAAATATTGAGATAAAATCATTAAATTTATTTTGTATTTTGATAAGTATAATTAATTTTAAATTTAATAGAACACATTCTTGTTCTAAGGAATAAACGTGCAGTAATAAAGAAAATGGCAATGTAGTAATTATAAAGGAAAAGCATTAATTAACAGAAAAAAGAACTACATCATTTTCACAATGTTCAATATATTTTAGATTCATTTAAATGCAAGAAATTAACATATTTTAAGTATACCAAAATTATTAAGCTAATTTCATTTAATAATTAATTTCATTAATAAAATTAAATTATGAATTAATCAAAAAATTAACGATTTACATACAGATTATGCCACAATACATAAGTAAATTGTTACATTTTTTGAGTACAGAAATGTATAAATAAATTGTATGTATTTTATAATAAATTTTTTCAAACAATATTTTCAATTATTGATAATATTTTTATTCAAAAGATAAATATATAAATTTATACGGAAAATACTTTTCGGATGGAACCATATTTTTGTAATTATTTTCCTATAAATTCAGCAAATTCATTATATTCATCAATTTCTTCAATTTAAAAAATATATATATATATTTTATTGAAACAAATTTCTTCTTTTAACCACTTTTATATGCAGTAATTGTATAACTAATATTAAATTGTATAACTAAAAAAAAATTGTATAACTAATATTAAATTAATAAAGAATTTAAACTAAAGTAAAAAAATACCCTTGGATTGTTTTTACTTTATCAGAAATTGGATTTTTTTTGATAATATAAATGAAAGCATTTCCAGAAATTATAATTAATGTTTTTACTACTTTATTTATAAAGGCTGCATATCTAAAAATAAATCGAATGGAAAAAAGTGAAAAACTGATTTTTGTTGATAATTAAAATTTAAAAATCTTATCTTTAAAATATTTTATACAGGAACATTTTTGTGAAGACAAATAATGTGTTTTAACTATATTATTTTTTTAATGTCTTTCAATTTCAATCACAGACCCGGTATCAGAATTGAAGGACTACATAGGCCCAAAAATGCATGTGCAGTTCTCTCTGTATATAGGGGATGAGAAAGACGTCATTCACACCATTGCTCTCCGAGTTCCAGAAAACTACACAGCTGCTGAAGTCATGGAGTTGGCTGAAGTAGAAGATCCAAAATACAAGTAATTCATTTTGAGAAACTCCTTACATTCATTTATTAAATCATTCATTTAAAGGTTGATGTGCGACCGAATTTCAAAGGACGGAATATGAGAATTTGTTTTAAAATGTGTGTCTGAAAAGCCACGATTGTTAGAAAATATTTGAAAGGTAAAATTAAGGACAAACTATCGGAAAACAATCTTATTTACAATCTTATACCTACCCTATATAATAGATGCCTAAAATGACTCCCAACAGTGTTAAAACAACCTTCCATGGGTATGGACTCTGTAGCGTTATATTGTAAACGGATTTATATATGTGACTCAGAAAAATAATCCAAAGTTAACAAATCTGGCTGCCTTATGGCCAAGTGCTCAGTTTCAATCATACATAAGGTGAGTCATGTTAATACTTGAAATTAGTGTTAATATACACAAATGTGCCCCCATGCTGGATCTAGATTCTTTGTTTATATAGGTCAGGGAAAGACATACATTACGAAAATTTGCTTTGATATATTTTTAAACGTAAATTATTTTGTCTTTCTTATAAACCTGAATTGAAATATGGAATTTCTAGCTTAGGCTTATAAAAAACTAATCTTGTAGCAAAATTTTCTCTATATTTTGTAGTAAAACTTTTATTTTGGTTACCTTTGTTACAATTTTAAAAATTATGTCAGATACCTCCTGTATTCTGTTTTGTATATTCAATAAATGTATTTGGTTTATTTTCGTAAAAGATGAAAAATGATTTGGATTTTTGAACTTCGGGAGAGTCAATTTCGAAATTCAACAAGCAACACCGATCAGGAAACGCCCATGTATCCGCCAAAATTGGACAGTATAATTAGGTGGATTAGAAAGTTTTTCTGTTTGGGTTCAGAAGATTAAAAACACTGTAGGATGCCAAATGATTGATTTTTCCAAATGCTCATATGTAACCGAGTAGTACAGCCTGATTTGTGGTAAAAGTAACCTTTTTTCTACAATGAGCAAGATTTGATTACGATGGACGTGACGTCATGATAGTGATAATGTTTTATATTTTTAAAATATCTAGGTGTATATGGTAGAGTCTCTTCAGTTGGATAACATATCAACAGTTTTTTTTCTTAAAAAAATAATAATGTGAATGCAATTTTCTAAAGCAGTTGTCTTTTAAAATGTTCATGAATAACTTAGTATAAAAAGAACTGTTTTGTTGTTAAGAATTCCTTATTTTTCAATTCAAGCCTTCATTTTTCACTTATTGCGCAAGCAATCCCTCTTATGTGACTTGTAGGTTGAGAAACAGGTGATTTACCTTTTTCGAAAGATAACTATGTGTAATTTTGTCATACTGGGTATTATAAGAACTATGGGTGTACTATTTTTCCTCCAAATAATCTTATTTTTGATGTGAGACATTTACATTGTTTCTCAAAAATGTTTTTTAATGTCTTAACTACAAAAAGAGGTTCCTTCAACATATGCACGCTATCCGTGTGTTTGAGCATGTGTACATGTATCTAGTAGGGAATGTTACAAACCTGAAACAAGAAATTGAAATGGGCCCGAAGTGGGATTAAATAGATTAATAACTCATATAAAATTTAACACGTAAAATTTTTTAAATCGAAAATAGTTTATGCTCGATTTTATAAAAAAGTATTTATGCAAACTGTGTTACCAGTTTATCAATATATCTTGTACAGTTTATGAAATTTATATTCCTCTATCCAATGTCATTTGCTACTAAAGCTGCACGATTTATAATGTTTATCTGTTACCAAGATTCCCTTCTCTACAGAAAAGGGTATATTTAAACGATCAATTACAGTGGGAAATATTAGGTTGGGGAAAAAGAAATCCATTATTTTTTCGATAGATGGCTGTAGTGATCGATATCACGTAAAGTATCAATTAAACAATTTCAGATTTATGCTCGTTAGAAAGGTGGCACTTCGCACTAAAATAATTCTTTTCCTGTTTTTTGTTTGGTCCATTCAGTTGGGAGTTACAGGGTGTTAAAAATGGAAGTGAACAAAGAGAAAATTCGGTACATTTTACAGTTTTTCTTTGACAAAGGCGAAATTGCAAGCCAGGCGGCTAAAATTGTGAATGGTGTTTATGGTTCCGATACTGTAACAGCCAATTATGTGCAATTTTGGTTTCGTAGATTCCGTTCAGGAATTTTTGATGTTAAAGACGCACCTCGCACAGGTAGGCCGGTCGTCGGAAATGTCGATAAAATCGGAGAAATGATCGAAGTTGACCGCCATGTTAGCAGTCGTAACATCGCCCAGGAGCTAAAAATCGACCATAAAACAGTTTTAAACCATTTACACAAAGCTGGATTCAAAAAGAAGCTCGATGTTTGGGTGCCACACCAATTAACAGAAAAAAACATCATGGATCGAATTTCCATCTGCGAAGCCTTGGCCAAACGGAATGAGATAGACCCATTTCTTAAACGGATGGTGACTGGAGATGAGAAATGGATCACATACGATAACCCTGTGCGAAAACGATCGTGGTCAAAGAGCGGTGAAGCACCTCAAACGGTGGCCAAACCAGGACTAACGGCCAGGAAGGTTCTGTTATGCATTTGGTGGGACTGGAAGGGGATTATTTATTATGAGTTGCTTCCATATGGCCAAACGCTAAATTCTGATCTCTACTGTCAACAACTGGACCGTTTGAAGATAGCGATTGACCAGAAACGGCCAGAATTGCCCAACAGGAGAGGTGTCGTGTTCCACCAGGACAACGCTAGGCCACACACAT
Source organism: Caerostris darwini (assembly GCA_021605075.1). Taxonomy (NCBI): domain Eukaryota; kingdom Metazoa; phylum Arthropoda; class Arachnida; order Araneae; family Araneidae; genus Caerostris; species Caerostris darwini. The sequence goes on from BPLQ01000776.1 coordinate 145,454, forward strand.
CTACAGTGACTCGCCAGAAACTTCGGGAGCTTGGTTGGGAAGTTTTAATGCATCCGCCATACAGTCCGGACTTGGCACCAAGCGATTATCATCTTTTTCTTGCATTGCAAAATTTCTTTAATGATAAAAAATTGGCATCTAGGGAGGATTGTGAAAATCGACTACTAGAGTTTTTTGCAAATAGAGACCAGGACTTCTATGAGAGAGGCATTATGAAGTTACCTTTAAAATGGCAACAAATCATACAACAAAACGGTGCATATTTGTCCCAAATCGGACAATCCGAAGCATGTTAAATAAAGTCCTGAAGTTCATATAAAAATAATGGATTTCTTTTTCCCCAACCTAATATTTTCTAATTTAACGGGAATTTCTTCATTTCAGATTCAAATGGAAGACAATGTCAGGGAAGATGTATGTGTATGACATAGCAAACATTGCAAATGATCCCGAAATGGGAAAATTCTGGTTGCTGTACGTTGGTGAAACAAACAACACGAATCCTTTAATTCATTTAACTACAAGTAAGTAAAAAAGTATTAAAGGTAATTTATTTGTTAGAAATATTTTATAGGATCTTCAGACATGAAAATAAGAAGTAAAGACCAGAAAACAAAAAATGTTATTAAGTTGAAAAATGTTATTAAGTTATTATTATTATTCACACAAATTGTTGGGCAGATAATTTTTCCCACGCTGAATCGATTTCTCTAAATATTTTCGGGTTTCATGATGGAAAACTTCATAATTAATTAATTAACCATAATAATTAATATATTAATTAATTGCATTGCAACAAAAGTTTGTTTTCTTGAAATCAAACTTTTCTGCGAAGATCTATTTAAAGTTACAAAAGTTATTAAGGCTGGTCTTTTTTTTTTTTTCGTAAACTCTTCCAATGAAAACTGCAGAAAATGTAATCCTATTTAAAACACTAATTGTGAAAAAATCTCTTAAATTGATATTTCTGAGGTATTTAAAAAAACTAAGAAAATGTTAAAAGTTTTTGTGTTTTCGGCCTCAAACATTCTTCTAGTTTAGCCACATCGGATAATTCCGTCTTTTTATGTGGGTATCAAAACAAACAATTACAAAAATCATCTGTCTCTGTCTTTCTTTTGAAAAGCTAATTCTTGTTTTTCATATCTATTGATTGGGCTATTCCTCATTTTCTGAAAATAATAAAAAAAAATTTCTTAAATCCAGATTCGATAGAAAGTATATTGCGATTTTTGTTTTATGACATACTTTATATGTTAGATACGTGAAGTATAACTTCAATTTTAGGCAAAATTTACTATTCATTTTAGGGTGTTGTTTATTTCTTAAATAACTTTATAGTATACTATTATTATGATTCATGCATACATATGTATTTAACTTTGCAATAACATTAAAATTGAAATTGTATGTCAAAATAAAACATCAGAATTATCACTTTCTGAGTTTTAAGTGTATAGTTCTTATAAATAGGGCTAAAGTGACACAAAAACAATGTGGATTGATGGCTTTTAATTCAAATCTTTTTGAAGGTTACTTTTCAAATTAGGTATGTATAGTATACACGTAATTTAGTTTTGACAATGGACAGTAAGCGACGTTTTATATAAATGGTGCTATAGTATGTTTAGACCACTAAATAATATAATACAGATGCAAACTCATTAGTTCTATATTTATTTATGGCTATACTTATTTCATTTTTGTTTGTAACAAAATTTTAAGTTGGTTTTGGTTATGAAGAACAAAGTTTTATTTATTTTAATTACAATTTCAATAATATTAATGAAATAATTGCTTTATTAAACAAACAGAATCACGCCAGAAAATACTGAATCATGATTTCACAATAAATGCTAAATTTTAATTCATTTAAAGTGATTACTGCAGCAGGACCTATCTAAATAAGTATCAGATTTAAATTTATGTACTTATTACAATAATATCTAATAGATGTATTGTTAAAAAATCCTATAGTCTACAAAAATTCAGGAAAAATTAGAAAAATAACGATTTCGAAATTTCTAGTTATTGGAATGAATTGAAATGTAATGATAAATTATTGCAATTGTCTGTCTCTAAAAATGTTTTGTTTAGTTTTGTAAAAAAAAAACTTAATCATTTCATATTAACTGTATAGTTTCTTTCATGTTCTTATAGATTTTACCGTTAATTTATTGTATAGGATTTTATAACTATAAGGTAAAAATTATATTTCCTTTTCTGACAATAATAAATAATAATAATTTTTTATATGAATATTCTTTAAATAGATCCTGATGAGTTGATATTAAAGGCGGAAGACCATCTTGTTTTCTGGTATAAAATTGCAAGCGTCTAATGACTGGTGACACTGAACAATTTTTGAAAACTAATGCAGTTGAATTTACTCTTTAATCAACTATGTATGATACAAATTTTAAAATGTTCTAATATTATGAAAATAAATTGTATGATATGGAGTTGTAAAAAAATAATTATAATGTTCTTTTATAAAAAACTGTTATTGTTAAAAATTTTTCAGACTATTATTTTTATGTATTTATAAGATGCATTTTCTTGTATAATCAGAATATAATAACTAATAAAGTAGCTTATAAAATTTAAGAAAATTGCTTAAAAAACCTTTCAATTTATAAATGAAGATTTTTTTACGTTTGTATTAACTACACATTATTTTTAATGAAATTATCATAAATAATTTTTATTCTGTATAATTTATTGTTTATTATAAAAATTTAAATAAAATTTTATCCACTGGGATTAGAATCGGAACTCTAATTATATGATTCTGTGTTCGATACTGAGATCAACATACATTTCATCATTGCTATTATTGCTAAAAGTAATTATTATTTAATTTTACTCATTTTTACTCAACTTGTAATAGGGGCCTGATGGCCGAATGGCTAGCACTGTGGCGTTCGGTACCACAGGTATCGGGTTCAAATCCCGGCTTTGCCCATGGGTGTTGTAGTGGTTCGGAATCCACTTTAAACCGTAGGTCCCGGTCCTAACAGGATCGTAGAGCGCTGCGGGGGGCATTGTTACTCCGCGACCGTGGCTTACCATCAAGTTGCAAAGTGGTTAATGCAAAGTTGGGTAATGCAAAGTGAGTAAAATCGGTGCAGCCCTTTATGGCCACTGCATTAGAAGAAGAAAAACCCAACTTGTAATAAGCAGTAAATAACACAAATCACCTTGCTGATATCTAGATATTGATATCTAATAAAAATGTTTATTTAAAAGATATTGATATCTAATAAAAATATTTATTCAAATACCTGTAAAAAACATGCAATCAGGATAAAATTTCTGGTGTCAAATATACGATATCACGCTTATACTGGTGTTTGTTATAAAGTGGTATTTTTGTTTATAAAATAGTCCCAACTACACTGGATCAACAACCAAATGGATCAGAATAAAAAAAAAGTGTACAAATTAAATTGCGATCTCTGAAAACGGTATAAATAAGTGATATATGTTTTTCGGAATAATCTGACACCATTATTCTATTAATTTATATCCCACTGACAGTAACGATAAGAATTATTAAATTTTAGACTAAATCTTTAAATCTGAATTGAAATACGTTAAAGTGCTTCAAAAATATCATTGTGAGTAACCTGAGTGCAATTAATGAATTCTACAATATAAATAAATAAGTAAATAAAAGAAATGTTGATTGTTAGCGAGTAATATTAGTAGTTACTATGGATACAATATTTTCGTATACAACTGCTAAAATTAGTATTATAAAAAACGTAATAATAAAACATCTTTTATAGCCAAACTACTTTTACGCTAGTAGGATGATAATGTTTTATAATAATTTTTCCTATAACATTCTAATTATAATGCTTTGAGATTACTTTTAAGATCAAAATGCAAAATTTGCTAGAGATATTCGTAGCCGATTAATGGGTGTCATAATGATAAAATTTAGTTACAGTTTTGTCAATGTAGAGTTGCTTTCTTAAATGAATTTAGTAAACTTTTACTTGTTGAGATCGTTATTCAAGAATATACGGAACAGTAATTTCCATATCAGATTTTGAATGATTCATGCAAATTGATTTTTTGCTTGATTTATATACAGATTTTGTATTGATTTTGCGTAACTCACACAAACTTAAAGTTACAATAAAACACAAATTTTCCTGTACAACTTCGGAATATGCTTAAAAAAACCCAACGAAATATTTAGAGGACACCCTGATACAGGAATAGCAGGAACAAACTGCAAAGATATTGTTTCTGATAGTAGAAAAGATCCTCATCTAACTATTTATGGTCTTTTTATTTTCTGGGAATCCATTTCTCATTTCTCTACATCCCATATTGCGATTAAAAGTATTTGATCTCATTTTTACTTTTCAAGTCACCGAGGACTTTTTTTTTTTTTTTCCTTTTTCTGTTTGGCACACTTGATTACTTTCGAAGAAACGTCTTTGCTATTTATTCTCATACCTTTTAAATATGCATTTGTGAAAATTGCTGCTGATCCATCAGAAAGCCTAATTATGCTGCAAACCTGTGCTCCATTTAGTAGTCTAGTTGTCATTTGCGATAATGAAGGGGAATCTTCATATTTTGCTCTTTCCCAGCAGAAGAAAAAAATATTAATTTTACTCTAATTTTTATGGTATCTTATACGTCATATTGGTTCATCCGTTTCAATAGGGATAGAGTATTTTTCTCATATGCGCTTGAATACTTTCATTTATGGTGAATACACATGACGTGGTTCTCACTCATTTTCTCTTATAAGTTCTGGTCATGTTTCTATATAAATAATATCTTAAAACATACATATATATATATATATATACGCAGTACATGATCTGTAAAGGTTTCATACACACCAAGCACTCAATGCAAGCCGTCTGATCAGGTTCGAGATAAGCATTTTTTGCCTGATAATTGCCTCAATATTCTATTAACAATGTGGAACACTAGGTTACGCGATTGTTTTACTTACAACCTCAGAAACTTTAAAAAATTTTATTAAAAAAAAATTTAGGTATTAGGACTGAAACTGTGGTTTCTTCAATCAGAATACTTTATATGATAAATAAAGATTATTTCAAAGAAAAGGTTTGAAGAATTTATTCTCATAACATTTAAACGAGACATCTTGCTTATGATTACTTAGAAGTGGTAAAAATTATATCTTCGTTGTTGAAAGTACATGAACCTCAAGTCACCGTCAGAACATTAATTCATCTTGGTTTTCTTTACATGATACCCAATTATAAGCCAGTTTTACTAACAAGTTATTTAGCTTGTTTTTGAAAGAATGCATATATATATATATATATATCCCATTATGTGAAATCGTTTACAATATTACAACGTATAGAATTCACTTACTTTCATTGCGAGATACAAATATTGTCTTCTTATTTTGAATTAATCAGAAGACTTATTTTTATATATTCCTCTTAAGCAATGGAATTAAATATTTTGCTATTAAATTACTAATAAATAATTTTTATTTTCTACTTTATGATATTTTTCCTTTTAGAATTAATATATTCCGAATATATTTACTGTATCTATTATCCGTAATTTTAATCAAATCGTATATAATCAGCATTTTTTTCTGTAATAAAAATTTATAAATCCCTTTCGATATTAATGTTATATGAATATGTAAAGATATTGCAAAACTAAAGCCTGCATTTATATCACTTTTAATTTAGCAGTTAATATATTTAAGCCGAATCCTATTAAATAAACGAGATTCAACTAGAGATACTGAACTTAATATAATGAAAATTACATTGCCGATAGCTTTCTAAAGAACGGACAACAATAATTAAATCTCTTTGCGATAATCTTAATTATTTCATATACAAGAATACATGCATGTATATATATATATATTTCAAGTTGTATATTTCAGAGTATACAACGTATATGCTCATTTTGATTGATTTCAATGGAGGTTCATTAATAATGTAGTTTATTTTAATTGTTACATGCTACAGTCATTATTGAGAATGAATTTTTCTTCCTGTTTTACATTCATTTATTCACAAACAAGTAGTATAAAAAAAAATTTTAAGTCAATTCCTACTTTTTTAAACTATATTGCAGAAAGTACTTTATAAATAACTTTCATTGATTTTTTTAAGTTTATCTGGCGCCATCTATTGGTAGATATATGCAATTTAAATCTCAAAAAAATCTAAAATTTATTAATTAAATTTAATGAATGAATTAATATTTGAAAAAACTGTATTAACATCAAGTGTCCTCCACTACAAGTTAAAAAAAATGTATTTGAACTTGGAACAAGATATATATAAGGAGAGTGTGAGCTAATAGAAGGAATTGAAGAAAAAGAAACAGATTTATGAGACAATTATTGCTTGTTTTTTTTTTTTCACTGATGTGTAAGAAACTTTGTAATTACATTTTATAGAAGTTAATAACGTCTTGCTATTTTTCTAGAACAATTTACAAACTTTATACTAAATAGCTCATATATAAAGAACAAAAACTTATTGGTTAAAAAATAATTATCTGGAATACCAAACAATTTTTTTCCGTTATTGTTTATAAAAATATATTTAATTTTTTATAGAATGTTGAAAACCTGTAATATACTTGCTTCTGTGAAGGTTAATAAAATTAGGTATATTTTAAATCAAGGGAAAAAACAAAATAATTGATAATTAATTTTCAATTGTTTCATATGTTTAATTTTCAATTGTTAGTTACCTTAATTTAAAAAAAAATTCCATGGATTGGTATTACGAATTCAAATTGTACAACAATCATTTCTTTGTATAAAGAAAATGCTACTCATTTGGGAGATAAATATCAGTCACATTTGTGCAAGGATAAAACATACGACTATCTAATGTCTCTTCTAATCACACACTTTTATAAATAATTCGTTTCAATGTTACCTAAGTAATATGCCAAACAATTATTGGACTTACATAATACGCCAAAAGATAAATTAATGCTATAAGTATGCACTGTATCGTAATGGCTGATTCTTCAACTAATACGCCAAATATTTAATAACGGGATTACTGATGTAATTTGGTATCTAACTTATCGGACTAGAAATTGCATGCAATAGAAACTAATGTATATTAAACTACATGGAATGTGATGATTATAATGGTTAACAATTCTTAAATTTCATGAAATTAACATAAGATGTTAAATATAAAGCCGTATTTAGTATTTTATATATATTAAATTATCTAAAAACAATTATATTCTTTTTTTATAATGATTATGGAAGTAGAGATTTTAAGTTAAGTAGAGACTTAATCAAAGTAAAAAATAAATTATAGTTTAAAAAAAAACTAAAAAACAGGCATTTAGAGTTAATCAAACTAAAAAGTAAAAAAAATTGTTAACATGAGAATAAAATTACTGACGAAAAAATTAATATCACTGTTCTAAAATCGGGAAGGGGGGCGGCGCTTTGTATTACATTTTATTTTTTTGACATTATGTTTCTAAGTTTTTATATAATTTTTAATTTTAAACATTTAGCATTCAAATTATTTTGGAAATAGCTATTGCATCCAAATATGCACATTTCAAACATGAGATTGAATAATTCAATTTCCAGTTTTATTTAAAAATAATTTATAGAGTGACTTGAAAATTTATTCAAAATTGTAATAGTTTAATATATTAGACACATTTGCAATAGTTTAATACATTTTTAAGAACTGTATTCCGATGTATTTATATCGAATAGTGTTTTGAAAGTTAAAACCTTGAGCAGGATTTGTCAGAATATCTGGAAATGACATGGTTTATAAAAGTCTATTAAATATTTTGATTGTTTTCCAGAAATAATTACTTTTTATCAATCATAGCAGAAAAATAAAATTTGAACAGAATTAAGGTCATATGTTATGTTCCTGGTTTTATTTATTCGTCCACTTTATGATCAAAAAAAATGATAAACTTTCAGGGAATCACTACCTGAAGTAAAGTATAGCATACTTTAGTAATGACTTACATATATCAAGCTTCTAATAATCATAAGCTTTTAGAACATCCATGAAATGAGCATACTACATCCACCGGACTTTCATAAAATATATCGATTACCTTCATAAAATGTATGCTATTCCGAATAATCAAACATCTCTGTCTCTAGATGCAGTAAAATAACTTGATTCATGTTACGAGTGTTTATAGTTCATAATACACTGAAGTGACAAAAGTCATGGGATAGCAATATGCAAATTTATAGATGGCAGTAGCATCGCGTAGGACAGGTATAAATGCGCAGAGCTTTCATTTCTGTTCAAGTTATTCATGTGAAGAGGTTTTGACGTGATGATGACCGCACGACGGGAATTAACAGACTTTGAACGCGGAATGTTAGTTGGAGCTAGACGCATGGGTCATGCCATTTCGGAAATTGTTAGGGAATTCAACATTCCCAGATCCACTGTGTCAAGAGTGTGCCGAGAGTATGAAATTTCAGGCATAACATCCCACCATGGACAGCACAGTGGTCGACCACCTGCACTTAACGACCGAGACCGGCGACTTCTGCAAAGAGTCCTAAATTCTAACAGACAAGCAACACTGCGTCAAATAACCGCAGAAATCAATGTTGGACGTACAAGGGACTTGGCTGTTAGAACTGTGCGAGAAATTTGGCTTTCTTGGGCTATTCCAGAAGAAGACCGACTCGACTGCCTTTACTGACAGAACGACATCGCTTGCAGCGACTCTCGTGGGCACGTGAGCATATCGGTTGGTCCCTAGATGAATGGAAAACCGTGGCCTGGTCCGATGAGTCACGATTTTAGTTGGTAAGAGCTGATGGTAGGGTTCGAGTGTGGCGCAGACCCCACGAAGCCATGGACCCAAACTGTCAGCAAGGCACTGTTCACTGTGGTGGCTCCGTAATGGTGTGGGCTGTTTTTTCATGGCATGGTCTTGGTCCTCTAGTGCAACTGGACCGAACATTGACTGGAAATGCTTATGTTCACCTACTTGGAGATCACTTGCAGCCATTCATGGACTTCATGTACCCAAACAACGATGGGATTTTTATGGATGACAATGCGCCATGTTACCGGGCCACAACTGTTCGCGATTGGTTTGAAGAACATTCTGGACAATTCCAACGAATGATCTGGCCACCTAGATCGCAAGACATGAATCCCATAGAGCATTTATGGGACATCATCGAGAGGTCTGTTCGTGCCCAAAATCCTGCACCATCAACGCTTTCACAATTATGGACGTCTATCGAGACAGCATGGCTCAATATTCCTGCAGACGTCTTCCAACGACTTGTTGAGTCCATGCCACGTCGAGTTGCTGCACCACTTCGCCGGGCTAAAGGAGGGCCGACACGATATTAAGATGTATCCCATGACTTTTGTCACTTCAGTGTATTTTGAGTTACTTCTTTACCTTTGTCATAAAACGTTTTTTTTTTTTTTTTTTTTTTTTTTTTTTTTTTTTTTGAAGAAACATTTTCTAGTTCTACAAGTATAAAAATCCTAATTTCTCAAATAATTTTTTTAAATCTTTACTTTGTTACAAAATGCAAACAAATAATTAGAAATGCCATAATTTATAAATAAATAATACAATAGTGTAGTAAGAGGAATAAATTAATCTTCTACCACTATTCAAATTTATGTGGCAAATGTGTTTTTTGTTGTTGTTGATATTATAAATAATCATGCTACTCTAGCAGGACTGATGACTCACATGCTCAAATAGTTTTTAAAAAAAATTAGAAAGTAAATTACGTAAAATAAATTACATATATAAATATAAATTACAAAATTGCACAAAAATTATAAATATGGCTTTTATCATTTGCTGTAAAAGAATACAAAAGAAGATATTAATACTAGAGAAATATCATGATAATATCCCAATCTGGTGATACTCTTATGGACAAATTGTTGCAAAAATGTGCATAAAATCTAGAAAATATTCATACATTTCACCAGCAAAATATAAATTATTATTAAGGTAGACTTTAATATAAATAGTTTCATTAATTATAAGTAGTATTAATTCCTTATTATTATTATTATTATTATTATATTTAATATTCCTGAATATTTCATATGCAACTATCAACGAGCTATACCCCGAATCAGAGTGGTTGAGAATCTATTCCGATGGCTCCCGGATGGAACAGCGAATAAATGCCGGGGCAGGAGTTTTTTGCGACATGTTTTCTATCTATGCTCCTGTCAGCTGTTTTGCATCTGCTTACGACGGTGAAGTCGAAGCATTACGTATTGCCATAACTCAATTGCAGTGCCAAACAAAACAATTTACTAGAGCAGTCATTCTATCTGACTCTAAGGCAACACTTTTGCCAATCAACTCCTCCCTAACACCTCAGTCTACTTCCATCAAAAAGTGCATCTCTTGTCTTGAAGATCTTGACTCAAAAGGCAAGGATGTCGTTTTGAAGTGGATCCCAGGCTATTGTGGGATCTTGGGTAATGAGAAGGCGGATTCTCTTGCCAAAAAAGGAACAACCATCACCCAAACCTTTTGTAAAGACATCTCTTTTCATTCGATGAAACTGATGATCCGAGACTTTTTTCGGAACACTCTATCTGATAACCTACTTGAAGGCAACTCATCTAAAACCTGGTTTAACTTTATTTTAAACATCCCTGATCAGCCCAGGTTTAAAGCTGTTGCCCTTTTCAGACTCCTGACGGGCCATGATTATATGGCCAATTATCTTTTTCGTATGAAAATATTTTCAAGCCCAAAATGCCTGCTCTGCAGTCTTGGAGAGGACATGGATTCATCTCACCTTCCTGTCTGCCCTGCACTTGTTTTCTCTACTGTATAGGGTCGTTACTGGAGGGATAGGGCCCTTATGGGCTAAACATGTCACTATGTGATTTCTTTCTATTATCGTGGTTGTTTTCATGTTTTTTGTGTTCTTTTTCTTTTTTCTTTTATTACTTATTGTAGCCTGCCATTGGAAATAAAACAAAATATTTAATATTCCTTATTATTAAATTTAGTATTCATTATTATTAAATTTAGTATTCATTACTATTAAATTTAGTATTCATTATTATTAAATAGTATTAATTAGGCAGAAATGTTGTATTAACCAAATAATAGTTCTAAATAAAAAATCTTTCTTTCTGAAAAATTTGATGTTAATAATTTGTGCAAATTAAATTTTAATCGAATGTAATTTAAAATTGTAATTCTCAGGAAAAAGAAAAATAACAATATTATTTAACCAATTTAATATTACTTTACACTATATTGAGAAAACATTAAATTTATTAGTGACATTTATTGACGATCTCTTACATATAACTTAATATCATCTATTAAAGTAGATCAGGACAGAGACAGCTTTAGGATATAAATGTTTTATTTCATCGTATAATTTTACAAATAGACATGCAACTTTAAATGTAATTTAGATGCTAATTACATTGGAGAGTGTTGCTTTATTGAAAAAAATAAGAAATTAAAAAAAAAAGGTTTGAAAACATTGATCCCAAAATAAGCTAATGAATTCAGCTATCGCTAAAAGTGGTGAACTTCTAATTAAAATTTCGCAGAAAACACTTTTTAAAAGAATGTAAGCTAAAAAAAACTACAAACTGGGAAAATTATGTCCTTACAACTTTGCTGTAACTTACACAGCATTTTAAATTAAAGAAAACAGTTCAGTGAATAAAATTTTAATAATCAGCTTCATTTATGAAGCAGCTAATCAATGTAATTGAATTGAATAAATTCTCAATTTTAGTTTTCATTTACTTTTTAAATCATCTACTGTATATCGTAATAAAATACAGAAGTTGAAGATTTCAAGTTTTTTAGTTCAGGATAAATAGAAAACATGTTTTTTATTATTTATTTTCTCCTGCTCATTAACGCTTTTTCATTTTGTTTTGTGTTCTTTTTATTTTTTATTATTATTACTATTATTATTATTTTTTTTTTTGAAAATTAACATTATTAGAAAATTAAAATCACTACAAGATCCTGTAAATTTTTTTATCATTATCAACATAAATTCGAAATGCCAATTTTATTAATTTCTACCATACATAAGGTTGCAGGCAATATATAAAGAAATTCGTAGGATGTTTGATCAAATGGAAACATTTACAAATTTTAACGTAATACATTCAATAATTAACGGATGAATGTAAACAAATTAAACTGGTACCAATTGACATTAAATATAAGGCCTCTTGGATACCTTTAGTCCAAATACCCTTTATATATGTATGCAAATATTAAGGAATTTCTTTGCAAATATATAATACTTTGTTTTATTAATGAAGTATGTGTAATAATGAGAAATGTTTGAAAGGCAATGGGTTTGTAAAAATAAGACAAATTCACGTATAAAGAGAAAATATTTAAAAAAACAGAAATCAATTTTACTGCATGTCTGATTAGTTGAACTGGTAATCGCATGACAAAACTGAGCCGACAAAACAAAGCAAGTAAAATGGAGTTAAATTAAATAAGATTTTGCTTATTACTTGGTCAGTTAAAGAGCAAAAAATAATTTGTGTGTGTAAAGTGTTTAAAAAATAATTTATTAACCCTTTGGATTATTTGCAGTTATTATGAATTCATTAAATAAATTTAATAAAAAAAATTAACCCCATTTTCACAAAATATTAACCATTATAATTCAATGTAGTTAAAATTTTAGTTTCAGTTTTACTTCATAAAACTTCTTCAAATATCTTCTAAACGTTTATTGTATTTCCTAAACGTCCATATATTTTTCTTTAATACATTAAAAAATGCAGGTGTTTTCAAGAAAAATTTTAAAAAAAAAAAAAAAAAAAAAAAAAAAAAACACGAAAAGAAAAAAACGTTGTAAAACTAATTGTAGCAGAAAATTCATGTGGCAGAACATATATTTATTCATATTACATTATTTAAGTATTGTTATGTTATTAAATAAATTTGTAGCATATATTTATAATAATTTTAAATATTGTAATTTGTAATTTAATAAATCTATATTATATAATTAACATTTTAAATATGTTATTTGTATTAAAATTTGCTTTAAATGCTGGCAGAAATTTTTTAGCCACAAAAGAGTATGGATAAAAAATTATATATGTATATAAACATATATGGATATAGATATACTATATGCGTCGTATAAGCAGGCGGTAAAGGTTAAACCAGTGACACTGTTTATCTAAAACTAATGACACTGTTTTTAAACCTGACACTGTTTTAAACCTAATTTGAATCTTCGAATAATTGAAGTAAAATTTATTATAAATTACTGAAACAAGAAAACAATTCTTGAATTGCTTCCCACTATCAGAAAACCGAAAAGGAAATCTTTGAACAATTTAGACCAAATTATGCCGTGGGGCACACAGATATATATAATGTATTTCACAAGTATTAAAAATTAAATACCATATTGAACTTGAATGTTATTCAAAACTTTGCATAAAAATGATGACACTGTTGAAGAATGAATAAATATATTTAAGCCAACTAGGAAGAAAAGTGCACAGCCTTTGCCATTAGTCATTTCTATGTTCCATTAGAAGAATAAATGATCTTAAAATTATTAAAGTGAAGCAATATTTTTTTGTTGGTTCAGCTGAAATTTAGATTGAAAATTATTGATGTCTTTTCAGATATCATTTGACACAAATTATCTTTTCTATTCCAGCATACTTCGTGCATTATTAATAGTTTAAGGGACACACTACTGTCGTAATCAGTACAAAGAATTTCTAACGCTTTAATGGAATAATATTTGTACGTGCACCAATAAAATTCATAGAATTGCTAGAAATATTAGCATACCACTTTTTGGTATCTTTTTACTGTACATAAATCAAGTATGAATGCAACCGTTTTCGTTATACTCAAGATAGAAGTTAGCGGCTGCTTCGCACCAACACCTATCGTCCGTTTTTGTTATACTCAAGATAGAAGTTAGCGGCTGCTTCGCACCAACACCTATCGTCCGTTTTTGTTATATATCAGTTCTGTATTTATTGTTTTATAGTGACCTCAGCTAACTTCAAAGCAGCTTCAAAATTAATAATTATTCTGACAAATCAACATGCTTTGCAAATTATTAACTGAGACTTTATTAGAAAAATAAGTTTTTCATTTTGTAGGATGACGTGGGACACTTCTGTTAGATAAACGTAAACCTTAATTTAATAAGGAAATTATCGTACATTTAATTTCCGATAATAGTTTAATAATATACGATAACTTTTTAATAATTTCATTTTCCATCAGTGTATATATTTTTGCTGGGCCTGAATGGCCGAGTGGCTAGCGCTCTGGCGCTCGGTACCACAGGTTTCGGGTTCGAGTCCCGGCGGTGCCATGGATGTTCGTAGGGGTTCGGAATCCACTTTAAACTGACGGTCCTGGTCTTTTATGATCGTAGAGCTTTGCGGGGGCATTGTTACTCCGGTTCCGTGGATTATCTTCAAGTTACACGCGCCCCCTGGGTAATGCAAAGTGAGTACGTCTGTGCAGCGATTGCCTTAAGGCATCCAAGTCCAAGCTGTCTAAGTGTTTGGCAGCTGCATTAGAATATGTATATATATATATATATTTGCTCATAAAATTTATATTTATAATATAAATTTTTGCTTATAAAGCAAAAATATATGCACTGGTGGAAAATGAAATCCCAACCTCAAAAATGAATTAGTTTAAAGGAATGACAACATTTGTCTATGTAATACATTTATTTGATTAAAGGCTCAAGGGCACATGTTCAAGTATTCGTACTAAGAGATATTTCAAATGTATGAAATGGTGGTATACTTTAACAACAGCTGTAGTCGCAACGATTTTGAATGCAAGCATGTAAATGTGTATTCAATGTGCTGTACATTATTTTAATGAGAGAGTCCCACGTTTGCTGCACTTGGTCAGTCAAATGAATAACTGTCCATACTGGTATAATAGGGTTACGTGAAAGTGGATTTTCGTTTTCGATACATAATTTCAAAATTAATAAAATTAGTTTCAAAATTAATTAATTTTAGTAATTTTGTAGAAAGTCATAGCAGAAACGTGCCCACTGTGCATGAATTTTGGCAATTGACCTAGGAAACAATTTTTTAAGTATGTTGCAGATCCGTTTTTACAAGACTACTTTTGAGAGGGACAGCTGCCGAAATCGCCACATGGGTATCACATATCGTACTGAATTTGCGACAGAAATTCGAGCTTCTGTTGGCTTGACAGTGACAAAACATACGATAACAAATCAGTTACATGTAGAACAGCTCCAAGCCAAATGCCCTAAAGTGTCCATGGCTCTAACACCAAATCCCCACCATCTGCTATTTAATTGGTGTCATTTGTGTCAAACCAGACCTCATAGGCGGAATGGAGATCCCAGATAAGAGCCCGTTTCTGCCTTAGTGCCAGTGATTGCCGTATGTTGGTTAGAAGGAGATCGGGTGAGTACTTGGAGCCATTTCTCCTGCGCAGTACGCACTAGACTTACATCAAGATTTATGGTCTGGACAGCAATCTCAAATGGCAACAGAAGCACTCTCGCCGTTATTTTACGCACTTTGGCAGCAAATTTATACGTCAGACAGGTTGATAAATTTCTCAAGGTTGTATTGCAACTTTTAATAACAATTTTTGACCTTGGAAAATATACTTTTAGATCACTATTCCAGGGAAGCACCCAATATAACACCCGTCCTCATATCTGTGCTATCACTCAAATTTTCCTATAAAGTGTCGATATGGATATTGTGAATCATTTCGAATAATATAGTTATATTTAAACATCTTTAATTTTTACTCTGCCAGTGTAACTGGAAAATCAGTTGCTGTCTAATTGTTTAATGGATTCTAAAAAAATACTTTTAAAATTAAAAATTAATTTTTACATTTTTTTCAGGCAAGCAGTAAATTATAACTAATGTAATATAATATGAAGGTAATTTCCATAAAATATAAATATTTTAATAAATTGTATTTCATAAAATACAATATTTAATACATTATATTAATTATATTTCAGACAATACATTAAGACTCTTTGATATGAGATTTTTTTCAAATAAGAATGCAGTTTGTACACATTACTTTCAAACCCTTAAAAAAAATGTATAAAATAATTTTAGAAAATAACATTCTTATGTCGCCATAACAGGTAGGTACTTTATTGTGTTTAAGACAATTGAATAATGCATTATCAATTAATGCTTCAGTTGAGAAAGAAAGCTTGTTATAAGTCGTATAAAATGAGACAATATACAAATCCATCACCTTTTTCATTAAATTCTACTTCACTTTCATTTTAAAAAAAAATTGTATCATAAATGAAAAAGACATTTCGTTCAGATTTCTAAGCTCAAAGGATTATTGGAAACACAAGAGAGCTCAATTCACCTAATTACGTAATTTTAATCAATACCAGACTAAGCCAACAGATTCTTTTTGTTTTTTGCTTTTTAAAATTTTTTTTATTGGAAATAGAGATTTTTTTTTTTTTTTTTTTTTTTTTTTTTTTTTTTGAGATTCTTCCTTAATTTATTTTTATGTGAAAGTTAGTGAAATTTTTTCGTTGAAAAGTACAGAAAACGAAGGGTGGACCAATTATCTTAATTCAAATTGGAGTTTTTGATCAGTTACTATTAAGGCCTGTTTTAAGTGTCTTGATTTAACTAATAGGTTGAATAAAATGTGACTTAAAGATTTTATGAAGTATAAATACACTGAAGTGACAAAAGTCATGGGATAGCAATGTGCAAATTTTCAGATGGCAGTAGCATCGCGTAGAACAGGAATAAATGCGCAGTGCTTTCGCAGAGCTTCCATTTCTGTTCAAGTTATTCATGTGAAGAGGTTTTGACGTGATGATGACCGCATGTGTGGGAATTAACAGACTTTGAACGCGGAATGTTAGTTGGAGCTAGACGCATGGGTCATGCCATTTCGGAAATCGTTAGGGAATTCAACATTCCCAGATCCACTGTGTCAAGAGTGTGCCGAGAGTATGAAATTTCAGGCATAACATCCCACCATGGACAGCACAGTGGTCGACCACCTGCACTTAACGACCGAGACCGGCGACTTCTGCAAAGAGTCCTAAATTCTAACAGACAAGCAACACTGCGTCAAATAACCGCAGAAATCAATGTTGGACGTACAAGGGACTTGGCTGTTAGAACTGTGCGAGAAATTTGGCTTTCTTGGGCTATTCCAGCAGAAGACCGACTCGAGTGCCTTTACTGACAGAACGACATCGCTTGCAGCGACTCTCGTGGGCACGTGAGCATATCGGTTGGTCCCTAGATGAATGGAAAACCGTGGCTTGGTCCGATGAGTCACGATTTCAGTTGGTAAGAGCTGATGGTAGGGTTCGAGTGTGGCGCAGACCCCACGAAGCCATGGACCCAAACTGTCAGCAAGGCACTGTTCAAGCTGGTGGTGGCTCCGTAATGGTGTGGGCTGTTTTTTCATGGCATGGACTTGGTCCTCTGGTGCGACTGCACCGAACATTGACTGGAAATGCTTATGTTCAGCTACTTGGATATCACTTGCAGCCATTCATGGACTTCATGTACCCAAACAACGATGGGATTTTTATGGATGACAATGGGCCATGTCACCGGGCCACAACTGTTCGCGATTGGTTTGAAGAACATTCTGGACAATTCCAACAAATGATCTGGCCACCTAGATCGCCCGACATGAATCCTATCGAGCATTTATGGAACATCATCGAGAGGTCTGTTCGTGCCCAAAATCCTGCACCATCAACGCTTTCACAATTATGGACGTCTATCGAGACAGCATGGCTCAATATTCCTGCAGAAGACTTCCAACGATTTGTTGAGTCCATGCCACGTCGAGTTGCTGCACTTCGCCGGGTGAAAGGAGGGCCGACACGATATTAAGAGGTATCCCATGACTTTTGTTACTTCAGTGTATAGGATTTTTCAAAAAAAAAAAAAATATGAACACAAAAATATCTCTTGATTTTGGTTTGAAGATGAATCGCAGGATTAAAGTTCATGGTAATATATTCTGATGGAGTATAAAGTTTCATACTAAGGGGAGCTTGTGAACCTTGATGTTCATGGATAACAAATATTTTCCCAAGTGAATATATATAGTATAATTAGTTGATATTTTCTATATGCATGAATCGATGTACAAATATTTAGAAATACTAATAGGCATTCAATGTTCTTAAATAAGGAAAATTAACTGCAGATCTCCAACAGAATATGGGATAATCATAATGGAAAATAAGTTTCAAACATCCTTAAATTAAATATGATCTAAAAATAAAACCTTTTGTAAAGTAGACAAGTGAATTTCAGAGAAAGTGAATAAAAAAAAATATTTTAATCTTTATTTGAAGAAAATTCATGGCATCACAAATTATCGGTATTCATGGTATTCAATTCATTCTTGTATCACAAATATGGAGACTTCATTCGATGGTGTAGAATATTTATTTGTGATTGTAAATTTTCAAACTGATAAGACAAATTGATTCGTACTGATAGAACCTTCTGTATCACTTGATTATATACATCAAAAATTAAAAAAAAATATGAGGAAATGGTGTATTTGTTAAATTACTTTTATTTTTGCAATATATTCAAAAAGCAAAATTCTTATAGTTTTTACCATCGTCAATTGTATTAAATTAAATCGCTTTTATAATATCAGATAATAACACTCGCTTTGAAAAAAACGAAAATACAATCATTTATTTATTTATTTTTTAAATCTTAAGAACTTATTTATTTTGTAATACTTTTCGCAACATTTAAGATTAAAACCAAATAATGTATATTTCACTTTTCTCTGATACTCCATCTAACACGATAAAAATGTGTGACTTCCAAGGCTTTGAATCCTACATAAAATATTTCATGTTCCAAGTTTCTTGGGCTTCACTATTAAAAATGGAAAAAAAGTCAAGAAGTTGAACGGTTTTCTTTGAGATTACGAGACTAAATCTTGTCATTCTTCGCTCACCAAGAAAAGCTATTTTGAGTCCTTAATCTATATCCATAATGAAGAAGAAATTGTTTATCGATGACATGTTAGAAAAATCTTTTACTTTCGAGAAACATTTTTGAAAAATGTCTTTTTCTTACAAATTCCAAACTTTATTACATAAATGATTAATAAATTATGTAATAAATAATAATCTAATTTTAAACAATTTAATTACTGGTTATATTTCTCAGATTTCTTACGTTATTATAATTATTTATGCAGATTTTATTAATTTGTTATAATTTTTCAAAAATTACAATATAATAGAGGAATAAATGCAGAATTGACGATAACTAGGGTATGTCTTTTCTCATAACATATATTTTTATTTTGACTAGTAGTATGTACACTGCTTTGAAACCTGTTTTATTATACAAGTTGTAAAGCTGGTTACAAAGCAGTGTGCATACTATTTTATACGTACATGCTTTATATGTATATTGTACTACTGTGCCCCAAAAGTAAGATAAATTAGAAAAACTCTTTATTTATTCTTCCAAGTTATGTCATCGCCTTCAAAGTAATCCCCTCCGGACACAATGCACTTATGCCAACTTTTTTTCCAATCTTCAATGCATGCTAAAATGTCAGGGGCAGGGATGGCCTTCAAAGCGCGTGGCGATTCACGTTGAATCTCTTCAACCGACTCAAAACGGTGTGCCCAGAGCGATCTTTTGAGTTTAGGGAATAACTAGAAGTCCCACAGAGTGAATACGGTGGTTGGGGAGCTATATGGGTTTCAATTTTGGCGAAAAGGTCACGATGAATCAATGCAATATGAGCTGCCGCGTTCAGGGTTTTCGGTACCAATCGCACTTGATGCGTTTGAGGCCTAAAATGGAATTGACCTATCTTTTTGAAATTCCAACATCATCAGCAAGGTCTCTAATTGTAAATCGACGGTTTCTAAGAACCAAATCTCTAATATTTTTACTTGAGTTTTGCTGATTGAGGTTAATGGTAGTCCAGAGGGCTCTTCGTCTTCAACGCGTTCTCTGCCTTCTTTGAACTGTTTATACCACTTCTAAAAATTTTTTTCATATATAGGAAGGCTCACCGAATGCCTTCTGCAACATTCTATACGTTTCCGCAAACAAAATTTAATGCAAGTTCTTTGCTCAATTACTTCAGACATTTCAAATTCGCCGGAATCAGTGTTCCAAGTAATCCAAGTGCAACTCAAACACTAATGAATATTTTGACGTGAAATTTCACACAGATATTAAAGACAGAGCCAGCAACCTAAAAGAGAAAATAATTAAATTCCATAAGCCTCGAGAATTTTAATTTAAAAATTGGTCTTACTTTTTGGATACAGTAATAGGTCCAACCTTTTTTTTCATTTCCTATGTAACATCTTTTTTTAAAATTTTTAATTTTGTATTTCAGTTTCTCCATTTTATTTATTTGGTTTACTAAACGGTTTTTCTCGCTTAATATATAATATTTGTTTTTGGGTGCGCAGTAGATCTACCTCCCCGTGGTGCACCTGGTAATACTTTTCAGTGGCTAAAAGATCTACAATTTGGCATTATGTCTTCCTCCCCTCACTTTGATACTCTTCGAGTGCTACAGTGGAATGCCGATGGATTGTCTCATTGCAAGCGTGCAGAGCTTTTGCTGACTCTGTGTGAGAAGGATATCGATGTCTTTACTTTTATGGTGGCTAATTTGACAACCGAAAACATTACTGCCTGCGAAACCATCTTTACAGACTCAAAAGTGTTCCTTTCCCGATATGCACTCTGTGCAGCTCTGGAGAGGCCATGGACTCCACTCATCTACTTCACTATCCTGCTCTGAGCAAGACTTTTCTCACCGAGCGATATTGGGAGGCTAGAGATATGTTAGATTAATGAACTCTGTTTCAACATGTTTTGTTGTATTCTCTGTTCTTTTTTTTTTTCCCTTGTTTCTTTTATTGCTGTAACTGTTCATAATCTGCCAATGGAAATAAAAAAATAAAAATAAAAAATTTTTTTAACAAGATCTATTTTAGTATACTTATTATTATTTTTTTTTTTCATTTCCATATATTTTAGAATCATGTTTTTATAGTATTACCTTTTCAGGTCTTCGTGTCTTTTTCAATTTTAACAAATTGATTGTTTTTGTTTTTCATGGTTAATCTCTTAAAATCTTTTGATTTCATATGCAGTAAAGAAAAATATAATAGAATTTTTGATTTCATGAACCTTTTTCTTAATTGTTCACCGCTATTTCCGTAATCAGTCATTTTATCTAGTTAACCACTTGATTATCATTGATTTCAGTTGCAAAGTAGAGATATAAACTCTTCCCATTCCCATAATTTTGACCGATATTTTTGACTTTGTTCACAAATTAATATACAGCCCTCCCTATTATTAAACACCAAGACTACGTGACCTTCAACCCTTCATATTCTACTGAACACACTAAGAGAAACAGGGATTTTCTTTCATTCAAATATTTTTCGCTTTGAAGAGAAAGCTTTTTCAGATATACTTATTATTATTGCTTTCTCGTTTCCTGTTTTCCTTTAAACAGAGTATAATAGATGAATGCAACTGGAGTATTTTGCTGAGAGAGAGCAGGGGGTCTTTTTTATTTCTGAGTTTTTTCCTTCTCTATTGTTTTTTGTTGCATTTAAACAATTTCAAAACATTGCAATATATTTTTTTTTCTTTCAAATAAATATCAAATTTAGAACAGATATTTGATATATTTTTGTGCAAAATAGCTCAGTAATTAAGACACAATAACAGCGTAACTTAATTAATTCACAAAGTAACAGTAGTTGCATTCTGTTGCAGGCACATAACAATAGTTCTTTCTACGCCTATATAAGACGATATCAGAAACGGTATTAAAAAATTAGCAAAAGTCTGACCACTTTTTGCAACAACTGGAAAGGAGGGAAAAATGCTATCATAATAAAATCGTTACTTCCTTCTATATGTTGTTGTCATGTCCCTCACGGAAGGAGGGAGGAGGGGTGCAGCTTCTGTTCTGATGGAGCACCCCGTAGGTAGAAGTCTGACTTCTGCTCCGTGACGCTCTTGCAGTCATAGGAGACCGGGACATACGGCTTAAAGTAGATTCCGAACAACTACAAGCATCCATGGCACCACCGGGACTCGAACCCGAAACTTGTGGCACCGAGCGCCAGAGCGCTAGACACTCGGCCATTCAGGTCCCAAATTTGTGAATGCCAACGGCATGCGGTGTTCCCAGGTGGGGACCCACCCAAGTACTGACAGCGCCCAATGATGCTTGACTTCGGTGATCTAACTAGAACCGGTATATTCAGCATGGTATGGCCATTGGCTACTTCCTTCTATATGTAACTGCAGTATACTACTACTGTGTCCAAAAAGTAAGACCAGTTTTCAATTTACATTTACCAGGCATATGGTATTTCAATTTTTTTTTCTTTTTTAAGGTTGCTGGCACTGTCCTTGACATGCGTGTGAAACTTGACGTCAAAATTTTCATTTTTGCTTGAGTTACGCTAGGTTTTGTGATACACTAAAACTGATTCCGGCGATTTTTGAAATGTCTGAATGAATTGAGCAAGAACTTTCGTTCAATATTGTTTTCAGAAACGTATAGAATGTTGCAGAAGGCATTTGGTGAGCATCCCTATATCGGAAAGAAATATTTAGAAGTGATAAAATCAGTTCAAAGAAGGCAGACAGCGCGTTGAAGAA
Organism: Caerostris darwini; assembly: GCA_021605075.1. Taxonomy (NCBI): domain Eukaryota; kingdom Metazoa; phylum Arthropoda; class Arachnida; order Araneae; family Araneidae; genus Caerostris; species Caerostris darwini. Next base: position 168,184 of record BPLQ01000776.1, read on the forward strand.
GAAGAACCCTTTGGTCGACCATCAACCTCAACCGACGAAGCTCATGTCCAAAAAAATAACGATTTGGTGCTTGCAAACCGTCTATTTACAATTAGAGACTTTGCTGATGATGTTGGAATTTCAAAAGGATTGGTCACTTCCATTTTGGGCCTCAAACACGTCAAATATCGATTGGTACCGAAAACACTGAAGGCGCCAGCTCACACTGCATTGATTCTTCGTGTCTTTTTGCGCCAAACATGAAACCCATATCGTTCCACCTTAGTATTCATTGTGCTACTTCTGGCTATTCCCTAAACTGAAAAGACCACTACGGGAACACCGTTTTGAGACGATTGAAGAGACATTTCAAAAATCGCCGGAATCAGGTTTAGCATCTCACAAAACCAAGCGTAACTTAAGCACTATATTTTGAATATTTTGAAGTAAAATTACACACAGATATCAAGGACAGTAACAACAACTAAAAAAAAAAAATTGGAATACTATATGAACGTAAAATTTAAATTGAAAACTGGTATTTCTGTCTGGACACAGTAGTATATCAACAGCGGTAGTTCCGGTAGTAGCGGTAGATTTGCATTTTATCCAAACTTGGAAATTAATCAATTTTTTGATCATCATTTCAGTAAATTTTTTTTGTTAGTGATATTATTAGAGTAATTTTGAGTTGATATAGATTGTATATTACAGTTATACACTGAAGTGACAAAAGTCATGGGATACCTCTTAATATCGTGTCGGCCCTCCTTTCGCCCGGCGAAGTGCAGCAACTCGATGTGGCATGGACTCAACAAGTCGTTGGAAGTCTGCTGCAGGAATATTGAGCCATCCTGTCTCGATAGATGTCCATAATTGTGAAAGCGTTGATAGTGCAGGATTTTGGGCACGAACAGACCTCTCGATGATGCCCCATAAATGCTCGATGGGATTCATGTCGGGCGATCTAGGTGGCCAGATCATTCGTTGGAATTGTCCAGAATGTTCTTCAAACCAATCACGAACAGTTGTGGCCCGGTGACATGGCGCATTGTCATCCATAAAAATCCCATCGTTGATTGGGTACATGAAGTCCATGAATGGCTGCAAGTGATCTCCAAGTAGCTGAACATAAGCATTTCCAGTCAATGTTCGGTCCAGTCTCACCAGAGGACCAAGTCCATGCCATGAAAAAACAGCCCACACCATTACGGAGCCACCACCAGCTTGAACAGCGCCTTGCTGACAGTTTGGGTCCATGGCTTCGTGGGGTCTGCGCCACACTCGAACCCTACCATCAGCTCTTACCAACTGAAATCGTGACTCATCGGACCAAGCCACGGTTTTCCATTCATCTAGGGACCAACCGATATGTTCACGTGCCCACGAGAGTCGCTGCAAGCGATGTCGTTCTGTCAGTAAAGGCACTCGAGTCGGTCTTCTGCTGGAATAGCCCAAGAAAGCCAAATTTCTCGCACAGTTCTAACATACAAGTCCCTTGTACGTCCCACATTGATTTCTGCGGTTATTTGACGCAGTGTTGCTTGTCTGTTAGAATTTGCGACTCTTTGCAGACGTAGCCGGTCTCGGTTGTTAAGTGCAGGCGGTCGACCACTGCGCTGTCCATGGTGGGATGTTATGCCTGAAATTTCATACTCTCGGCCCACTCTTGACACAGTGGATGTGGGAATGTTGAATTCCCTAACGATTTCCGAAATGGCATGACCCATGCGTCTAGCTCCAACTAACATTCCGCGTTCAAAGTCTGTTAATTCCCACACATGCGGTCATCATCACGTCAAAACCTCTTCACATGAATAACTTGAACAGAAATGAAAGCTCTGCGAAAGCACTGCGCATTTATACCTGTTCTACGCGATGCTACTGCCATCTGAAAATTTGCATATTGCTATCCCATGATTTTTGTCACTTCAGTGTATATCCTTAAAGTTTTCAATTCTTACTTTTTTATGTAGCCATTAATTTTCCTGATTCTATTGATGTTATGTTTTCAAATATTTTACAGCATGTTAAAAATCAAATTGCTTTGAAAAATTACAGCTCTTAAAATGTTTATCTCTTACAGTACATTGTTTCAAAGATCTTGGCCATGTTAGTGATTGGCCAATACAAGTTACAGGGCATCGAAGATTAAGAATCAATAAAATTCAACATTGAATTAACAAAACATTGTGTGCATAATCACCTTCTATATATTTATATTAATGCATATTGATATTAATTATTCATCTGCCAATTACCATTAATTAATTTTCTTTAAAACAAATAGACATTTTCTTTGTTTTATAAATTTTGTAGAATTTTTAACTCAAAAAATGTGGTTGAAAAAATAAAAATATAATTGTTTTGACGCATAATTTGGCATATAACAAAAAATATTCTAAATCATACAATTAATTAGAAAATCTGTTTTGGAAATAAAAGTTAAAAGTTAATTTTTTATCTAAATAAGTTCTAAGCAATAAAAAAAATACCCTTTTATATTCTAAATATGAAAAAAAAATTTAATTGTAATTCTTAGTATTTATTTATTTAAATTATTTTAATAGACACATCACACATTAAAAAGATAGGTCACATTTTTAAAAGATACGTCATATTAAAAATTGTTACGAAAAAAATGTGACACATAAAAAATAAGTATTGCCTTTATCTTTAAATAAAAATTTATGATGTTCCTTTTAATGTTGCAGTTTTTTTTCAAACATAATTTTTGAAAATATTAATGGTTTACAATACCTTTTCCCAAAAAATTATTGCATTATATTTTTAAAGCTTACTTTTTTTTTATCTTTAATATCTTATTTTTAAAATCTAATATAGGATAGTTTGTCCTTTTAAAATAGTGTAGAATGAACTATATAACGAGATACAATATAAAAATTAAAATTTTTTACTGGAGATTGCTATTGGAATCAAAATGCGTATAAAAAAGCAAATTTTAATGCTTTTTGTGACATTTTGTTTTATTTTTAGCTGCATAATTTATCTAAGTTTTTAAAAAAAAATAAAGAATTAAAAAAATTACTTTTATGAAAAATTAATTTTATTTTTGAAATAATTTATATTCAGCAATAAATATTCTCTGAAAGCTATATTAATTTATTGATTTTTTTTCCTGAACAAAATTTGTCTTCAATGATTTTTTTTTTCTTCTTTTTTTGCAATTCTAAAATCATTAACATTCATTAAAAAGAAATAATATAATTAAAGATAAAGAAAAAAGTAACTATTAATTTTATTTTTAAATGCAGTAGGATTTCTTTTCTAACTACATTTAGCATGTGGTCCCAAGCTTTCTTCCACCTGCCATTTGTAGCAGAACGATATTGGTTGGTGTTATTATTGTCGGTTCGTAATTAGAGTCATTATTTTCTTCGTTCCAAAAGCATAAGTGCTGTGATTTTATTTATATGCAGTAAGATTTCTCAAATTATCAGTTTGAAATGGAAGGTAGATAGATGGATAGGCTTCAAAAAGAAAAAATTAATAATATGCTAACATTTAAATACAAAACAATTTCGGCAAGGCGTCATTCTTCAACAGCTAACATAATTATTAGAATAATCATCTGCATTTACAACATACGAATACTGTACCAAAATACAGAGTAATGATGCCCTTTATAATGAAATTAATAACTAATAAAGAATTTCCCCACACATAAACACACACACACACGTGTATATAACAGGTGGGCTGAAAGTTTCATAGGCTGACGCATAGATGGCGCTACTCGTGTTAAATCCATATGATTTTTAGGTTGCCGTAACCTTCAAAAGACGCGTGTATAAATTTGACAGCTGCTGCACTATTATATATATGTGTGTGTGTGTGTTAAGTTGATTATTTAGTTATTAAGTTATTAATATTGTATATTAAACAGAAAAATGCAGCACATTAGTTAAAAAGGTAAATAAATTCTATAAGTTGTATAGATAATTGTAGGTTTTTTTATTGTGTGTGTGTGTGAGTAGATTTCTAGAATGTTGCGAATCATTGCGTTACCTAAAAAGGCAAGTATCCACTGCTAAGAAAAATGAGCAGACCACGGTTATTAAATATATGACAAACAAATGCATGACATTTACTGCTTAAAGACCTACGGGCAGACATCAAAGCAGGCAGCAAAATCAAAAGCATGCTTATGAATCAAATGCTTTTAATAAGAGGAAAATGTTTAATTTAAATGTATATTTTGACATCATATACTTTTAAAGTACAAAAGTATCTTTCGACGATTCAAAATATACTAAAAAATGTAGTATATAGTTTTCTTATGACTGAATCCATTGAACTTTGTTTCGTGTTTAACAGGATAATTTCAGAATCAAAGTTGCTCAGGTTAGTTTAAGATTTTCAGTTAGCAGCCTAGTATGCTGAGATAAATAAATTGTATTCATACGCTAGAAGTGAGCATCATAAATTTGTCAGCAAGGATTTCCTTCTTTTGTTTTAAAATATCGCTCATCCAATTATTGCTTTCAGGTGTTTGAGTTTTCAATTAAGATATAAACAGAGACTTAAATTTGATCTTCTTATCCAGATTCCTAATTTATTTTGTTCCACAAAACCCCTATGAAACAGTAAAAGTCACTGTGTTGAAGCCAGAGATCCTCTTCGAAGAATAATATAAAAAGCAAAATATGAGTATCTAGGTTAGGCAGAGAAAACAAAAAATAAATAAGAATACCACAAATATATAATTAAATAATTTTTTAGAATAATCAAAGTAAGAAGAAAATAGAAATAAGAATAATAAGTTTTAAATTCATTTTTGTATATTTTTTTCATGAGAAATCATTTTTCATTTTTTTCCTTTTTTCATTCATCGTTTTTTTATATGAGATGTTTTTGTTAACTCAAATATAGTTAGATTTAATGTAATATCAAAATATGTAAATTATCGATACGTGTATATTTCCAATAAACTTCATAGGAATTTTTATAACATTTGGAAATGAAAAATTGACAAATATTTGCATAGTGTCAGCATTACAAGAATATAATTTAAAATCTTTTATAAATACAAAACAAAGAACCAATTTGAGTTCCGCTTTTGAAGATATTGTTATATTAAAAATAATAAATTTATTAAAACAAAAATTTTCCCATTACCTTTTCCCGATAGTTTATTTTAAATGTTTTCCAAAATAATACAACACCTTTGCTCAATCTTAGTCAGTTTACAATATATTCATTGGCACTATTCATATAAATCGTGAACAACTTTTAAGAAAACATATTTATTTTTCTCTTTCTTTTCGACAATAAAAGAGACACTGAAATTTGGAACTTCTTTTATTCCAAATTCTAAAGAATGTTAGAAGACAGCCTTTTCTAACGGTTTTTATTATTTTTTTTTCAAAAAATGAAATGTAGTTTCTAGTTTTGAAAATATATATATATATACATGTTTTTTTAAATAAAGTTAATACTTTTTGTGTCATATCGATTTTAATTTTACAATAGATGCTTAATTTTGTATTAAGTTGATGATATATATAACAATTATAATATTTATAAAAGGGAACTAATTATTAACTTTAAACATAAACAGTCTACATGAATGTTCTTAAATCTGTTTTTAATGCATATCCAGAAATAATTCCTACTAGTTTGCTGTCAAATGATTGTCTATCAAAGAGGAAGAACAACAAGCAGAAGTTCCTTAATATGGGATATGCCCTCCCCTCACTGCAATGGTTGCTTCGCACCGTCTCCACATACTCAGAACCAGCTGTTGCAACATTTCTTGCGGTAGGAGTGCCCATTCCTCAATCAGCATCTGTTTGAGTTGTTGGGGGTTCTCCGGAGGATGTAAGCGTGCTACAATGCGTCTCTCCAAAGCATCCCACACATGTTCGATGGAATTTAAATCTGGGAAGTACGCTAGCCAATCAATTCGAGTGATATCTTCACTTTCCAGTAGCTGCTCAACAGCAAGAGTCCGATGTGGCCGTGCATTGTCATCCATACAAATGAAGTCTGGGCCAATGGCACCTCGGAACAGACGGAAGGAGTACCTCCTCACAATAGCGATCCCCGGTTACAGACCCACTGTCGAAAACGTGGAGCTCAGTTCGCCCGTTCAGCAAAATGTCTCCCCAGAACCACCATAACGGTGTCTTTAATTGAGGTTACTGGGATAAAACCGGGTCCCGACCTCTCTCCAAATCAAAACGCGTCGAGAATCGCTTCTGGTATAGAACCGACTCTCATCCGTAAAGAGGACACGACACCACTGATCAGTTGTCCAGTTTTTGTGCTCTCTGCACCACTGTAAACAGTGGCGTCGGTGGCCAACTTTCAACGGGAGGCAGCGTTCAGGACGGCGGGCGAATAGGCCCACTTTGTGAAGGCGTCTGGCCACAGTAAACCGCGACACTTGTCACCCCGTTGCTGTACAGAGTTGCTGAGCAATGGAGCTTGCTGACTGCTGTCGGCCTCTTTTCGCCTTCAGGACGATATATCGGTCATCCCCTGCAGTTGTCTTCCTCGGGCGGCCACCACCAACCTTTCTAACAGCTGTACTTTGGTTTGGAACGCTTTCCAAGCGCGCGAAACGAAACCTTTGTTGATTCCGAACTCTGCAGCTACACTGGTGACAGTACGCCCCTCCTCCAGCTTTCCGATCATTCTTCCACGTGTGAAGCCATTTCTTCTAGCCATATTTCATGAACTTACTCACTGGCACTTGCAGCGAATATGTTGAATTGATGTCTCCGTCTTTCCTTTTATTCTACTGTTGAGTTGCGCGCGCCAAAATCACGCGTTTTGCGTACGCTCACGTTGCCGCCGACGTTTCGTTCCTGATATTTGCATACGCATGACGTTTCTACTGACTTACGTGATCATTGTATTGATCTCCAGACCTCCTTTTCTGCAATTTCATGGCTATCTGCTAAATTTTTACATTGTTGCTGAAGTTTTGCACACCAATGTACTAATAAATATGATGCAAAATTTTGACGTTTGTGTTGAAGTTTCCTGACTAGTGTCGTAGGAAAGATCTTTGTAACCGGATAGAATTTTTAAGGGAAGAAGGAATTCACGATTTGCAGTTACTTGAAGTACAGGTAAGAGTTCATTGGTAATTTTTTTTTTAAAACTGTAACTCTCATTGCAATACTATGCGTGGAGAAATATTAGTAAGAGGAAAATATATCTTTGTGTAACATAAAAATCATTTACATTCTTATTCAAAAATGTCAGGAAATATGACCTCGAAGAGTTTTATCAGCAGTTTAGAAATGCGATGATAGAAATGTAGAAAATAAGGATTTAACAGTAAAGTCGAATGCATACTTCAAGAGGAGACAGTGAAAGAACTGTCTGAAATTATTATGTCTTGTATAGAAAGAAAAATAATTTAAAAGCCTCGTAATCTAGTTCCACTTCAATGACCATTGAGGAAAAAGTTCAGAGGCAAACCTTTTTTTCAGTTTACAACAGACCTTGCACAAAAGTGATCCAAGAGCCGTTGACTGACATCGGTGAACTTGTAATGTCTACCCAGGAGGTTGGAGTTAGCTAACCCCAATTGGTTACTAAATTGTTATCTCTTACCCCAAAGGAAATAGTCCAGCTTTAAGTAGACGAGCAAAAGAATATGATTTCATGAAGGAGTTACTGCTAAAGCGTTTTAGACTTAGTGTCGAGAATTATACAACATGATTCACCTAACATAGCAGAAAAATTCTGGATAGATCTTGAGTTTGAATTAAAGACTTATTTGAAGTAAGGGCTAATTGGCTTAAGGGTGAATGATTTTGGTTCATTAAAGGACTTAAGTGTTAGCGAACAACTTAAGAGAGTGCCAAATGATTTAATTGATTTTTGCTTAAAAGAGGGTGAAGGAAAGATCAAGAACGTCTTACTATAAAATATAAGACTTACAGGAATGCAATACAGGACTTTCCCTATTACGTGTACAGCATCATGGGTTTTGTATATTTAAGTACAGCGAGGATCAAGGATTGTGAGGTCACAGTCGTCCTGGTCATAAAGACCCTGTACTCGATATTATGGTGTAGCTTGATTGTGCCAACGTCACTGGATACGTTGGTCGTGACACCTCTTGTTAAATAGTCGATAATTCTGATGGCCCACATCATACACAATTGTATGTCCTATTTTCGAAACCTTTGCTACACTAACTTTCAATTACACAATACGGTATGTTGCCCATGTTGTCCTCATATCCCTCTATGCATAGAGTGCTCAACTCAAAATTAAACAAGTTTTTTTTTCCTACTTTCTTCTCAAAATGTTGCATGCCAGCATTAAATATTCTACAATTTGCATTACTTCCTAATGTATAAAACACTTTTATCTATTTTGTTTGAGATATTTTGCAGTTAAAAAACACGAAATTTGGATTCATTTCACTTAAGCTTTTCCATGTATCTTAGATAAATTCTGTGATCTTAGATAAATTTAGCTTTGTACATTTAAATAATTTATTGCCAGAAAGCAAAAACGATTTGAATTTCTTAAATGCCGTACTCCGAAAAGTAAAAGAATTGTGATTTTTGCATAACTATAAAATATAAGAAAATATATAACTCACTGAAATATCTAAAATTCATAGGGGGTATAATTGATAAGTGTATAATTCAAAGAATATTCAAGTAATTTTTTATTTGAGTTTTATTAATTGTTTAAGTATATAAGAGGTCTTTTATAGAATTCAATCAACATTTTCCTTTAAATTTGCAAAATATTAGGTTGGGGGAAAAGAAATCCATTATTTTTATATGAACTTCAGGACTTTATTTAACATGCTTCGGATTGTCCGATTTGGGTCAAATATGCACCGTTTTGTTGTATGATTTGTTGCCATTTTAAAGGTAACTTCATAATGCCTCTCTCATAGAAGTCCTGGTCTCTATTTGCAAAAAACTCTAGTAGTCGATTTTCACAATCCTCCCTAGATGCCAATTTTTTATCATTAAAGAAATTTTGCAATGCAAGAAAAAGATGATAATCGCTTGGTGCCAAGTCCGGACTGTATGGCGGATGCATTAAAACTTCCCAACCAAGTTCCCGAAGTTTCTGGCGAGTCACTGTAGATGTGTGTGGCCTAGCGTTGTCCTGGTGGAACACGACACCTCTCCTTTTGGGCAATTCTGGCCGTTTCTGGTCAATCGCTATCTTCAAACGGTCCAGTTGTTGACAGTAGAGATCAGAATTTAGCGTTTGGTCATATGGAAGCAACTCATAATAAATAATCCCCTTCCAGTCCCACCAAATGCATAACAGAACCTTCCTGGCCGTTAGTCCTGGTTTGGCCACCGTTTGAGGTGCTTCACCGCTCTTTGACCACGATTGTTTTCGCACAGGGTTATCGTATGTGATCCATTTCTCATCTCCAGTCACCATCCGTTTAAGAAATGGGTCTATCTCATTCCGTTTGGCCAAGGCTTCGCAGATGGAAATTCGATCCATCATGTTTTTTTCTGTTAATTGGTGTGGCACCCAAACATCGAGCTTCTTTTTGAATCCAGCTTTGTGTAAATGGTTTAAAACTGTTTTATGATCGATTTTTAGCTCCTGGGCGATGTTACGACTGTTAACATGCCGGTCAAGTTCGATCATTTCTCCGATTTTATCGACCGGCCTACCTGTGCGAGGTGCATTTTTAACATCAAAAATTCCTGAACGGAATCTACGAAACCAAAATTGCACATAATTGGCTGTTACAGTATCGGAACCATAAACACCATTCACAATTTTAGCCGCCTGGCTTGCATTTTCGCCTTTGTCAAAGAAAAACTGTAAAATGTACCGAATTTTCTCTTTGTTCACTTCCATTTTTAACACCCTGTAACTCCCAACTGAATGGACCAAACAAAAAACAGAAAAAGAATTATTTTAGTACGAAGGGCCACCTTTCTAACGAGCATAAATCTGAAATTGTTTAATTGATACTTTACGTGATATCGATCACTACAGCATCTATCGAAAAAATAATGGATTTATTTTTCCCCAACCTATTATTATTATAAATAGAAAATCCACAACATAAAATGATGCAAATAAAACTGTTAAGAAAATATTTTCCTTTTGTTTAAATGAAATAAATGCCATTAAAAGATTTCCGATATTATAAAACTTCAGGCTTCATTCATATTCAATTTATAATACTACTTCAAAAATATTATTCCTATAAAGTAGAAATATATTCTCATCTTATATCCCAGAAATACTGACAAGCCTGAAGAAATATGCTTCTGCCAATAATTTTGAAGAATGTTTCGAAGAGACATTTTTATGTGAACAGATTTTTTCTGGAGAGACATATTGTGTCTATAGCGTTAGAAATATATATGCTCTAAAGAATTTTCGCCTTATTTTTTCCTGATACATATAAATGTATTTGAGTACGTTGATTATATTGAATTTTATATTACATAGAGAAACATTTTTTTTTTTTTATAAAGAAATAAATTTGTTATTTTTTATAAAAATTCTTAACGTAAATATATGGCTAATAAATATGCAAATATATGTTAATAGAACTATCAACAATTGTTATATAATTGCTAATAGAAATATCTAGATTACGATCTTGCTTTCGAATGTTAGTCATTCTTCATTAAAACTATAAATGTGTAACACATGAAGCAAGAAAAATAGTTTTCTACACTTCTCACAAATTGTACCACTGCAATTATTAAGGAGTTTCTCTAATGGGGTTTTTTTTCAAATGCAGTAGCCCAACCCTTAAACAGTTGTCTTTGATGTCATAATACATGCGCTGCACCGACGTTACTCACTTAGCACTACTCAGGAGGTGCGCGTAGCTTGAAGATAAGCTATGGGCGCAGAGTAACAATACCTCGGCAAAGCTCTACGATCGTGTGAGAACGAGACCTACGGTTTAAAGTCGATCCCGAACCATTACAAACATCCATGGTACCGCTGGGACTCTAACCCGAAAACTAGGGTACCGAGCCCCAGAGCGCTAGCCACTCGGTCAATCAGGCCCTGCTTCTAATGTTAGTTGCAGGGATTTACATCCTCCTCCTTGAAAGCAACATAATGAAATTCTAGTTTAAAAAATTATTCTATCCATCCCCAAGATGGACAATGTAAATTTTGTTCCGCTTTACCTCTTGGGTATCAAACTCAACTACATTAGTTAAAGAGCCAACACGCTCTCCGCCAGTTTATTCAATACAAAAATTTGAATATATAATATATATATAATTATTTTTTAGTTTAACAAAATTAAAATATATGCTTAACATTTAATGCTGTTTTTTTAACATTTAATATATGCTTAACATTTTATGAGAATACTAATGTTTTAAATCTATCGTATTGATAAAATTACTATGCTTATTTCAAGAACATTAGCATGTATACTCATAAACAAAGATTATTTTAACTCTGTAACAATTAAAAACGTTTAACTAAAAATTGGATTAAAAATATTAATTCTTCATAGCCTAAAAATAATTTATTGATGTTCTTATATCCATAATATAAAAATATTAAATTAGAATTCAAAATTAGCATGAAAAATATATATGCTGGCCTGGGTTGTCATTATGTACTTGTTAAAGAATATATATTCCTCTCTACCGGAAACGAATTGCTACAAATCTTCTCCTAGGAAAAATGCTGCATTCTTCTAAGAATCCAGCTAACAAGTTAAACGACATCTTTGACGGTCAATGAAATAAATTTAAATCCCTGGACTCAGGCAAAATGCCTTTCAAATTACTCAATGAATCTCACACTAACAGAAGATACAGGGTGCAATTGAGAAGTGGACCAGTGCAGTCGATTCTGGTAGAAAATCCCGAGAGATAAATTGGACGTGTTCAATTAATGATCGCTTTCAGGTAGCTGTTGGAATATATCTTTTTTCTTTCAGAAGTTATTTGAAGTTGAGACTTTATCAAAGTCATATTAAAACATAAGGAACTCGACACTGATATTTTAGGATTTGAGGATTCCTGACATTTTTCATTTACTTGCTACAAGATATTGTAGTTTTTTTCCCATATATCAAAGATTTAGAAATTTTGTTTGACGAAAAAGTATTATATAGAAACAGTTGAATTTAATGACGATATACACTCAAGAGCCAAAACATTATAACCACCCCTATATTTTGCAATGAACTCGCCTGGATGACGTGGAAGGCACGTGATCAGGTGGAAGTGGTATTTAACTGCTGCTGGAGAGTCTGAAGAATCATTCTTTCACTTACTTCTGTGTGTGATGGGAAAGGCTGCGGATCTAAGCGCCTTTGATAGAGTGCAGATTGTAATGACTCGGATGCTCGAAACAAGTATTTTCGGCACTGCACGACTCGTGGGTTGTTCGCGATCTACAGTTGTTAGTACTTATGCACAGTGGATGAATGACGGTGAAACCAGCAGTAGACGACATGATGTTGGACGTCCACACGTTATTAAAGAAATCGATCGTCGGAAACTGTCTTGCATGGGGAAGCAAAACCGGAGCCCGGCAGTGGCTCAGCTGACAGCCCAATACAATGCAGGGCCAAGTAGAATAGTATCGGAGCACACTGTTGGATATGGATCTACGCAGCAAACGTCCCACTCGTGTGCCTTTGCTGACCAAGTGTCATCGCCAACTGCGCCTGCGCTTTGCCCGGAAACATCGTGACTGGTCCATGGATAAGTGGGAGAGAGTTGCCTGGTCAAATGAATCACGGTTTGTCACTCATCATGCCGATGGCCGTGTCAGGATACGCCGTCTTCCAGGCGAATAGTTGCTCCCTCAATGTACAGTAGATCATACACAGGCCGGTCGTGGCGGTATTATGCTTTGGGGGACGTTCTCTTGGGCGTCTCTGGGACCCGTGGTTGTGGTAGAGCTGACCATGAATGCTAAAGGGTATCTGAACATCACTGCGGACCAGTTGCACCCTTACATGGCCTCTGTTTGTCCAGCTGGAAATGGAATATTCCAACAAGACATCGTCCCTTGTCACAAGGCTAAAACTGTGTTGGAGTGGTTCCAGGAACATGTTGCTGAATTCCAGTTAATGTCCTGGCCGCCTAACTCACCGGATCGCAATCCGATAGAGCACATTTAGGATGTCCTGGGAAGGCAGCTCAGAGTTCAAAGACCACCAATTCGTAATATCTCGGATTTGTGTGACCGTTGCTTAAACACCTGGTACAATCTGTCTCCGGCCATCTACCAAGGACTTGTGGCATCCATGCCAAGGCGGGTTGCAGCTGTGTTGCGCGCCAAAGGTGGGCCAACTCGTTATTGACAGGTGTTCATAAGGTTTCGGCTCTTGAGTGTATATTTGAATCTAGTACTAAAAATCCGCATTTAAAAAATTCAATCTTCAACTTTAAATGCACAGTCCAGTCACATTAATGTGACCACCCGTCAAAAGCTAGAATATACACTCTTGTATATTCTGGCCTTAAGTGGTGTGTGGAATATGGTATTAAGTGGTATTTAAGTGGTATTAAATGAAATTCTTTATATACACTCCATTGCAATGTGCTGCCACCTGCCTTTTGTGATTGGTTATTTCACGTTGACGTCGAAAGAAGGTGGTGGTCACATTAATGTGACTGAACTGTGTATGATTTTGGAAAATAATGGCATAAATTTATTAGAAATGAAGTCAAACAGAGTGAATTTTTTTTTTTTTTTTTTAAATATACGCCATTTTATAGTTTATAAATATATAAAATTTTCGTATACCAAATTCAATGAATGGAATTCAAAAGCACAAACATTATTTAACAAAGTATTAAGGTATAGTTATACTGTTTAAAATTGTATGTTTATTTTATGTTGGTTAATATTTAATTTTAAATCTTCCTTATGAATTAGAAAACTTAATTATAAAAACCTTAATATTATTTAATGAATGGATAGGGTCCTAATGGCTGAATGACTAGTGTCACAAGTTCGATCCTGGAGATGCCATGGATGTTTGCATAGTGGTTCAGAATCCATTTTCAATCGTAGGTTCCTTCCTGTCTTACATGACAGTAAATCGTTGGGAGTAGAACTGACAATTCTACCCCTTACAGAAACATCTAATGTTTCGAAATGTGCCAGTAGGCTCACGGCCTTCGTCCACCATGGGGTTGTTGCGCCAATGAAGAAGAAGAATGACCAAATAAATTTACAATTCAATTGAAAATATTTTTATACCACTGGATTTAAATAATATATCTGTAAATTTCCTGTTCTTTAAACAGTTGGATGAATTATTAAATTATTTTATTATCTGCCTTTATTTGTCTTTATTATTATTATTTACTAATAAATGTCTAGCAGAAACATTAAGTTGTTAGTTCGTTATCAAAATTATAAATTAGCAAACTTATACACTCAACAGCCTAAACATTATGACCACCTGCCAATAACGAGTTGGCCCACCTTTAGAGCGCAACACAGCTTCAACCCTCCTTGGCATGGATGCCACAAGTCCTTGGTAGATGACCGAAGACAGATTGTACCCGATGTTTAACCAACGGTCACGCAAATCCGAGATATTGCGAAATGGTGGTCTTTGAACTCTGAGTTGCCGTCCCAGGACATCCCAAATGTGTTCTATCGGATTGAGATCCGGTGATTTAGGCGGCCAGAACATTAACTGGAATTCAGCATCATGTTCCTGGAACCACTCCAACACAATTTTAGCCTTGTTACAAGGGGCGTTGTCCTGTTGGAACATACCATTTCCAACTGGAAAAACAGAGGCCATGTATGGGTGCAACTGGTCCACAATGATGTTCAGATACCCTGTAGCAATCATGGTCTGCTCTACCACAATCACGGGTCCCAGAGACGCCCAAGAGAACATCACCCAAAGCATAATACCGCCACCACCGGCCTGTGTATGAACTACTGGACATTGAGGGAGCAACTGTTCGCCTGGAAGACGGCGTATCCTGACACGGCCATCGGCGTGATGAATGACAAACCGTGATTCATCTGACCAGGCAACTCTCTCCCACTTATTCATGGACCCGTCACGATGTTCCCGGGCAAAGCGCAGGCGCAGTTGGCGATGACGTTTAGTCAGCAAAGGCACACGAGTGGGACGTTTGCTGCGTAGCCCCATATCCAACAGTGTCCGCTGAACAGTGTGCTCCGATACTATTCTACTTGACCCTGCATTGTATTGGGCTGTCAGGTGAGCTATTGTCTGGCTCCGGTTTTGCTTCACCATGCCAGACAGTTTCCGACGACCGTTTTCTTTGATAACGTGTGGACGTCCAACACTATGTCGTCTACAGCTTGTTTCACCGTCATTCATCCACTTTGCATAAGTACTAACAACTGTAGATCGCGAACAACCCACGAGTCGTACAGTGTCGAAAATACTTTTTGATAGAATGATTCTTCAGACTCTTGAGGTAGTTCTAAAATTTGTTGTACATCTAAATTTTTCAATAAAATATCTATTTTCTACAAATAAATTTTTTTTTATGGTGTCTAGTTATTATTTGATTGTGAATAGATACTATTTTTCAAGTAAGCTGGAATTAAATGGTTGTGAAGTGAATATTAATATTTACTAATGTTTGTATTAGAAAATGACCATTTGTAAAATTATTATTTCATTTAGAGATTATAAAGAAACACTTCATGATACAAAACTGCCTCACAAAAGGATTATTAGGTATGGGACATCCAGTGATGGATTTAGGCTTAGGCCCGCGAGGCCGGGGTAAAAAAATTAAATCGATTTTGTTTTTTATCAACTGTAAGACCGAATTTTAATATTTCTTTTCTTGTTTTGATAATCTCAAGGTGTCAAAATTTAAAGGGTATAATTATTTTTTAAAATAATTAATCGTGTAAAAGTAGTAAAATTTAAAATATCTAACAAATGGGTACTAAACAAATTTTTTCGTTAAGTATGGCATTTATCTATTGACGTTAGATTTTTCATTAATTTTTCTTAAAAAACCTAAATGTAGCGTTTGATTGGTCATCATTGTAACACAAAATATTAATTCACTATATTTAATTATATCTTTGTCCGGTTATTCAAAAACTTTACGCAACTACCTTTACTTTACGCAATCCATTATTACTATTCATATTATTATTATTATATATAATGACATCAAATTAACTTGAGCCTAGGGTGCCATCGAACCTAAATCTGTCACTGGGGACATCATTGGATAACAAACCCAATGTAATCTTCAGCCAGGACTGACTTCTGATTTAATTGACCAAGTGCAACAGGCGTGGAACTCCATCCCCCCAAAATGGCAAATGTTTTCTGTGCCAAGCAATATATTCGTGTTTGCATGCTAGCATTAAAATCGTGGAGAGCACAGCTGTTGTTAATTTTGTTAGCATTTCAGATATAAAATGACTCTTTTCCTAGAAAGGTGATATGCCTAAATTCCGTTCCCCTAAACTAATTTCTTCTTTGTGTTGTGATTTCATTTTCCACCTGTGTATATTCTATCAATTTTTTCGAAGGACGTTGTTTTATTTTATAATGTGAAAAAAAAGATATATCAGAAATTATACATTAACATATAAGAAATTATTTCATTAAAATAAAGTTTAAAAATGTGGAACACTTAGGTATGGAAAAGATATTTCATAAAATTTGTGAATATTTGTGTGTCCAAAAAGTAAGACCAATTTTCAATTTAAAATTGCCGGAACTTTGAAATTTCAATTTTTCTTCTTTTTTCGGTTGCTGGCACTGTCCTTGACATCTGTGTGAAATTTGACGCCAAAATATTCATTCGTGTTTGAGTTACACTTGGCTTTGTACAAAGAACTTGCATTAAATTTTGTTTGCGGAAATAGGGGGGATATAATGTTGCAGAAGGCATTCGGTGAGCATTCCTATATCGAAAAGAAATGTTTAGAAGTGGTATAAACAGTTAAACGAAGGCAGAGAACGCGTTGAAGACGAAATGCTCTCTGGTAGACCATCAACCTCAACAGACGACGCTCAAGTCCAGAAAATTAAAAATCTGATACTTGCAAATCGTCGATTTACAATTAGATACCTTGCTGATGATGTTGGAATTTCAAAAGTATCAGTCAATTCTATTTTGGACCTCAAACGCTTCAAATCTCGAAGACCACTCCGGGGACATCGTTTTGAGTCGATTGAAGAGATTCAACGTGAATCGGCGAGCGCTTTGTAGGCCATTCCTGCCGATGACTTTTTAGTATTGCATTGAGGATTGGAAAAAAAGTTGGCATAAGTGCATTGTGTCCGAATGGGATTTTGAAGGCGATGAAAACAATTTGGAAGAATAAATAAAGAGGTTTTGAAAGAAAAAAATAATTGGTCTTACTTTTTGGGTACAGTGGTATATATATATTAATTCCACACTATTAATTAATGAATAAAATAAAAACGGATCAAAATAACTTGTGATCTCGATACTCTAGCCGTTTAGGTTTAATAATTTTCTGCTAAAATAGTCCATTTTCAAAACAGTTCGCTGTTGACAATCGTTATAATTCAGAAACTTTAGTTAAGAGTTAATATGATAAACTAAAAAAAAAAAAAAAAATCACCCAAGAATAAAAAAAAAAAGTGTTAGTTGCTTCATGTATGAAAAAAAAATTAAGAAATTTATTTTTTTCATTCCTAATTTAGCATTAAGGTTTAAGTGTCAGATATGTGGTCATTTTTATAGGCTTTTGGTTTTCTTTCATTCCTCAAATTTACTGAATTGTTATTGATAGAAAACCACAATTTTAAAAATTGGTTTCTCTTACTTTATTTAACCATTTTATTCTTAAAAAGACAATTGTGGTAACTAAAACTTCAGCTAAGCATTCATATTTGTAATAAAATTTTTAATAATTATAATTATTTAAAGACATAAAACGTGAATTCGTTAAAATATTATGTATCTCATGTAGGAATAAATTTTTTTTAATTTAATTTTTTTATCCACAAAAGCTTTTAACCTACTATTTAATACAATAACATTTTTCATTTTTCTTTTCTTTCTTTTTTTTTTTTGGGGGGGGCTTCGACATACTTGAAAACTTTAAAGTAATATTTATTAAAACTCTATGCTCCATTAATATTGATTAATTTTCTGACCAAAAGGGATATGGTTAATAACTGTAATTACAATTTTGTGACAGATTATTTTTGTTCAGTTAATCATAATAAATTATTAACGCAGCAAACTGAGTAGATGCTTCGTAGGTAATTACTTCTTGTTCAAATATTCTCTCCTTATTAATTTTATTTGAAACTAATTTCCTTATTTATTTGTCATAAAATGAACGCATAAGAAAAAAATAAAAACAATGTGTAATCTGGGTACATTAAAAACTCATTAACTGTAATTTCATTTATTTAACTTATCGAAAATTAAACTATTCCATTACTGTTAATTAAAAATAAAGATGGTAGTAACTTATGTCACTGTTAAGACAAACAGTTTCAGAATGATTGAGTAATGAATAGTAAATTTTAATATATATATGTATATTTAAAATGTGTAAAACTGTTGATAATTTCATAACATATTATAAATTCATAAAATTTTTCGATTTTGAAAGGTTTGGTGAATAACTTTATTAAACTTTTTTATTGCAATTAGAACATTTACTGATTGTCTGCTTCGTCCGGAACACATCTTCGTGCAACGAATTGCTAAATTAATTTATTCTCTTGTAGAAAGAATTTCTTTACTTGGAGGTGATAAACCATCTACGTATCAGCGAAAATTTAATTTCCTTAATTTTGTAAAAATATGCAATAGTTGATAGCATACTTACGATATAAATAATAAAGATAAAAATCAGAATATATTTTGAGTAATATATATAAGAAATAATATACATTTTAATATTTTATTTTATTTTTTCTGAAATCCTCTTCTAATGTATTCGTGTCAATTGTCAGTCTACGAAAATTCCATAGCTGCTATAAAAAATACACTTTGTTATGATTAAACAAAGTAATGCCTGATTGTCGAGTGACTAGATTTCTAGAGCTCGGGCTGTAGGTTTCGAGTTCGTGCCCTATAGAGGTGCAATGTTTGTATTGGTTCGGAATCCGCTTTAAACAGTAAGTCCCTGGCTAATATGACTGTTGGGTATAGGACTTTAAACCTGTATTTATTGATATATTTATTGTTAGACTAGCCTGACTCATACCTCAGTGACACCAATCACCGATGGTGAGCATTGGGGCAGAGGTTCAATCAGCTGTCGGCTTTGTTGCAGACACTATTTTAAAAAAACGTGGAGTCTCGAAGTCGTTTGTGATGATCAGTATCTTTCCTCGTTAGTCGGACTACCTGGTGGAAGTTTTCGTTGTTTTCTCGAATACGATATGTAAATTTAGGGTAGTTCCCGTAAAGGTCCTCCCGGAAGGCATTGCCCTCATTCTTCAGCGACATGGAGCCAAGTCGGAATTCTATCCACGCCTGCTCCAATACAACAGAAGCTATCCCTTCCTCTCCATCCATGAGTAGACTAGTCATGGAATGTCCGTCCCGCACTGCAGGACATTTAGGATTATACACAACAGCATTGCTTGAATTAGTATTTGCAGAACATGGTTTTATGGCACAGTGATCGGGTACTAAATTTTTTACAACGTTACTCAAAATTCTAAACTTTCAGTTTTAAGAAGCATGAATCTTAAATTTTTTAAATAAAATTTTGACTTTTTGAAATATTGTGGTAAAAATCTGGATAAAATCTAATTTTGTTTCGGCTTTTAGTGGTTGAGGCCTTCTCCCCTATACAAAAATAAATCTAAACAACTGTGTTAAGTAAGTAATAAAAAACTGCCTAATGGTCAAGAAGGTAAAAATCACAATAAACATCTGTATAGATCGAATCTATACAACCTTTTCTTCCAGTCTTTGTTTATAAAAAAAGAATCTATGTAATCGATTATTTATGATGCTAAAACTCAGTTTTCATTGCTTTAGTCATGCAATTGAGGTTCATAACTGACGGCCAGTTTTTTTTAATACATTCTGTGTGAATGAAAATAAAGCTAAATTTTAAACTACCTTCATAAATTGATATAATTGTGAATATATTTCTTAATATTCCAAAATTTTAATAATTTTAAAACAGAGTCGAATGTTAGCTCAGATCAAAAGTAAAATCTGACAAAATGAATGTTTATATTTTAATATATGGCAGTTTTTTTTTAATCTATTAATATTATGCTAAAGATGGTGAAGATATAGAATCATACTTAGTGTCAGACTATAGCATATATATATATATAAGTCATCTGTAATGTTCAGAAATTATTCATAGATTTTAAACTCCATAAATCTAATTTTAAGAAACGATAAATTTTGAGATTTGCTGTTTCATTTGCAGACAAATATAATAAATTATTGGATTTTTTTAAATATCAATAAAAAGAGCCTAAACGAGTTTGTTGAATTTATTCTGTACTTTTATTTCCATCTTCTAAACAAAAATTGTATCATTAATTTCTCATATTTAATTAAAATATTTGAAAATTAGGAATAAATCAATTCAAACTCATTTATATAAAAATATAAAACAATGAATACAAATTTCTTAAAATAATACAAGAAATTTATTTCATTCTTATATCAAGTGTGTTAAAAAACAAAAATACACTACAAATTTAAAATTAAATGTATCAAATATCTTGTAGATTAAATGTTAGCATTTAAAAATCGTAGTAATTTAGTAAACACAATATATTCTAATAAAATATTATAAAAAAAGGTCCTTTCTTACGATAATTTATTGCATTGTCATATTTAAATACGCAACTATATCTCAAAGCACCATAAAACTAAAAAATATACATATATTTTACACACACACTCAAAAAAAAAAAAAAAAAACTGAAAATTTATAGGCGCAACTTAACAGATTTGCTGAAACTTTAGTTTTACAAGATGATTTTGAGAAAAGAAACAGTTTTTCAATAATGAGTTTATACAGTAAAATGAAACGTTATATCATATCATTTGTTTTTAATACGAAAATTAGTTTTTTTATAACAGTATATATATTAACCCGTAATAATTAATATTACTAATCGACTGATAAAATGATCAACATAAAAATTAATAAATTAAAATCATGAAAAAAAAATTGCTAAATTAGAAATTCTCATATTTCGCGACGCTTTATTTGAATAATCAAAACATTTTTCTGAAATTCCAAAAATTATGAATGTTAAATCAAAAAATGTGAATTTTGAAACGATATCTGAATTTCAACAGTTAGATCATTTTTAAAAATTCAGTAGCGAACTGCTATGAAAATAAAACAACGTGAAACAACAACATCTTTCTGAACCTGAAATATACTACCAATTCGCCAAGTTGCCAACTTTTTTAGACAGTAAAATAAATAAACACAAACAGATGTTTAGAAATTGATGATGTTCAAACATGGCTTGGAACATTTTAAAAAATGGCATGAAATTCTGTTTACTGGATATCAACAACTGCGTCCGCGTTCACGCATTTTTCTTTAGATGAATGTGGTTTCTAAGGAAGTAAATATTTGACACCGACAGATCCTTGTTGAAAGATAATTTATCATGAATAGAAACGATCCTGCAACATTTACAGCTGCTTTCGTTATAAATCGTTGTGACATCTACTTGAGCAATCTATAGTTATAAGACTTCTAACCCGTTGTGATTTACATATGCAGAACTACTAGTTTATCAGCAATTAATAATTTTTTTTTTAATTTCCTGGAGAATTAACAAATCTAAAACTTTTTAATGGAAAATAATTAATTAAATATGTTGAAGCCAGTTATATATTTTACAATATTAGCATGAAAAATTTCGTTATATATACCCTTTGATTCTACTATAATGCATTTCATTGACACAATTCATAATATATATATATATATATATATATAGTTTTATATATATTTCATATTCTTATACATATATATATATATATATATATATATATATATATATATATGTTTAGAGTGCTTAAAAATAAAATATAATGCCAAGACTAAATATGTTTGTTTCATTATTTATGACTTATCTCCAACAAATATTACGATATTACGAGTTTTTGCATATTGACGCAGTAACGTTAATTCCTTTCATAAAAATGATGGTTTAGAGTGTTCGATTGAAAAAATGTATGGGCTGTTAAATATGATATTTAAAATTTCATATAACAATTTTTGAAAAAAAAAATCTTACTATAAAGTTTCCTTTTTTCATTTAATTTAATCTTACCTAACTATCTTAATGACAGTATTTGTTTTTGAATAGTGCTGTTGCTATTTGCATCATGGAATTAACATAATCGAAATTGTAATTATTTATATTATTCTGCACAAATAACTCTTATATTCGCAGTAGCATATTCATACCAAATACTAATAATTTTCTATTTGGTTAAATATCATTTAGATTAAAGTTATACAATATTATTACGGAAAATAAACTCATTGCATAACTAATTAACTCACTTTTCAAAACCTCTTTAAAATGAAAGTTATTTGGATATTTAAATCTATTGTATTGGAATTCCAAGTAATTGAAATCGGCTAACTGGTAATGGATACTCTCAATTATGCATGATTTTATCAGATTCCCATAAGCCCCATCATCATTGATGGAGTTTGTCAGTGCTGCGATAAAAGCAATTAAGAATTATATTCAACGAGCATAATGGGCCTATGAGCTCTTTTAGGAACATATTTCACTAAGTTTATCAGAGAAGCATTACACTAGATTGGGCATTGAAGATTGCCAGTCTTTCATAGAGTTAAAATAGATAACAATAAATTGAATATATTCCGATTCCTTTCATAAAACATTATACTTTTTTATATAAATATAGGAATGATGCAATTTATTGTGTTCTTAAAATCGCATGAGAAACATACAGAAGATTTGTATCATTCGCATATGAAATAATTTCCAAATGATGTATCTAGCGTACAAGAAAAATATTTAATTTCCACTGGTGGTATGCACTAATCTGCCGTGCTTTAAGAGGAAATTATACAGACTTTTATGCTTGTATTAATGTAAATGTATGTTATGAATTATACAGTAAGTAAATAATTATACAATAATTAACATTCAATAAAAGAGAGGGATTATGTGTGCATAATTTTGTTTATTAATACTGAGCAGAATACTTTTTACAGCAATTTTATTATTCGGATTTACCACTTTTAAAAATTAAACCAACACAACGTTTACGTATGCTCTAACAGAGGTTGCATATTAATATCTTTGTCAATTGTTTTATATATTTATGTTCTTAAATATAGAAAACGGTTTATACAACGGTACGGTAACGATATAAAAAATTACAAACAAAATACAAAATTAAATTAATTATATTTAATTTTCTATTATTATTTGTCACGGTTTTCTAGAGGTTCTATTTGATTCTATAAATCTATGCTCTATTGTCAATAGATCCAGAAATCTGGTAGGAAAGGAAATACTTTATAATATTGAACCGACTGAAGAATTTTACTGAATAGAAAGACTATTTTCTAACTTACTGCATATATAAGAGCTTATATAGCGTATGTAAATGAAGGCTATCTTCTGTAGACTTGTTTCACAACATGCTACTGTGTCCAAAAAGTAAGACCAATTTCTAATTTAAAATTAGCGGGGCTTATGGAATTTCAATTTTTTTTTCTTTTTTAGATTGCTAGCACTGCCCTTGACATCTGTGTGAAAGTTGACGTCAAAATATTCATTTGTGTTTGAGTTATACTTGGCTTTGTGAGACGCTAAAATTGATTTCTGTGATTTTTGAAATCTTTGAATTAATTGAACAAAGAACTTGCATTAAATGTTATTTGTGGAAACGTATAGAATGTTGCAGAAGGCATTCTGTGAGCATTCCTATATCGGAAAGAAATGTTTAGAACTGGTATAAACAGTTCAAAGGCAGAGAACGCGTTGAAGACGAAGAACCCTCTAATCGACCATCAACCTCAACCGACGTCCAAAAAATTAAAGGTTTGGTGCTTGTAAAATATCGATTTACAATTATAAACCTTACTGATGATATTGGAATTTCGAATGAAACTGTCAATTCTCTTTTGGGCCTCAAACGCGTCGAATATTGTTTGGTACCAAAACAATACCAGCTCACACTGCATTGATTCTTCGTGACTTTTTAGTCAAAAATGAAACTCATATTGTTCCACAGCCACCGTATTTATACTATACGACTTCGGGCTTCGAATCGCCGAGCGCTTTGAAGGCCATCCCTACCGATGACGTTTTAGCAGGCACTGATGATTTGAAAAAAAAGTGCCGTAATTGCATTGTGTCCGGAGGTGATCCGGATCAACGAATCAAGTTTGCAATGGGATATTGGTGTTTTAGTGTTCATTAACACATCTATTCTAACTGGTAATTATCCTGTTGTGTGTGGGTAAGGGGTATTTCCATTATTTTTTGTATGAATCCAGGAATGGTAGATAACCCCTCCCGGTCACACGGTCAGGTCCAAAAGAACTGGTCGGTTTGGTGGGACCCCTTTTTTGGAGTTTTTGCGGGCAGAAAGGAAGACCCGTTGAAAGCAGAGCGAACGATCTGGGACAGTGCGTGAGCCTGGTACACAATTTTTGGCTGCGAGAATGGCTACAAGGATAATTTATAATTTATATCTATGTCCATCTTTGAATTTCCGGTGAGCATTCTTTTTGGTTAAAAGGTTTTGAGGCTACTGGTAGTTATATATAATTCAGTAATTTATAAGCTTATTAAACATATTGAACTTATAGAATTTACTAACATATAAGCATTATCATATTCTGAGTATTAAACGCTATATTTATCTGTTAGATCCGTTTTTTTGTTTTTTTTAATATTTACAAAAGACCACCTTTTAATTAAAATCGATAATTTATTTTAATTTATTAAAATTTTGATTAGGAATTTATTATGAGATAATTACTAACGTTAGGTTTATTTGTTAAAATAATAATATTTTATAAAAAAGATTCTAGCGATAGTAAAAGTAGTAATTGTAGGAACAACAATAAATATATAATTTTACCAATAAATATAACTAAGGTTAAGAAATGTTTTAAGAACTATTTATTGACTATAATTATGTTAATAAAAATTTTTACTGATTGCATTCTGCAACTCAACATTTTTAAAATCTTGGAAGAAAAAATCAAAAAAATAATTTTGATTAATCAACATCTCTTAAAAAAGATCTTCTCAAATGCGTGAACGACTCAAATCTATAAATGTTCATAACGACTCAAATCTATATATGAAGTCCTACTACAAATAAAAAGAGTGATAATAAAGCATGCCTTATATTAAGCAAATTTTGACAGGACCGATCTGTCAGATTGAAGTCTGGGTTTCCCACTAGTTTCAAGCAAGGCAGGCACTGATGAATTTAAAGCTTCTATGACAATGTCACAGGGGCCTGAATGGCCGAGTGGCTAGCGCTCGGTACCACAGGTTTCGGGTTGGAGTCCCGCCGGTGCCATGGATGTTTGTAGTGGTTCGGAATCCACTTTAAATCGTAGGTCCCGGTCCTAATAGGATCGTAGAGCGTTGCAGGGGCATTGTTACTCCCCGTCCGTGGCTTATCTTCAAGTTACACGCGCCCTCTGGGTAATACAAAGTGAGTAACATCGGTGCAGCGCTTGCCTTAAGGCATCCAAGCCCAAGCTGTCTAAGTGTTTGCCAGCTGCATTAGAAAAAAAAATGTCAATGTCACTATGTTGCGTCACTTTTCATTGCATGCTATATTCAAAATAAAGTGTTTAATACTTGAATTTCACAATATAATTCTTTAAAGCGATAAAATTCTTGAAAAGAGTAATTACAATTAAAATTTTAAAAGATATTATTTCTTAAAGATATATTTTTATTCACAATATTTAATAAATTATTTAGAACTTAACTTTACAATTCTGTTTGATTCTTGATGTTTGTATACTTTAATTTGAACTTGATGTTTGTATTTGAACTTGATGTTTTTGAACAATTTGAACTTTATGTTTGTATGCTTTAATTTAGATTCAAAGAAAAACATATTTTAAAGCTTGATAAGCTTTTAAAGCCTTTTTGC
Source organism: Caerostris darwini (assembly GCA_021605075.1). Classification (NCBI taxonomy): domain Eukaryota; kingdom Metazoa; phylum Arthropoda; class Arachnida; order Araneae; family Araneidae; genus Caerostris; species Caerostris darwini. Next base: position 194,235 of record BPLQ01000776.1, read on the forward strand.
ATTACCATAATTGCAAATAATATTGTAGAAAACTTGTAGAAATTGTATCATCAAATTAAACTAGACTTTGTGCTAAAATTTTTTTAAAAATACGCTAAAAAATATACTATATCACATCTTGAAATAATTATTACATCAATTATGATACTTGAATTAGGCTGGTGAAAAACGGATTGGCTTACCGAACTGAAGGGGACAAGTTCAAAAATCTACAAACCAAAACAAAAAGTATCTATTCTGGGAATTCGTAAAATTCGTAAAATCCGTAAATTCGTAAGCCAGAAAATTATTCCAATAGCTTCCATGCAGAGGTACGATCACTTGCATGGTATGATTGAGCGTGTTATTTAAAATTGTAGTGATATAGGTAAAAAAATACTCATCATCTCTTCAAGACTTTTGTAATTGAATATTTTTATCGAACTTTTATTCGATGATAATGCCGCCACCGTCCTTCAGTATAAATACTGAATGAAAAGACCAAAGAATTACAGACACAGCAATCCCAAATCCAAAAATTATTTGATGAATGTTTTAGGAAATAAATTCAATGTCATTCTCCTAAATGAGGACCGAGTTCTGGCTGACATTTAAGATTCATTACTCAACAACAGTCGTTCAGACAACGAAATATTCATTAAACTCTCCTTCAGAGATATGGTTGTGTCCCCTGTCACAAATGAAAATAAATTATCTTAGTAAGTACACACTATATTTTGCATTTTAAACAATTTGTATAAATCTTCTGGGGACACACAAACTAGAGGTATATTTAGCAAAATGGAAATCGTAATTAAATTCAAAATTAAAGTAACAATTATCTTTAAAATTCCGATCATTGTCTGAAAAAATTTGATAATATAAAATATGAGAAATTATCTGATAAAAATATTTTTTTACCTATGTTATTTTCTAGTTACCTTAAAGAGCCTTTAAGTAGATTTACAGTTGTTTTAATTTTAAATTCGCAGATTTAACTTGAGGAGTGCTTTTTTTTTAAATTTTCACTTTTTAAGCGCCATTATATCAATATGTATAAACTATATATTAGTTACAGCAATCCATTTAGTTATTTTTGAAATGAAAACATTATTCTTTTTTGGTTATTCATAATGTTTAAAGCTATCATTATAATATTGTTAATAAATCCCCCTCATGTCTCAATAGTAGACCCACTGGCTAATGTGGTGGAGAGGATTTGAATCGGGTTAGTGATGTATGGTATTAGGTAATTGTAAAGAAAAAACGAATATATTTAATTGAGATTGCAATGTATATTTCGATATTCTGTGTTGTTGTTGTTTCTTATCCCACTTGGTAGACATCTAGACGAAGTCCACGAACTCTTACTCCGATATACAAGGACCTTATGCATTCACCTTCCCTATAGCAAGGCACAATGCATGAGATTTTTCCAGCTGGTTTTCTTGAATTTTACTGTCTTGGATGAAGCTGAATGTCACCATTCCATGTATTGTTATTTCGATTCTGATGTAACCTAAGCGGTCCATGCTTCGTAATCAGTAACAATTCGGTTTTAAATCTTATAACCCTTTGACACCATACGGCTTAATAAAAGTTATATTACTCTCTAAAATGATTAGGTTTTGTGCAACTCAATCATTTTTGGAATCCAGTGGGGTCAAAGATTCCGATAATGCAAGTTTTCAGCCAAAATTTCATAGATAATTCATCTAGAATGTTAAAATCATTAAAAAAGGAGGCAATCCTAAAGCTTTTATTATCTTAAAATGTTTCCTCATTTTTCTACATCAAATCAACATCAAGAGCGTACATTCTTTCTCTACATACTCATTTGTATGGTAGTCTTTAAATTCTTTCCACGATTTTCTTTCCATCTCACAGCATTATTTTCTTATATTTCACTATTTCGGTTGCTTTCCTGTCACTTGCCTATAATAAATAAATAACAACACGAATTTAAAAATTTAATTTTCAGCAGTCTGAAGCCTTTTAAATACGCATAAATAAACTATGACACAAGCGAATGCTTCCTAAAAGGCGCCACCATTTAACATGAAGTGGATGCTGAATAATTTATAGCTACATTTGCATATGACCATATTACCATAATTCGATATATAACATAATTTGACTTTTGGCAATTAGTGGTTTTTATTATCTGCATAACTAGAAATTTATCATTAATTAATGAAAATTATATTTTGGAAAATGTTGCTGAGCAAATAACATGGCAAACAAATTTTAAATATTAATTATTTAATAGTTTTGTTGAAACTCGTGCTATGTATTTCACGTTATTAGCCTGAATTATTATATTATCTGCGCGTGATAATCTCAAGAAGAATCTTATTATTATAGTGCAAACTCCACGTCATAACTCAACATCATTAGTTTTTTAAGACTTTAATATTTTGTTTAGTACCATTTAAATTAAGAAATTTGCTACAAAATAAACACAACAATCACTATAAATACAGTTAAAGCGAGTAATAATTAAAAAGAAAAAATAATGCTACGACTAAATATAATAATTCCCTATTTCTGTGGTGTTTCTGGGTAATTTTACTTTTGTATGTGGTTTAAAAGTTTTTCAAGTTATTACAATACATTTAATATGGCTCATGTTCTGTCATAAAATAAGACAGTAATAAAAATAGTATCTATTTATATACCTTACACAATAAATAGGATTTTTGAAGTAAAATTATCCAATTAAATATTTCTAAATTGCCTCCTTATTAAATTATTTTAAAAGTAAAGTTATGGTATGCAATACTCAGAATGAGAATCCTAAAACAGTTTAACTAGTATTTACCAAATAAAAAAAATCTTCGATTGTTACTTGTAAAATAATTAGGAGTTTGTTATAGAAGTTAATGCATTGCGACCGATTAACTGAAAATGGTAATCCTTAATTATATCTCATTTTGATGAAGTGTGTCCGTGCTCTGATAAGAGCTATCAATTTCTACTCAATGAGCATCTAGATTTATGTGTTCCTTAAAGCAGAAAATTCAGTCGTGTAATCAGCTAAGCATGCCAACTTATTAATAGTCATTAAAGAATGTGTCTTCAAGCAAAAGTACGGGACTATGATGCGTTTTAATATCTTCCGTTTATAAATTTCTCATATAAGTTACTTAATGTTATAATTAGTTGTGCTCGTGTATACATTTTAATAAAACAGAAAAATCTGTCAGACATAAAATTGTCACTAGTATTGACTTTAATCTTTCATGACCAATATTATTGGAGATATTTGGTGTGCACAAAGATTTGCTTTCCACTAGTGGTGACTAGATGCAGGAAGACATGTGCGTATGCAAATTTTGCTTTTCAACACATCTTCATGACGTTATAGAGCTGATAAGGGATTTAAAGGGTTATCCAATGTGAAAGTTTAGAAACACTTTATTTAACGAATGTGAAGTTTTCGGTATATCTCCAATCGACATTACATACAGCGGACGGTATTGCAATCTATCGTATTCTAAATTCAACTCTCGCATATGAACATAAGACGCGGGAATTTGAATTTAACTGGCTCTTTGATTACTCTCTGCAAATTCATTATATCTTTTTCGAAATTTGTTTTCACTACTATCGTCTTTAGTCCATTGGTCTTAATAAGGTAGTTGAATTACTGTACAGAAAATATTTCTGCTCTTTGACATTAAGACATTTTGATTTAACGAAATTTAAATATTTTTGTATTAAAAGAAAATTGCTTTTAATTTTCCAATAGATTAAAATTGTTATGGAAAATTATGTTTACAAATGAAAAGGTTGCAAAATGCTTATTAGAAAAAAAGGTATTATATAACTTATACAAATTTATGCTTTATTACGTAAGTCACAAATTACTTATGCTTTGATATTAAGCAGAACGATATATTTAATTATGAAATTCTTTGTGGTAAAAGGTAAGGAAGAAAAAAAGAAAACAGACGGTGTTACTTTCTTTTCCTCGTAAAAATGAAGTAAATATTTAAATTTTCCAAAAATATATATCTCAAATAACAACAAGTCAAGTGTCAAGCATAGAAAACATAAACTGAAAAATTTAGTGTGCATGTTAAATAACAACTTCAGAATTTTATTTCAAAAATGCATTCCTTTGAAATCCTGACAACAAAATATGCATCAATAGGATTGTGAATGTTATTTTTTAAACTAGTGCTTTGGAAAATATTTGTGTTAATGAATTTTGCATACAAATAAAAAAAAAGTCAATATAAAATTTAATATCAAAAAGAGAACTAAGTAATGAAATCAGATGCATATGGGAAGTGTTTAATGCATATTTTTTGTATAGAGTTTGAAAAGTTTTTTAAATAATTCTTTCTTTTTTCAATAAATGTTTTAAATACAACCCCCAAAAAAAAGGTTGAAAAAAAGTGCTTAATTCAAAATAAATTAATTTTTAAAACAAATCACACTAATCATATATTTAAATATATAATATATAATATTTAAAAATTTTTTAATTTTTAAAAGTGTTCTTATAAATTACTTTTTCTATGCCAAGTGGTAGAGCATATTACTTAAAATGCAATTTGAGCTGGTGGAGTTTGGACATTAAATTTGTATACCAAATTTAAAAAAAAAATCAACCTTCTTAAGACGCTGCTGACGAAATTCTTTACATAAAGTAACGCTCTTCCGCACAGTAGTCGGTTAACTTTATCACTATACCTTGTTCAATCTTATAAGAGACAATTAACAAATTGTTAAAACAGAAAGTGGTGGGATTAAAATTTCTTACAGATTGTTATTAATCTGAACTTTAAAATTAATTTTAAAATGTTGAGTGTTTTCTGAATCCATAAATTTGTAAGAATGTTATAAAAATAATTAAAATTTTGAATAAATATTTTTTATATTTAGAATTTTCGCTCTTAGATTTTGATTTAAAAAAATGTATTATTGACAAAACAACTCTTATGAATAATTAGTCATTTTGTAAATCATTTACAGTGACATAAATATTTATAGTGATTACTCTGATGTTGATGCATATCCCAATATCCTGTTATTTAGAAAATAAATGCTTATTGCTAACATGTATTATATATGTAGCAATAAGCATTTGCTTTCTAAATAACAGGATATTACAACAAATAGAAGTATTCTCTATTTATTTGTAGCATTAAATATGTATGATGAATGCAAAGCTCGATTATTTCCAATAGCTATGAACATATTTGGGAAAATTCTTGACACAAAGCTTTTCATTTTTATTGACACATATCAGAGAGTGAATACACTAAATGGATGGCTGTCAAAAATATATAAGAGTGTAGACAGAAATAGACTGTTGTTCTACTCTAGTTCCATGTTGTTATTTACATGAGGGAACGATTTATTGGATCATAATAGAATATACCATTAAACTGTAGTAATTCAGAGAATCTGGAATAATATCTTCAGAACATTACAATTTGCTATTTGTAGAATCTTAAAGACGCATCATTGACAGTTGAAGTTGGTAGATTTATCAACAATTCGAAACATTTATCAGCAAACAAACAGAATTGCTCTTTAAAAGCATAACATTCCCTAATTATTGCCCTGGCCTATAATATTGCTATACTAAATACCTATGGACTCTTAGGAAGATTTCGTTCCGAAAATATTCCATTAGGTGGAAGAAATATGTTGTTGTTGCTTCTTATCCCATTTCGCTGGCAAAGCCCACGAGCCTATACGTACTCATGATAGAAGGGGAAGGAAGCAGCTTCTGTTGTGTCGGAAAACCCGTAGGTAGAAGTCTGACTTTGACTCCGTTACGCTCTTACAGTCATAGGAGACCGGTACATACGGCTTAAAGTGGATTCTGAACTACTACAAACATCCATGGATACCGCCGGGATTCGAACCCGATACCTGTGATACCGAGAGGCAGAGCGCTAGCAAAGAAATATTATTAATAATAATTGGAAGAAATATTAACGGTACTTTGAACTGGGCATGGGGGAAGGCTGGCGGACTTGATATCCGCCAAACATTCCTCACCCGAAAGACAAGTGAGATGTGTACATGTGTTCAAAACTTTGTTCATTTTCCATTCAAGTCCAATTGCTTTTTGTTATATATTTTTCAATGCATCAATGTTTTTCTTTCTAATATCACTTTTATTATCGTGCCTTAATATGTTCATTGATTTGGCATTTTTTCTCGTTTAATTTTATTGAATATTCATATATATATATGGAAGTTGAGAAAACGATATGACCTAGCAAATTTTAAATTTTTATTTAGAATTTTTTATAAACATTTTTTTTAGAAATTAATAATTTGTAGTATTTTTATACGATACTTCTTAGTTTTAATGTTCTCTTTTAATATAATATTTGAACTAAATGAGTGCATTGTAAAAATTAATAAAATAATTAATATATGAAATTTTGACTTATATACCTTTCCTGTTATTTATAGGTTAGTGCGACCTCTGGAACTTTCACAAACGGTTACGCTTTATTTTGTTTAGTAACCCAATAAGATAAAATCTTTGAATATATATTTTGTGTTTCTTCTACCTGTAGAAGAATACTCGACCGTATCATTTGATTCTTTTCTACTTCTTTTAAGTTAAAATTTCAACTTGGGTGCTTAACGCTTATCTTTTCCTATAATTTAACATATCTTCAGAATACATCGAAAATATTTTTTTAAATACTATCAACTCTCTTAGTTCAAGAAACATTTATATAAGTTTTACGACATTTTTCATTTATATAAGTTAGTGTTATGAAACATTTATATAAGTTTATGTTATAAAAATATGCAATACATTTTATTCATTTCTTTCAAACTTTAAATAATTCCACAAACTAATATTATATTAATTTATTATTGAAATATAAATCTTAATAATAAATTTGCAGCGATTTTAAGGACAAAACAGAAATAATTAATTTTTTTGATGTATTGCAAAAATGTATAAACAGTTTATAATTTATTGAAAATTTTCTTTTAAAATATTTATACTATCATTAATATACAAGAATAACTATTCATATGACGATAAATACTTCACTTTATTATATACAAGTAAAAATACCTTCTGTTTAAAAATAAAAAAAAAAATCTCTAAAGCAATATATCATGACTTAAGCTTAAATGTCACAAAGAACAAATCCACTAAATTGAAACTTTACAATCAACATCAAAACTTTGTATTCCTAGACTTCACTGATGAGAAGAAAGAAAAGATAGAAATTTCATTTGAATACCAAATTTCGAAACAGAATAGAAAATAAAACGCTTACCAAATTCCCTCTTTATTTTAAACAAGGGATTCCAAATTAAATTAAAATTGGTCAGTTATATATTTTAGAAATTAAATAATATAGCTATATATAATTAAATATTGCACTATTCAATAATTAATTTCTAATATTTAATTATTAAAGAATCAGGTTTTTTTTCAAAACAAATATATACATGTTTCGATTATTTTTGTAATCAAATTATTAGCTTATTTGATGATATAGGTTTATTTGTGTGTTGGTGTTTTTAAAGTAAAGCTCAGTGTTTTACAAATATTAATATATTGAAAATTATAATACATTTTATATATTCAAAATTACAAAATACAAATTCATTTTTAAAACATTATATGACTTTATTAAAAAAACTATTAAATTGCTTTTTGCATAACATATATAGACAAAGTTCATTAACATATTTTCCAGTATAATGAAGGAAAATATATAGCATCATATTTGTTTTCTTAATTATTTCAGTACTTTATATTGTATATACACAATCGAATCAATTATTTGCATCACCCATACTTTTTATGTTTCCTGAGAATTTGAAACGTAATAAGTCAGATTTGAATTTCAATGTATTTAAAGGCATCTGCTTGTAACATATTAACACAATAACACAATTATAATGGTAAAAAGACGGGACTTGAACAAAAGAATAAAGGTTGTATGGTCTAGTCATAAAACACATAGCACTAGTGGGCTATAAAATACTACACGTCTATTTTACTCCACAACCAAACGCACACTGGTGCTACATTTCTTTCTCCTTTCAGCCAGCTCATGATGTTTAAATTATCGGGCTCTGGCGTGTGACCTGTTTTAAATAAAATCTTATTAGAAATTTGGCCAAACGAATTTTTAGAACGCAACTGAATAATTATTTAGCATTTTTTTCCTTTTTCAATTCCTTCTATTAGCTCAGACTCTCCCTATATCTATCTTGTTCAAATATGCAATCGTTAATAAAATACTTTTTATTCATTCACTCAACTTCAAATACATTTATTTTGAACTTTTGTAGCGGATGACACTTTATGTTAATACTGTTGCACTTGATGTTGATACAGTTTTATCAAAAATTAATTCACTAATTAAATTTCATTAATTAATTTTATTTTTTTTTTAGATTTAAGTTGCATGTATCTACCGATAGATGGTACCAGTTGTAAGAAGAAAATTTCAACTTTATTTATAATGGACTTTCTGCAATATAGAGATAATAAAGTAGGAATTGACTTAAAATTATTTTTTTATATTACTTGTTTTTTTATCTATATACAGTCTGAGTAAAAATTTTAAGGCCAGTAGACATTTTTGAGAAAATGGAAACATTTAAACTGAGGAATTAAAATACCATTTGATTGATAATTATTGAGCTAAAATAAAAGTAAAAAAAGTAGAAAATTAATTTGCAAATATTTTATTATTAGAAAATATTACAGAACACACAGATGAATATTTGAGCTTGAGTAAAAACTTTAAGGCCAACATAAAAAATAACATATAAGAAAAATATTACGAATTCTTAGAAGGTTGTGTTGGAGCCATTACTTCGAATTACTTCAAATATTCTTGTTTTCATGGATGAAACGATTTTTTTACAAAGGGTGGGATCGGTTTTATACCATTCATCTGCGATAATAGATTTCAGCTCTGTTGTTGATATAAAATGTCTCCCATTTGCATAAACTCTTCTTGCTAAGTTAGCCCAAAGATTCTCGATTGGGTTGAGGTCAGGTGATCTAGCTGGCCATTTCCCAGTTTCAACATTGTTGGCTTAAAACCAATTTTTTGTGCTGTTACTCGAATAGATCGGTGCATTGTCTTGCTGATATTTCCAATTTTCTCCAGCAAGACATACAGCATTTAGCAAAAATGATTTGTTAGGACATTTTTGTATCCTTGTGAATTCATTCTACCTGAAACGAATGCAATTGAGCCCACACCATTGTAAGAAAAACAGCCCCAAGTCATGACAGACCCTACACCTAATTGGTGATTGGAGAATATTTCTTTTTCATTTCTTATATCATGCTAGTAGAAATTCCAGCCATCTGGTCCATCCAAATTCCATTTTTTTAAAAAAAAAATAATTTCTATCCATTGGTCGTCCCAGATCATGATTTTCTGGCCAAAGTTCAAACGATCTATTTTGTGTCTCTGCAGTAACTGAGGCTTAGTCAATTTTTCTGTATAAGTGTACCTTCCAGACCTTCTAATTGTGTTATAAATCGTTTTTTGACAAACTTTTAAACCTGTCGTCGGAATCAGTTTCCTGGCTGAGTACTTTCCAGTAGATGCAAGTTGGCAAACTCTTCTTTCATCACGCGAGGACAAAGCTTTAGGTCTTCCCCCAGTATTCTTTTTACCATAATTGTCTTTCAATTTTAAAAAATTGTTGACTACAGTCTTTGATCTTTATCGCAATAGCACGACTACTCATTCCTGTTGAAGACAAAGCTTCGATTTGTCCTCTTCCACGATCAGTTAACTTCTTACCCTTCGCCATCTTCACAAAGATCACCAACGTATGACAGAAACGTATGACAGATATGAAAATTGCATCGTTGTCACAAGCTAGTAGTTGCAATAGTAATTACACGATTATATTATATTTATTTTTAAAAAATGACTGGTGGCCTTAAAGTTTTTACTCAGGCAGAAATACTAACTTTGTAAATAATCCCATGTTTCTCATAATTATGTACTTACAAACTATGTTTATAGCATTCATTTCTTATCAATGAACTTTAATAATTAATATTATTTGAATCCCTTTTATTTCATTTTACATTTTCTCACAAATTTTTACTGGCCTTAAAGTTTTTACTCAGGCTGTATGTACATTTATCATTAATAAATAGATTTCTTGGTGGATGAAAATTATTAAACAATTTGAAAAGGCATTAATTAGATGATACATATTCAATAAAAGATATTTTCGCATTTTCTGTAAGCAATTAATGTAATGCATATAAATAAATTTATAGAAAAGTGGAATGTATCTTAGTTAATAATGACAAAAAAATATGCAAGGTGTTTGCACAAGAAAACAAACAGTCTTCAATAAGTTTAAGACTTCTTCTCAAATATTTTAAATTCCAAGTGAAATTCAAAAGATTTGTTCCTTTAATTTATTTAATCTTTTTACGCTAAAGAAGTCAATTTTAATGAAAGCAATAAAATTTACAAAAATAAGTAAGAAATAAATGTCTGTGAACCTTTTTTTTAACAATTAGCATGGAACTTTATTTTAATTCATTAAATAGGTTTAATGTATAAAGCGACTTGTACAAATTAACGATACAATACTATTAGACGATCTAACATCATTGACATGAGGGTTTTGAAAACTTTCTGCAGTTACTTAATGGTTTTCATCTTGGACAAATGAAATGGCATATATTAGTTGAAGAAATAATAAAATAAAGATAATCTAATATAAGTATAAGTTATTTTTTGTAAATGAATGAATTGAATTTTGTTCTTTTAGTAAATAGATAAAAGTGAAAGTCTATTACCTTGGTTAGAAATTTTATTTTGATTAAGTTAAATGAAAATAAAAATTATTTGATTATATTAAGTCTGAAAGTAGTCCTAATTGATTATCGCTCTATATCTCTAGTTTTTATTTTCTAAGATATTTCTTATTTTAATGACTAAATTTTCTTAATTGTCCACTGATTTCAATAATTACAAAAAAAAGGAAAGGAAAAGACAAAAAAAAAAAAAAAAAACCTTGTTCCTGTTATATAGAATATTATTTATTGTATTTACATATTTATTAAACTTTTGCAATATTCTTCGACGTAGTACAATGTATTAAAAGAGAGATAATTTTTTTTTCTTTAAATATGCAAATCACTTTCACCGTTTAAATGTTGCTTCAAAAAGGTAATAAATTGAAAACCATCTTTTGCTAAAACAATTGAGCGAGTTGTTGGATAAACTGAAAACAACGGAGAATATGATTGTTTTCATGGAATATAAGAAATCATAAATATTTATGTTTTAAATGTGCTTGTAATAAGGAAAATATTATTTTAAAAAGGAACTTAAATTAGCAGATTTATTTATCTTAATTATGTTCATTTTAACAAAAAGGCTTTAATTAAATATGTTTTTCTTTTTAAGTGGAAAAGCTCATTACACTTTGTATTAAAGACCGATCAACTATAGAATGCTTCCGATTGATGATATTCATTTTTCTTCTTAAAAAGCAATCGATTTGCTAAAGGCTGACTGTAATTGAAAGACATAGGGTCTTTACATGAGAGGGTATTTATTATTTATAGGTGTTTTAGCTTAAAGTAATGGGATCTTTACATACACCCTTACCTAATACATATTAACTGTATCTAACAAGAAACTTACGAAGATAGGTGTATGACATAATTACATCACAAATGGGAAACATTATTTCAAAATACTGGACTACTTCGATACACTGTCGTTGAAAGAATATTCATAATTAATTTCAAGCATCATGTATATTTCATTTCAAATTAACATTGCCAGTCAGTGTCAGGCCTAATAACAATTCCTATAAAACGAGGATTTTAGCTATTCTCTCAAAAATGCATGGTATTTGCGATATTCGGAATTGAAACCGACAAGTTATATTTTTTTTAATGGCTGCCTGGATTGATTAAGACAACTTAATTGTGCTTTCACTATTTTTTTCTAATCATTATTTCATAAAATCATAATCATTGACTGCGTTACTCTATGTATTGTATGTGTTAATAGCTTTTTACATTATAATATCAATTCTTGCTTTGTTATAAATTTTTCAGAAACATCCAAATTTATACAATAGCCGCTAAATTAAATAATTACTTACGCCGTCTTAAATAATTACTTATAAATCTTATTTCTTAGTGAAGCTCTGAAACAACTAATATTAAGATTGAAAGATTTTATTGGCTTCAATTTTATATAAATGTCTCTCTTCTAATTTTCTTTTATTCATAAAATGAAATTTTTGAATATAGAACACTTTAACTTGATTTTATTCACTACTAGAACAGAGTATATGTAAAATCCTAACTTATTCCTCATGTGCTATTGGAATTGCTATCCTGCACCCATATTGTACAATCACAATTTAAATCTAATACTCCGACAGGTGACATTTGATGGTCCTCATGACACCATTAAAAGAGCATTCCGTCCTGCAGATATAATCTATTATTTCCTCGCATACATATAGGACATTTCTTTTAGGATCTAAAAAGGTTTCCCTGTTCGAAAAGTAAATGATGTATCCATCAAATCGTTTATCATCCAGACTACTCTGAAAACGTAGTGCCAAATAAAATAAAATCACCGCCATTTATTCTACAAAAATACTAAATCTACAATAAACTTTTCTGAGAATCTTGCCAATTAACACGTCTTAGCACTATAGACTATTTTATAGTGGTTGATTATATTCTCTAATATCCTTAACATTTTTCTTTACGTTCTTCCATCAGTGACAGTTACAGCAAATAATTTTTTTCACTTTATTTGAAAATGATATCACTGCAAATTGCCAAAATTTTCTGAGAAATGAGTTTTTGAGAGTAATGGATTTTCGCTTATCGGTATTAATAACAGAGAGTTGAACTACTTGGAGAAAGAACATTTCATCTGACAATTCGACATGAAGAAGAAAATTTAACACAATGTTGAACAATTATTATCAATAAAAACTAAAAAAAAATTTTTTTTCAATCATAACTTTTATAAATGTTCACGTTTTATTTATTTATTTTTTTTTCTAATTTTCACGTTTACGATCAACTTGACATACTATCATTTTTTGATTACAAATTAAGTTTTTAAAATTTCCAATTATTTTCTAAATTAGACTTGATAATCATTACTTCAGAGTGTCTGAACTATTTTATGAACAGCTTTTCGAGTACAATGTAATTGTAATTGCTAAGAATTTCATCTGTACATTGCTTTTATAATAATAATTTTACTCCGAAATTGTCATTAATTTTTTTTTATTTTACTATATCTTTATTTGTTTATCTATTTTACCAACATGGTGACAATTGACGGCAATTTGACGAACAGCGGAAAGATAAAACAATTATTTATCGGAATACAACAAATTCTAAAACGTTGTGCACAACAAAACTTTCAGGCTTTGATAAACAGACATGTATCTAATAAATAAAACCGTAATTGTGCATTTTATATATATAAAACGTAAACAATATGCTAGATATTTTTAATAGGCTTATCCAATCAGGTAATTTGGGTAATGAGGTGAATGATAAGGTAACTTACTTTAAGTATGGTAAATGAGGTAATTTTAATGAGGTAACTTACCCAATGAGTAACCTTACCACATCACTGGGGTAAAAAAAACCATATTCTTTTTCTTTAACTAGAAATTTTAGGAATCCATTCGTATTTACAGAGGATACTTTCTGTACTGTCCTATGTGTTAACATAAGAGAGGAAAATCACAAGAAAAAGATGAGAGTACCATTCTGTAAGTGTTCTATACTTTTAGAAAAACAAACATTATCATTTACAGCGTGCTAATGCGAGCAACTCAGATTAAGAGGTTATTTTTGCTAGTGTTCCCATAGATGGAGAATTATGTGAGAGTTCAGATTATTCTGAAATTAATGAAATCTCTGCTAGTAAACATGAAGCAGAATAGGAGCAAATAAATGCATATACAATATAAAATACAATTCATATAATATAAAAATATAATTCGAAGATTCATATTTGATTAATGGTAATAAGATTTTGGGAAAGATAAAACAAAACTGTTAATAAATACATCTCCCAAAGTGCATAAACACTATTTGGAAATATTGTGTGACTATTGTCTGAATTCATCATTTACAGATCTCTTAAAGGTTTACTTGATGCCAAGAATATTAGGACGAATTTGTTTTCGAACTTATGAAAGAGCATTTTTAAAATGAACAAAGCATAAATGTATTCCCTCTTGTTTAAAGACAACTGTAATAAAGTTATTAATATGACATGGAAGCAAAGTGTCGTAAGAAATCATCAATCTTTCTACGATGTAAAAGTGTGGCTGATTAATTAAAAATTAAACTAATTTGAAAAGAGTAATCAAACTTTTTCCCTTGTAAAACTATAAATTTGTAATTTCTATAATATAAAATTTATTAGTAATATATATTGAGATATATTTAAATATTGATAATTTTAAGTTATAATATTACTTAAAACCAAATTGGAATAATAAAGTTTGTACACAACGAATATAATATGAATTCAATAAATTAACTGTAATGCTTAAAAGCTCTTATTATGATATTGAAAGATTATCTCATAATTTTTTTATTACAATTAAAGAATGTAGTTACTTCAGTATGGTTTAAAGATAAATTTATAAATATTTCTACAATTTTTAAAGAATTATAGCAATGTTTGTTAAATTTATATTAGTATGTTTAGAAGTAGTCAAAATTGCTTATATTAAAAAAAAATTCAAAAATATAACTAGCAAATTATAAATGTTTTTAATCGTAAATGCTTCAATATTTTCTATATTGATAAGTCAGAGATTATATGTTAAAATAAGCTATAAGGTGTCCATTAATTTTCCATTTCCTAGAGAGAAGTCTACTTTTGCATTTCTAACAGATTTTTAAATCTTGTTAGCTACGTTTATTTTTTATTTTTTTTTTTGACAGAAAAAAATTATGAAAATTGAGTAAGATTCTTTATTTTTTTTATATAAATTGACTTGTTTTTATAATATTTTAAGTTAAGAAAAATATTTTACTAAGTTAACATTTAAATTAGTTTGATTTAATTCCGTAGGTTATTTTTTTTATAAACTTTTAATTCAAAGATGCAATAAATTGTCATAACACTTTACTGACGGTTAAAATTTACGAAATGAAAGAATAAACTTTGACAAAACTTAATTATCAAATTTAATTATAATGCGTATGCGACTTGGTAACCGTTTTAAATTGCTGACCTTTTTCTAAACATTTTTGTTGGTTGAGATAAACTATTTATGGCATTTTTGTTAGACAAAACAAAATCGATTTGAGGAACAGTATCTGAATTCATATGTTGTGACTCACCAGCGTTTTTAAGAACTAGATGTGAAATTTACTTTTAACTATGATTAGTTATGATCTGAATGTCGGTTAATTCTGACCTACAGCTAAATTGAAACGATAAAAATATTTTAATTCTAAACCAGTTACTATAAAATCATAAATGTAATTAAAACGATATCAAACGGTATTTATTAAAATTAAAAAATGAATTTTAACTTTGAAAATATTTAATTTTAGAAAGAAACTTAAATTATAGATATAAGATAAAACTGAAGCAGCTTTAAAAAACAATATTAATTTTTCATTAATATGAAGTAATTTCTTGCAAAAATTGTAATTGTAAAATTTGTATAAGATATTTTATTGCAGATTAAGCTAACAACAACATTACAAATTTAGTAGAAATAAATAAAATTTGTTTTATTCAAAATTGTTTATCAGTAGTCAAACATCGTCATTATGTAGTAAAATATGTTATTATACGAATACTTCACTTGCCAAATTGATCGAATTAACTGCACTTTTTGAATTTTATTAAATTTTTATGTCAAAGATCTTGATTGATTTAACTGTATATACTCAAAGCATATTTGTCTAATAGTAAATATTAACACCACTAAATGACAAAATGTTTTAGCCATTGAATAATAAATAATTTATTTCAGAAGCCAACATGATTAACTCCATGTAAAATTTTTTGTATTTTCTTTCGACTTAGAAAAGCCTTTACCGTTTCCAAAATTAACTATATGTATAGCTTACTATAAGCGAAATTTGTATGCTTATAATTGTAATGTTTAAGTTTATAATTTTTAAATTTATAATTTGTATTTTAATGTTCAGAAACTTTACGATCTTGTTGTTGTCAGGACATTTCATCATGTCTAATAATGTACACAAGGTTTTGTGCTAAAAATTGTTAAAATAATAATAATAATAACAACCTATTCAGATTCAGGTACTATACAAAATAGAAATATCAAAACTGTCTTAAGTTTATTGAAATTGCTCCAAAGTACATTAACATGAGGTGATTCATTTGAAACGAAATTTCCGGTAAATGGACATAGTTAATTACCCAATTATTCCCAATTTGCAATTATCGAATCTCAAGCAGAAAAAAAAATTCAGAACTTAAGAATTTTCGCCAGATGATTGGTACCATATAATGAAAACCTGTTAAAAGAAAGCACCATTTCAAATGGTTCGATTGAAGCAGGCAGGTTTTCTGTATTCTTGTAAAAAATGCGTCTCAGTTATTTTTTTCTTAATTAAATGAACTTTATGGCTTAGAAATGCAAATGATGGATACTAACAAAAGAAAAATTTCTCAATGGCAATTTCATATTCTGCACAAGTTAATTCGAAAGTGATTTATGTTACGGAATATTTTTTTTAATTTTGAGAAATAAGTAAAATATAATTATTAACCTTAAAAAGTTAAAAATAAAATACATCTTGGATCGAAAAAAAGTCCTGACAAAAAACATTATGAATTATTCATTCTAGTAGAAATATTTAGTTGTTTCTTATTTATAAAATAGACTACATTTTTCACAAAAACCTCTGAGAAACGCAACTTAAAAATTTGATTTTTTTAAAAATGCGCTTGTTTTTTTCATAGCTTTCTTACTACATGCTGATATTTTTCGAATTATGAATTGACAAATAATAAATAATATTAGCCCTTAATAAAAACTTGCTTGAAACTGCTAATGCATTTTTAACCAATCAGATATGAAACATATATCTAAGCTTCTTCCTTAAAAAATATGTACCATCAATTTATGTTGTTTGATACATTTTAATTTTTTTATTAACTATTTTGACAAAAACGTATTCTTTGAAAGAATTACCCAATTAATTCCCCGCTCTAAAAAAGAGATAGAATGAGGGTTCTACAAAAATTTTGCGAATTGGTCAGATGTCAGTTATATTACTATGCAGTACTTTTGTTTTTCTGTTGTGTGGATTAAGTTGACTGAAAAATTATGGGATTTTTTAATATATTTTCTTTTATATAATTAACACATATTTTTTTATAAAATTTTTTCCTAATATATTGAGGAAGGAATATTCCACTGAATTCCTGTCTAATTTATTTTTATTCAGTAAAAAAAATTAATGATTTTTCTGTTTTTTTATGAATTTTTTTTATTAAATATATAATCTCAGGCAGCATTTTCCTTTAAATCCTATGTTACAGAATTTATTTAAGGTTACGTCTTTTAGCTCCGAGCGTAGTAAAAAAAAAGTGTTATATATTTTAATAGTTATCTAGTTGAATATTTAAAAATTAATGGTTTTTAAAATGTATTTTGGGAATATATCTCTCTGATGTATTAAAAGATTCAAAGGTATATTTAATTACAAATTGGACTTTTCTTTGTATTATAAAATTATTAAGGATATAATTAGAAAGCAGTGAAATGTTTTTGAACTATAGTTAATTAATTTTTATAATTTTAATAAATGTAATTTTAAAAGCACGTAATTTAAAGCTGTTATAAAAATTAAAACATAACAAATGTACAAATTGCAATAAAAAAGGTCTTGCAACTGCCTTTTCAGCAATTGAGAATGTTTATTAAATTTGCATTTAAAATGAATTTAGCCATTTTTAAATATACGTAGAACAATAGACATTAATTAATGACTTGATAATTAGATTTCATGTTTAGCAAATTTCCATCATTCCATCGTTTTTTTGGATTTTTTCGATAATTAATAAAATTAAAATTTTTAAAGTGTAACAGTACATACCATTACTTATACAAAATACTCTTCAATTCATAACTCTAAAAAAATAACTTATTTATACTGATAATATATAAATACATTGCATAGGCAAATTACAGTTTTAAATTTGTTATTAATAGTTATGTATCAATAAAATATACGAAGAGCAAATAAGAGCACTTTTAAACTTAAAGATAGGGGGATAATCTTTGACTATAAATATTAAGTAATCTTTTATATTTAGTAATCTTTGACTATAAATATTTTGACTGCCATTTTTTTTTTTTTTTTTTATTGCTTTTGTACCGTTTTATGACATTTTTGTCCGTCCAGCAAAGAAAAAAATAATTTACTACTCCTCTATTTATATCTTTTATTTCTTGAGGTTAGTCTTTTCAGAATTCTCTCGGAACTTGGAAAGCTTAACTGACAACCACTGATACGAAGAACTTGCACTTCTTGCCCATTGACAATACGAAGCAATTCAATTACAATCGAAACAAAATAATAAGAGAAACTATAAAAGCATTACGTCTTCTTCTAGAACAGAAGAACACGAACATGTCAAAAAGTTAGCAAGAAGAAAGGAAAGAAAAAAAAAGTTATATTTTTATCTTTTCCTTTGTTTTTGATTTCTCTGACCGGAGGAAGATATCTATGTGGCTGACTTCTTATTTGTAAACTGTCTACAACATTCATTAAATTTGTTTCGATGCAATAGTGAAAACAAATAGAAAGATTATTTAATTTATTTAAATGCAATCGAAATACCGCCTTCAGCTATGTTGTCGGTGTTAAATTTAATTTGAATTTTAACTCGGGCCACTTTTGTATTCAAGTAGCATGGTGAAGTGATAAAAAAAAAATTTGGAAAATATAAAATTATGTTGAAATAATTATTGATGAACAATAAAATTCTAATATTTGCAGTTGATGAGTTGATGAGTTAAAAAAGTAAGCAATTGTTAAAGAGATTTTCTGTGGTTAATAAATTATATTTTGATGGCATTATCATTGGTGGCGTAACAGCTCTATGGTTAGCCAAGGCCGTTTGTCTACTGTCAGATTTCGAGATGGAAGATGTTTTCTTTTTACTGAGTAGGGTTGTCAGCTGTACACCTAAAGTTCTACAATAATTTGAATCTGGAATCTACTGTTTAAAGTGGATCGCGAACCACTACAAGTTGTTGAGTTAAGAACTTGCGATTTGAAGTTTCAAATTGATACTTTCGTAAAGTGAAAGATGAGAATATATTAAATAGTTTTGTTTAGTAGAATATATAACACTTAAAAATAAAGGAGACAAACATTGACTTTGTAGTTATGGCAATAATAAATAAATTTAGAAATTTGTTCATAAGTTTTCTAAGTAATAAGTAAATATTTTGTTGCATTTTATTTAAATAATCATCGACTATAAATATTTTTATAGGTAATATTTTTTTTAACTTTTGTACTGCTTTACGAGGTTTTTGTACGTCTAACAAAGAAAAAATAATCCGCTATTTATATCTTTTTATTTCTTGAGGGTAAGTCTTTTCAGAATTCTCTCGGAACTTTGAAAGCTTAACTGACAACCACTGATAATAAGAACTTACACTTCTTGCCCATTGACAATACGAAGCAATTCAATTACAATCGAAACAAAATAATAAAGAGAAACTATAAAAGCATTACGTCTTCTTCTAAAACAGAAGAACATGAACATGTCAAAAAGTTAGCAAGAAGAAAGGAAAGAAAAAAAATTCACTTTTTATCTTTTCCTTTGTTTTTGATTTCTCTGACCGGAGGCAGATATCTATGTGGCTCACTTCGTATTTGTAAACTGTCTGCAACATGCATTAAATTTGTATCGATGCCATAGTGAAAAAAAAAGCGAGTCATTTAATTTATTTGAATGCAATCGAAATACCGCCTTGAGCTATGTTGTTGTTGTTAAATTTAATTTGAATTTTAACTTGGGACACTTCTGTATTGAAGTAGCATGATGAAGTGATAAAAAATGTTTGGAAAATAAAAAATTCTGTTGAAATAATTCTAATTCTTGATGAACAATAAAATTCTAATATTTGTAGTAGGTTGATGAGTTAAAAAAATAAGTAATAGTTAAAGAGATTTTTTTGTCATTAATAAATTATATTTTGATAGCATTACAACAGGCACAACAGCCCCATGATAGGCACAGCAGCTTCATGGTTAGTCAAGGCCGTTTGTCTGCTGACAGATTTCGAGACAGCAGATGTTTCCTTTTTACTGGGTAGGGTTGTCAGTTCTAGGTCTAACGCTCTACAGTAATATGAGACGGGGACCTTAGGTTTAAAGTGAATTCTGAAGCACTACAAACGTTCAGGACTCGAACTCCAAACCTGTGGCACCGAGTGTACTCACTCGGCCATCAGCATGCATCTATTTTAATAGCATGCATGCTATTAAAATCAATTCCTTTTATCTGAATTGGCTATGCAAACAAATTTTTGAAACATCATTGGATTTGTATTACATGCAATTTTATCAAATCTTGTACAAATTTAAATCTGAATACTAGCAGTTACCATAGTGAATAGTTAAGCCATTCCATTCAAACTTATATAACAACATCTTTTAAAACATAACTATCCCCCTTTTAGGGAAAAAAATTATATTTCTGTAAAACTCATATTATATTTATGAAAAAATATAGCACCATTTAATAAGTTGTGGATATTATGAAACATTAAATGTATTTCAATGAACAATAGATGAAAATAAAAAACATTGAAATTTATTACTTACTAATTTTTTTCTTTTACCAAACATATTTATCAAGCAAATTTATATTACATTTTGTACATGTATAAAACTTCATAATATCAAGGAACCCATTAAATATATCATTGTTTAGATATCATCCTTAAAAATTTTTAAATTAATTTTAAATAAACTTTTAAGTTAAACTTAATAAATTACACCGTTCAGTAAAATGAATAGTAGCATAAGTTTTAATCAGTAAAATATATCAAAGTGTCTTAATCTTTTTTGAATTGGTTTTCATCTATCGATAATGACAATAATTTTGATTGTTAGTTTAATTGCGTATTAATCACAAAATATATTTTCATCGATAGAGTCTAAACTTATATCAGTATCATGTATAGCAAGAGGTCATACGAAATATTTTAAGCGATATTGCAAATACTACAGTGTCCAAAAAGTAAGATCAAGTTTCAATTTAAAATTCCCGGGGCTTATGGAATTTTTTTTTTTTTTTTTTTTCAATTCCTTCTATTAGCTCCCACTCTCCCTATATATGTCTTGTTCAAATTTTCAACCGTTCATAAAATACTTTTTATTCATCCAATCAAGTTCAAATACATTTTTTTTAAATCTGTAGTGGATGACGCTTGATGTTAATACAGTTTTTTCAAATATTAATTCATTAATTAAATTAAATTAATTAATTATATTTTTTTTTTACATTTAAGTTGCATGTATCTACCAATAGATGGCGTCAGATAAATTTTAAAAAATGAATGAAAATTATTTATAAAGGACTTTCTGCAATATAGTGAAAAAATAGGAGGAATTAACTTTAAAGAAAATGTGTATTACATGTTTAGGTTGTTGGCACTTTCATTGACATCTGTGTGAAATTTGAATTCAAAATATTCAGCAGTGTTTGAGATACGCTCGGCTCTGTGAGACGCTAAAACTGATTCCAGCGATTTTTAAAATGTCTCAATTCATTAAGCGAAGAACTTGTATTAAATTTTTTTTACGGAAACGTATAAAATGTTGCGGAAGGCATTCGGTGAGTATTCCTATATTCGGAAAGAAATGTTTAGAAGTGGTATAAACAGTTCGTAGAAAGCAGAGAAAGCGTTGATGACGTAGAGCTCTCTGGTCGATCATCATCCTCAACCGACGAAGCTCACGTCCAAAAAATTAAAGTCTCGGTGCTTGCAAACTGTCGATTTACAATTAGAGACCTTGCTGATGATGTTGGAATTTCAAAAGGATAGATCAATTCCATTTTGAGCCTCAAACGCGTCAAATCTCGATTGGCACCAAAAACTCTGATTGCGCCCGCTGACACTGCATTGATTTTCGTGCCTTTTTCGACAAAAATGAAACCCATATCGTTCCACAACCACCGTATTCACACCGTGAGACATCTGGCTATTTCCTAAACTCAAAATACCACTCCGGGGACACTGTTTTGAGTCGATTGAAGAGATTCATCCCTGCCGATGCTTTTTAACATGCATTGAGGATTGGAAAAAAAAAATTGGCATAAGCGCATTGTGTCCGGAGGGGATTACTTTGAAGGCGATGAAATAAATTTGGAAGAAAAAATAAAAAGTTTTTGAAAGAAAAAAAATTGATTGGTCTTACTTTTTGGGCACATTAGTACAGTGTTGCATTAAAAAAAAAATTCTCACAAATTTTAAAAACTAAATAATCGACTTTTAATACATAACTTTTAATTATTGTAAAACAAAGTGAATTAATTGACCAAATAACATATTTTTAAAAGTTGTTTCTGAATTTCATAAGCAAATGCAATTCTTCTCAGTTTATTTGCTGTATTATTCTTATTCGTTAATTACTGGAAGCTGAAAAAATAGATTCCTCTGATTTTTTTTGTCCTTAATTAGAGGGATTTTTTTAAAAATGTTGGTGCAAAAATAGTCAAAGAGGAGCATTAATTATATACGCTTATGTGTTTTTATTAGGTTTTCTTCGTCGTTAACGATTTCCTAAAATAAATTTCCGGCAGTAATTGTGGAAAGGTGTGCTTGGAGACCTTTTAGACTGACTCGTGTTATTAATGACTTTTTTTTGCTACACAATTGAGTTTGACAAGCAGGTCCCTTTGCTTCTATTAAGGCATGATAAAAGTACGGTCGAACATGATTAAAATTTGCATATGGATTTATACTGCTATACCTTCAAGTTTGTGTCAAGTTCGAGTTTTGTCATGTCCATGGTTTTACTTGCTATCATAAAAACTATATGGGTTTTATCATGTGTGAACATGGTGTTGTCCTGGTTAGGGGTGCATGACTTTATCCGAAAATAAAACTCCATTACAATTTTGATTTATGAATAATGTTAATCTTAAGGAATTTTCTGGAGAATTTGGCTTTTGATTGAAGTGATTTGTAGTATGGTTTTTATTAACTGTTCATGTTTTGGGTTGGGATTTTAAACATTTGTATTTGCAATGACCATACGTACTTGTAGCGCGTTAATCAATTCTTTCTTTTTGAAGTTTCATATTTATCACTTTTGCCATCTTCCGGGGCCTATTAGCCTTTTTTTATTGAAATCATATAATAATTACAAACATATTTCTTGATCTTGAAATGTTGAAGAATGGTCATTTGTGAAGTAAATGCCTTGCTCGGAATGCATTTTAAGGGAAAAAAAAATGATGACGTGAGAAAAAATTGCATGTAATTTTTCTTTTTTTTTTCATAATTTTATCTTGATTGTGTCAATATTTACATATGTTTTATTTAAGTAATTAAAGGTTATTAGAAAAAAAAATATTTGAAATTGAATAGCTTATATATCCCAGCATATTTAGTAAAATTCGCCATTTTGTCATTACGGCAGAAACATTTTCATGACGTTTTGTTTCTGTTAATAGACTTTGGTATTAGCATTCGATGTTATTAATTGCCCTTAAACAAACTTTATATTCTAATCCAGGACGATATTTGATATAATAAAAGTAAAAATTATAAGATCATCATCATAAATTCTTATATAATAAAACACTTAATTAAAGAAAATTATGTTCATTAGTTAGGAAACATTTTAATTCTTAAATCTATTAAATTAAAATACTAAAAATGTAAAGTACTAAAATGCTTATAATAATAAAGTTTGTGTATTATTTGCTCAGAACTACTACGGTATTAAGATAAACTTTGTAAGTAGATGCATTTATAAAGTAAATGTTCCAATTTTTCTTTTAATTTTGTGAGTTTAGTATTTGATTAGTTGAGCTAAGCACCTAGAGCTTTATGAAACATAAAACTAGCTAAAGTGTCTAGGTTATGGTAATAGCCAATTTAAATGTCATCAAGTTAATTTTTCAAATTCTAACTTGCCCCAATTTACAAACTATAAATATGTGCTATTTTCGTGCTGATATTTTTAAAAATAGAACATTTATGTGTAAAATTATGTTAGCAGTTTCCTTCAAATTTGTGTGGAATAAATATAGTTATTTTCCCATGATTCGTCGAAACTCTAGAATTCGAAATAAGAATAAAATTTAGAGTGACTATCTTAAATAACTACAAATATGGCTGCAATTCAGATCAAACTATCGATCGTTTTTAAGTATTTATTAATGTAACAAAATACTTAAAAACAAGCGTGATAGGAAACTTATAAATAATGTTGGCTGTAAAAATATATTTTAAATTATTTGTATTACTGAACAAAGCATTATATATATATATATATATATATATATATACATATGTGTGTATGTGGATGAGAGAGAGAGAGAACGTGTTTTTTATTCTAAATAAATCCTTAAATCAATTTATTTAACCTTTAAGCTATTTCAATAGTACACACATAAATAAATGAACAATTAAATTTTTACAGATATATATATATATATATATATATATATATATATAGTTATATGTAGTTATATAAAACACACATATAGGATTTATTTGACTGCTAATTAATAAGAAGGTGGTATCATGTTACGGTTATGTTTTTTACGGATAATTGTGTTCTCCCGCAAAGGGCTTTTAACGTGGAAGAAGGAATTAGATGTTTGGTTTGGTTTGGTTTGGTTTGTTGCTTTACGGTCATCTTATGCCCACGGGGCTAAACAGACCGGGATCTACAGTTTATAGTGGATTCCGTACCACTAAAAAACACCCATGCCACCGCCAGGATGCTAACCTGAAGCCCGGGATTGAAAGAGTAGGGCAGAAAGCAGCAAATCAAGGTTGAGAGATTATGGCCACCAGAAGATTTGGGGACTGGAAATGTTAATAAATGTTTTATATAATCCAGATAACTAATGATGTTATATTTTATATTAGCTTATTGTAAATATAGTTGTAGATGGTGTGTATTAAAAGTAATGAAAAAAAAAAAGAACACCTTGTTCTTTTTGTTTTAATTACTCCTAGACGCAACCGACCAATACACACCGCAAAACTTACATATTAATTGCCACTTATCCAGATAGTTATTCAAAATATTAAAACTTTTATCTTTTGTAGATAACAATTATTTGCAAAAAAGAAACTGACTGACTGGCCGATCTTCATTAATATAATTGGTGAATGTAAAGAGGTGTGCCTTATTGGTAATATCAGTTTATTCATCTACTTGCAACGCAAAATTTAAATGCTGAATTTTATTACTGCACACATTTTTCTCGTTATCAGAAGACACTGCTATATTGAGCTACTAAAAGTACAGGAATAGAATAGAGACAGGAATGTTGATTACTTTAATAGCTCCTTCATTTCTGAGCATACAGGCAAAACAAATGACTTTGTTAAAAAATGAAATTTCATAATTTTTGCTAATCAGTTCTGAGATTTGGGAAGAAGAGATTTGAGCTTTTTCAGAAACAGTCCTTATACTTTTAAATGAATTTGCCCTTTTTGTTCGCTGTTCAGACAATCTCTTGAATACATTCAGATTTATCTTGCAAGTTAAAGTTTAGTCAGTGTTCAGCCTTCGTGGTTTCTCGCTATAGTGAAGCTTCATATTACCGTTAGCCATGGAACAAAGGGGGGTTCTGTTGGACCTGGTGTAGGCTTTAATGTTCCAGGGTGATTAGTAACAACAACACTAGGAAGTAAGGATTCATTTGTTATTTTACCTCTACATAAACATAACGACAAAGGATAATCATCACTAAGTCCAAGTGATAGCTAAGCTGTTTCTAGAATCTGATTCTTCAATATCACTCTTCTTTTGAGAATTCTATAAATTTTATTTGGGTATATTTATCTGAAAAAAATAATATACACAACAAGTACACCATATCCGCGCAACGCCTCATAATTATATTTTCGGAGGGTCAGCTCCACAGACTACTACTTACAAATGACAGAATCTCATGAACTGCAATGTAATTTTTTATCATTGAAAACCACATAGATGCTAGTGTTTCTAGTACAACTTCACCCACATCATTACCAACCTGTATAGGGGGATTTCAGCTCTGGACACAGTGATGTGTAGTAGTGCTTCTTGTAGCCACCATGAAAGTTACGGCTCCTAGTTTCCCTGAAATCTTCTTTGGAGCATTATCACTTTTTAAAGAATTTTTATGTGAAAGATGGAAAAAAAGTAATCAAAAAAGTTAGTTGTTTGTGATGAAAGCTGTCTTTGAATAAGAAAACTGACAAGAAAAGGAATAAAACTATTTATTTTTATATACACACACTGGAATACCTTAGGGCTTACCCAATAATATTCTAGGGTGCACCTATGGGATCTACCAAAGTTAATAAGATAATAAACAGTTAAGTTAAATTAAAGTTATAAATTTTTAAATAAAACACTTATAATATTTTATATCAATAAATAAAAATTTAAAGTACTTTTTTATTTATTAATTTCCTCAAGAGTGTACTCAAATTATTTGTAAAAGGAAGAACTAAAGAACTTACCCCAGTTAGAAGAACTTACAAGTTCTCCTTCCATTCACAATACAATGAAATTCAATTACAAACAGAGCCCAAAAGTAAGAAAATAAAAGTGTCGTGCTCTCGTAAAAGGTGAGATAAGTAACAGGAACTGTCAGGAGATTTGACATTTGAGAAAAAGAAGAAAACTTTTTTTTCCCAATGTCACATCTGGCGGTGAATTTTTCTTTTTATTTAACCACTCAGTTTTTTTCCCCATCAAAATTATTTTTATATTTAATCATTTTTTACTGCAGTAAAGAATAAAAATTGTTCATTTAGATTTTTTTTAGCCATCATATCATCCATTACACTGATATAAAAAAAATGAGAGCTTGTGAATTTTTCTTCAAAATAAGCTTTTAACAGTTAAATTACATTTGTTGATCTACTTAATCTTTCAATTTAATAGAAACGCAAAATAAAGAAAACAAAACTGTATTCTTATTTTTAAATATCTTACTTTTTCTAGAAATGGGTATGGTTCAAATGAATAATATTTAAATTTATTCAATATATGTTTATTTTTGTTTTTATAACTAAAAAGTAATTTTTAATTCTATAAAATTCGAGTAATGTATGAAACAAAATAATACCAATCATAATAAATTTATTTATAATTAAAATAAAAATTTGTTAAAAGTTATTTTCCTTCTAACTGAAGTTCGCAAACTTTCTACGAATATACGATTCAAATTGTGCATTGCATGTCCAAATACTCCTTTTCCTGATAAATAGAACTTTGAATTACTGAATTAAGGAAACTTGGTTCAAAATCTGAAATTACCTCTGCCTTTTTTATGCTAATTATGGACATGATAAATGCAGGGAATGGAAAGATCTTCTGCTAGTATGCCCCGACTTGCTATAATTAGAATACCCGT
Source organism: Caerostris darwini (assembly GCA_021605075.1). Lineage (NCBI taxonomy): Eukaryota > Metazoa > Arthropoda > Arachnida > Araneae > Araneidae > Caerostris > Caerostris darwini. The sequence goes on from BPLQ01000776.1 coordinate 221,849, forward strand.
TCCAAATTGGTACCTCAGAATGACCACGTTCCTTTTTAAAATTAAATGTTTTTAATATTAATGTACCTACCCCTATGTAGTTGTAATTAGTTTTGAAGTATACCTTGTGTGTGTTGAGCTAATAAATTTCCTTCAGTATCGCATGCCATTTCTCTACTAAATTGTGCTTTATGTGTTGACTAAATTGATAATTATTTTATTATTTCTTTTTAATTATTTTTTGAATAAGAGCAACATCTATTAATATATATATTTCAGCAAATATTTCAGTAAAAGGCAAGTTTTCAATTATGCACAGGAAATACGATAAGTGCTGTAAATATACGTAGTGTATTTTCACCAATTGACAAAATCCCATGAGGTGTTGCATGAATAGTTTATTTTCTATTTTTTTCCATGTAAAATAAATGCTTCTTATAATTCAAAAATATATTAATATTTTTAAATGTCCGTTTCACGAAATAAATTTTCTAATATGAAAGCCCTTGCCTGTTAGAAATGTTATTAATTTCTAAAATATATACAGCCAATGCTGAGCTGAAAATATTATAAATTTTCTTAACTATGCCATGCAACTTTTACTCTAAATTATGCTGCGTGTATTTATTAAATAGATAATTTGAGTTTTTTTATTGAATTTTGAAAAAGTATAACATCGCCAAATCTATCCTTAAAAAGTGAGAAAAAATAATAACGAAATTCAAATATTCTATTTGTTGGCAAGTCTAAAATTATGTGCAGGATCAATCGTTAAACCATGTGGTTTAGCCGGACTGAAAAATACACGGGGACTTCATGAATATTTTATTTTGTATGGCTTCCATGAAAAATAAACAACTTCATCTAAGTCAGTCATAGAAAATTATGTTTAACTGTCCTTCTAATAAATTAATTTTCTGATATGAAGTCCCCTACCTCAAGATAGATTTATTTACTCATAAGATATGCATTGTGAGTGTTGAGCGAAAATTTATTGAATTTCCTTAGTTATGTATGCCACTCTTCAATTAAATTATGTCAGGGGTGTTAATAAAATTAGTAACTTTACACTATTTAAAATTTTTAATTGAATTGTGATTAGATATACATTCAACAAATATATTCTTAAAATGGTAGGAAACTCTAATAAAAAAAATCCATATATTTCAGTTGATTTTGCAATCAACTTAGTTTCAGTTGCTTAAAGGTATGTTTATTTTAATTGTATAATATTAAATAAAAACGCCACAACAGCCAATAAATACCATATGCATAATTTCGATATTATTCCCTCGATAGATATCGCGCATTAAAGAGCTCAAATGTCCATCACTGTAGTAATTATTCATTATTATGATACTTAGAAAGTCATTATCATTATTATCTTATGTATCCGATTTAATTTGAAATGATAGTTTGGCAGAAATATTTTTATTCATGTTGTGTTATTCATATTTCCTTACTTATAAATTAAACCCTGCTCAATGAGTTCAATTGTGATAATTAGAATTCATTGAGAAGAGTTTAATTTATAAATAAACATAATAATAAAACAGATCTATGTAAACTTCAGCAGTTAAACCAAATTAAATAACAGATTAGTATCTTATGGTCGCAAATAAAAAATATGCCTTGAAAGATATTACATTAATCGAATGTACATTATATTATTATAAGCATGTCTTAAAATTAAATAGATTAGTTAAAAGTTTATTTTGAAAAAAAAGTTTAAATGCTAGACAAATGGAAACTAATATTATAGGAAGGCTTACCAAAATTGTAAAATTTAATACAATAATTTAAGTAATTAGGAATTAATTCAAAATTCACAAATTAAAGATGATCACCATTTAGTAAATTCATCAAATTGGATATGAATTCATTTATACCTTTAACATTATTTTTTCCTAATGCAGCTGGCAAATCCTTTAACATTATAAACAGTGAAAAATCTCATGTATTTAAAGATTTCCATATAATTTTATTGCATTGTATCCAAAACTGTGGATTTCTCAAAAATATTTATGAAAGTAATTTTTTTTTTCTGTTAACATAATATTCGACGACCAACATTCAGTGACCTGAGTCTAAATGAGATAAAAATTTAAATATTATAATAATAATAAATAAATATTTGCCAGTATTCAAATTCCACTTCTTGTATCTATCCACTTTTATTGTAATATCGCCATTTCAATAACTGGAAAAAATAGAAAATATTTTATTGAATAATTAATGAACTGAAGCATAACCAAAATTTCTGCTTCATAAATCAAAGAAACCCAATTTTCTGTTTGTTGTTTCTTATTCCACTTGGCTGGCCAAGCCCACGAGCCCGTACATACTCATGATTGAAGGGGAAGGAAGCAGCTTCTGTTGTGATGGGGCACCCGTAGGTAGAAGTCTGAGTTTGGCTCCATGACGCTCTTACAGTCATTGAAGACCGGGACCTACGGCTTAAAGTGGATTCCGAACCACTACAAACATCCATGGCACCGCCGGGATTCGAACCCGAAACCTGTGGCACCGAACTCCAGAGCGCTAGACACTCGGCCATTCAAATTTGTGGTGCAAACGGCAGCGGTGTTCCCAGGTGGTCACCCACCCAAGTACTGACCACGCCCCAATTTTCTTTCAATGGATATAAAGCAGACCTATGTTAGAAAAGTAAAAAGGTGTATCATCAACTCAACCATTATTTCAACCAGATTGATATCGTAGTACGAATATTGAAAAGCGATATATTTCAAACAACATGATTGTTACTTCGAAACCCAGGTTCCCCTGCTTAGGGGAGCTCAACGCCCTATGTCCAGAAAAACATCCTGTTTGTGGGGGTGTCTGGCGGGGTGTGAGGGCCAGGGAGAGAAAGAAGGAATGTAAGTAAAATGAGTTGAAACTCAGCGACTAAATAGAATGGTTGTGTGGCAGTCGATCCTCGAGCGCGATGGCTGCATAAATAAAAGAGTTGAGCAACTGCGACCAAAGAGAGAGGTCGTGTAGCAGTGCATTTCCGAGCATGATGGCTGCATAATTAAAAGAGTTGAACTTCTGTAACCAACGAGAAAGGTTGCGTGTGGCAGTCCATCCATGAGTGCGATGGCTGCATAAATAAATGAGTTCAATAAGTGTAACCCCAGAGAGAGGTTGTGTGGTCAGTTCATCTTCGAGTCTGATTACTGACTAAATAAAGGAGATTAATTATTTACAGTCCATTATTATTATTATCTGTGTATGTGTCATTATTGGAGTTTGTTTCTTGTGTGAGCTATCGAACAATGATGATGAATTATTGTTAAAAGGTGACTTTCTTATTTATTTTCTTCCTCTTTGTCAATTGTTTGTTTTGGCGAGTAGTAATCCTAGTTCTGAAATTCAAAATGTGAGAAAGATCTCTTAAAATTATACTACTCTGCCCACAAAGTAAGACCAATTATTATTTTTTCAAATACTCTTTATTTATTCTTTCAAATTAATCCCCCCCAGACACAATGCACTTATGCCAACTTTTTTTTCCAATCCTCAATGCATGCTAAAACGTCATCGGCAGGAGTGGCCTACACCTTTATTCACGTTGAATCTCTTCAATCGACACAAAACGGTGTCCCCGGAGTGGTCTTTTGAGTTTAGGGAACACCCAGAAGTCGCACGGTGCGAATACGGTGGTTGTGTAACGATATGGGTTTCATTTTTGGCGAAAAAAAATCAATGCAGTGTGAGCTGGTGCATTCAGTGTTTTTGGTACCAATCGAGATTGGACGCGTTTGAGGTCCAAAAGGGAATTGACCGATCCTTTTGAAACTCGAACATCAGCAGCAAGGTCTCTAATTGTAAATCGACGGTTTTGCAAGCAGGGCTCTTCGTCTTCAATGCGTCCTGTGCCTTCTTTGAACAGTTTATACCACATGTAAACATTTCTCTCCGATATAGAAATGCTCACCGAATGCATTCTACAACATTTTATACGTTTCAGCAATCAAAATTTAAAGCAAGTTCTTTTCTCAATTAATTCTAGGAAAATGCATCAAATTAAATATATATTTTTTCATTTAGATTGCGTACATTAAATGCATTTCAAAAACCGCCGGAATCACTTTTAACGTCTCACAAAGCCAAGCGTAACTCAAACACTAATGAATATTTTAACGACAAATTTCACACAGATGTCAAGGACAGCGCAGCAACCTAAAAAAAAAAAAATTAAAATTCCATAAGCAGCTGTAATTTTAAATGGTGTTACTTTTTGGTCACTAAAAGAAAATTTTTTTTAATTGAATGTAATTTTTTAAAGTGTTACAAAGCTTCAATGGTTAATAACGTTTGGGAGAATCCATTTTGTTTTAAGAAATATAACCGTTATTAATATTTTGTATTTATTTCAATTAACTCCTAATCTTATATATTTATTTCAAACTTGGTATATATATTTTCTTATGGAAAGAAAAAATGTCATACATTTCTTTCGCAATTAACAATTACACCAGGCATGGCTGTATAATATAATCAATCACTCAAAACACGCCTATTTTCAATATATATATTTATAAGCAGAAGGTTATTTTGTTTAACTGAATTTGTTTCCATTTTGTGATATCGTTACTGTTCAGTAAAAGATAAGGATTAGATAAGTCATTCAAGTTATGCAATATATTATAAACAAAAGATAAGATAAGGACTTTTAGTTTTGTAGATACTATTATTGAAAACAGTTTCTTATATTAAAAAAAAAGTATTTAATCACACAAAGGTATATAAAATTTAAGTCCCATAGAAAGCCCATTAAAATGATTATGATTCAGATAATAGCATAAATTTTCGTAAAATATTATTTTAAATTCTAGGAAAATACATCAAATTAAATATATATTTTTTCATTTAGCTTGCGTACATTAAATGCACTCAAGCAGTTTAATCTCAGACTTAATCATTTCATGTAATAACTCATCGATATTATTAATTATACTTTCTTAAGGAAAGTAATTCATTGTAAAATTTTCCCAATCCTACAAAATGCCATTCTAAATATATACAACGAACTAGAAAATTATTTGTTATTTTACAACAAACAACCAAGTCTAAGTTTAGTAGATGAATATTCGGTAACCACGAGAATTTTCATTTATTTATATCGCATATAAGAAGACCTAATTAATGGGATTCAATTTTATTTTGCTATGTTTTATCTTTTTCCAAAATATTCATGTCAATTTTTAAGCTAAATTTTATCATTTTTTTCCTATCATGCTCCATGCTTGTTCACGAATGTTTCATACTAAATACTATATATATAATTTAATTATATTGAATGGTAATTATTTTGACACTGACGGAATTAATCTTTTGTCAATAGATAAACTGATAATCCTTTTGTGTGTGTGTATATATATATATAATTTAACTATACTGACGATAATTGTTTTGAGTCTGGGGCAGTTAATCTTTTCTCAATAGATAAGCTTATGATCTATTTTTTTTTATTGCGAAAGAAATAAGAATTTTTGCACTTCAAATTTTAGTATCACATTTCCTTATCTACTCTTTAGTATAAAAACGTTAACCGATAACAAACAAAAAAGTTGCATCACCAATAAAAGTGTAGTTTTTATTGTTGTTTTCATAGAGAGGGTATAAAGTTTTCCTTCAATTCTTCAATTAAGTAGAAAGCAAAGGCTTTTATCTTTGCTGTTTCTCTTTTTGAAGAGCATAAATAGTACAAGACGATAAAATTGAAGTGTCTGATTGTTTTTCAAAACAGTAAAGTTAAAATCGGAACGAACCAAGAGTCAACATGAGATTATTTAGCTAAAGATAACATCCTTCGATTTTATTAAGTATTCTTAAGTTAAAATCATGAAGCTCTTTACAATTGCTGTCCTCGTATTCGGATGTCATTTAAGTAAGTCTCTAAAAAGTTTTATATTACATAAGATTTTTAAAAAATGTTTCTTTTAAAACGTTTTTTTTATATTCTGTCTCTCATAAAATAATATTTTCTTTAAATGATATTTTTAACATTGAAATTTATTGGTAAAATTATAAGAGAAGTATGCAAAACGCTTTTTTATATAAATGAATTTTGCTAATTAAAAATTTGGAAGAATAAATAAAGAATTTTTGAAAAAAATAAAAATTTGTCTTACTTTTTGGGCAATGTAGTATGTATTAACAAAAAAATAGACAAGCAATATCGAAATAGTGTGGTTCAAATAGTGGCTATTGAAAAATCTATGCATTCTTTTTGAATTCTTAGTTTTTTTAACCATGTTCAAAAAGGAAAATGGTTTAAAAACTAAATTGTTTAAAAACTGGAAGTGTAAATTTACATAAATTCCGGCAATGTTTTTAAAAAGTAGATTCCATTAAAAACTATAAATAACTTTTTTTAACTATTCAAATTCAGAAATGTAAAACTCAAAAAAATAAAAAGTAACATTGAAAAGAAGATGAAAATCTTTTTAACGAATAAAATATAATATTAAAAACTATATAAAATCAGAAAAAAAAACCCATTGCAAGACCACATAAACATGTTTTATAGATCAAAATAAAGTTTGTTTAAAAATGCACAAGCTCAAGAAATTTGAAATTTTGTCAGATATTCACATTCTGAAGATTTAGAAATTCTTTAAACAAACATTTGCTTATAATTAATGATTTGATAGCCAACACAAATGATTTTACATGAGGAGAAATAAATAAATAAAAGGCAGATGGGGATTGTATATTAAGGCCAGTGTTTTATTGATGAAAGTCCTTATTTTTAATGTGTCCAAAATTCGATAACTTAAAAAAAATATTTCCCAATATTTTACACATCAAAAATTATCTAATATTTCATAAAATCAAAAATTAATCTAATATTTCATAAAATCAAAAATTATCTAATATTTCATAAAATCAAAAATTATCTAATATTTCATAAAATCAAAATTATCTAATATTTCATAAAATCAAAAATAATCTAATATTTCATAAAATCAAAAATTATCTAATATTTCATAAAATCAAAAATTATCTAATATTTCATAAAATCAAAAATTATCTAATATTTCATAAAATCAAAACTTAATCTAATATTTCATAAAATCAAAAATTATCTAATATTTCATAAAATCAAAAATTAATCTAATATTTCATAAAATCAAAATTATCTAATATTTCATAAAATCAAAAATTAATCTAATATTTCATAAAATCAAAAATTATCTAATATTTCATAAAATCAAAAATTATCTAATATTTCATAAAATCAAAAATTAATCTAATATTTCATAAAATCAAAAATTATCTAATATTTCATAAAATCAAAAATTATCTAATATTTCATAAAATCAAAAATTATCTAATATTTCATAAAATCAAAAATTAATCTAATATTTCATAAAATCAAAAATTATCTAATATTTCATAAAATCAAAAATTAATCTAATATTTCATAAAATCAAAAATTATCTAATATTTCATAAAATCAAAAATTAATCTAATATTTCATAAAATCAAAAATTATCTAATATTTCATAAAATCAAAAATTATCTAATATTTCATAAAATCAAAAATTATCTAATATTTCATAACATCAAAGCTGCAACATGTTTTCTGTTTTAATTTTTCATCAAAAATGACAGTTTTTTTAAACCAAAGCTTATTAATTCTATATCTTCTGTTGTTTGTTTACAACGGCCGTACCATGCTGAATATACCGGTTCTCGTTAGATCACCGAAGTTAAGCATCATTGGGCGCGGTCAGTACTTGGGTGGGTGACCACCTGGGAACACTGCGTGCCGTTGGCAAATGTGGGACCTGAATGGCCGAGTGTCTAGCGCTCTGGCGCTCGGTGCCACAGGTTTCGGGTTCGAATCCCGGCAGTGCCATGGATGTTTGTAGTGGTTCGGAATCCACTTTAAGCCGTAGGTCCCGGTCTTCTATGACTGTAAGAGCGTCACGGAGCAAAAGTCAGGCTTCTACCTACGGGTGCTCCATCACAACAGAAGCTGCTTCCTTCCCCTTCAATCATGAGTCCATATGGGCTCGTGGGCTTGGCCAGCCAAGTGGGATAAGAAACAACAACAAACAACAACAACTATAAAGATGTATTATATTACTTCTCTTTTTTAAGTTTAAATTTTATTTATTTATTTATAGATATTTGTTTATATATTAGATCCATCACGCATTTTATTATATTTATTTAAATGAAGCTTTTTTTATAAAATTATTTTTGTTTGTGAAGTGGTATCTAAGTATTTTATTATGAAATCATTGTTATAAATAATAAAATTTTTAAATGTTAGAGATCATTTATAATTATTTTTATAAATAAGTACAAAATAATAATAATAAGTAATTTTCTTTACTTTTTTTTTTTTTTTTTTTTTAATATTTAGTCGGGCCGCCTTTTAGACCTCGATTCTTTTTGACATGCTATTGATACTTGATTGTTGATTGCAGATGTAAATGATCCTTGCAATTAACTTGTCTTTTGTGGTTATCATATGCTTTGCCAATTTTTCCTCGTTACATACTCCCACACATCTTCACTTGGATTCATATTCGGTGATTTTCCAGGCCAAGGTAATAAAAGGACAGTCGCTTATTATAAAAAAGCTTTTACAGTAAGGCAGGAAACCTTATCCTGCCTGTTCTTCTCCATGTTAGCTGATGTAATGGCCTGTTTTATAACATTCAATTATATTGGTTCTGTCGTATAATATTATCAGCTACATAAATACGCCTCATTAAGGATTGAACATATCATTATTTTAGTTGGATATTTCGCAGTAAAAAAAATACAGTTTGGAGAGTAATTTTCATCAGGAAAATCTTCAAAAAATTGGTCCTTTTTGTTCATAATTTCAAATGTGTTTTCATCGCTGAAGCAAACTCGAAATAAAAGCATAAAATTTAAAAAAAAAAAGTCTAAAACAATTAACCTAACAAGCAAACAACATTAGATTCATAAAAATGAGCATGAAGCGTAAATAACAATTACTGATTTATAGAATTGCAGATCTTTGTCTTGATGATCTCTCTTCCACTTCAAACGTTTGGATTTCATGTATGGGGACAATTTCGGTTTAAATGCTCCTCTACTTGCTTTCAAGTTCAATTTTACCAGTTCTCACCGCATGTTAAAATACCGATCTGATGCCAAAATACCACTGTCTTCAAGGGCATATTTTATTTGCTTTACTGTGTCAAATCGATTTTCAACACACATTTTTTTCATACACCCTGAGGTGAATACGAGTTTTTGACCGCATTTTGTCTTTATTTTGAGACAACTCCCTTAATTTAATTCTTTTTTTTTTTCTTTCTTGATACGTCTGACAGATAATTCTGAGACGTATAATCTTCTAGGAATTTCATTCACAATTCGAGTCAAGGATTTCAATTTAAAAATTCTCTATTCAACAAATGCTTTCTTCTGCGGTTTAAATCACATGTTTTATCTATTATGAAACTAAACGATTTTATTTATTTATAAATGAAACACATTTAATGCCGTGCAAACTATTCCTAATCAATCATTGAAATGAAAACAGAGAAAAGATCCGCTATCATCCATATCATTAGGTGCAACTGAAATACACTGCAGAGTTTAACGTGCGTTTCTGCTGCAAGTAAGAGTCCATGGTTTGGTGGAGGTTGTCAAAACATCCTATTAATGTGCAACAATGCAAATAGATAGATCTGATTAAAAAGATTTGTTTTATATTGTGCGCGTTTGCTTTATTATAGTATTTCATTAATTCCATACCGGGAAGGGGAAAAAAAAAAGAGAGTCCTTCTTATAATTTGGCTAGGAACTTACGCATAAACTCCAATAAAAGCAAATGAAACGTTTTTAATTTTAAAAATGAATAATTTTCTAAATTTTAATATTCTTCTATTTAATATATATATATATATATATAAAAAGAATACGTTGTTAAATTTGTTTGTCCAAAAGCTGCATATTCCATGATAAAGCTTATTCTAGGACTGGGGTCTCCAAACTTTCCAGCCTTAGGGCCATATTGTTTACTCCAGTAAGTACCAAGGGCCAAAAGCGTTTTAATTTTCTGCCATTATCTATAATTTCTAATGTTTTAATGTGTTTTTTTATCCAAATTATTACAGCAACAATAAGCTATTCGCTGTCGCGGGCCGGATTGACGACATTGGCGGGCCGGATTTGGCCCGCGGGCCGTAGTTTGGAGACCCCTGTTCTAGGATATTATCATTAGATTTCCTGTGGGATTTTGCTGATTTCCTGCATAGTTTGTTTCTCACTCTGATTTTATATGTCACTATAACTGACGCGCGCTTTGTATCTCGAGTAAATTTACTTTTTTTTTTTTTCTTCTTTTTTTTTTTTTTTTTATCTGACAATGAAGCATATGAAAATTATGTATAGCGAATGCTAATATAATATGGCTTAGTTATACAAACTCAAGTGTTTTCTAAAGAGTCCATTGTCCATTCTCTTTTTGATTTTTGTTGTGTAGTTGATTTTTCTGTATGTATACAAAATAATGGATGTATTTCTTTTGATATTTATTACTTATTTTGGAAATTCGTTAACCTTAATAAATAAAATAGGCTAGTTTTTTTTTAAGTTAGGATACTTTGCTTCTGGTACCCTTTTCCAAAACTCAGTAAGGGGAAAGAGATTTTTAATGGCTGGCCCACCTTCATTTCTGGTTCTTCTATTTCTCGGGATACTGTGTCAATATCAGAAACTGGAAAACCACCTCGAATAATATCAGGCGTAAATGTATTAACAAAAAACGTAAATATAAATTTGAAGCTTTTAGATCACCAAATCTATGTTTAAAATTCGTTTTCAATCATTTCACAATTTTCTTTAAAAAAAAATAGTAATTCCCCCCTCCACTAAATTAAAGAAACTTGCTTTTAAAACAAGGAAAATGTTTAAATGTTGTGGTCTTTAGATTATTTTTGTGACGAATTTAGTATAAAAAAATACACTGTTCTTCAGAGTCGCATTTGCCAACTTTGTCTATATCAAATATATTAATCAATATATTAAATCATAATATATCAAATAATAATATAATATATCATAATTTATCATCTATTAAATCAAAACATTTTTTTTTTTTTTTTTTTTACTATTTTAATTATCTACAGTACGTAGGAAGTCGATTTCCATACATTTCCTTTTGCCGCTTTCTATTATTCCCTTTCAAATAAATAAGCACCACAAATCAGAACAGGTCTCGCCGCATCTCGCTTTTCATCTCAGCAGACCGGCGCGAAATTCGCTAGTTTGTATCTACTTTCAGTTTACCCTTCATTGCTTATTTATACTGTTATAGATGTGATGATTTCCTAATAATAATTGATGATTTTCTAATTTAATATTTTACGAATTTCAGAATTTAAATTTCGACGATTTATATTTTATTTTGAAAATCTGATTTTATAAAAACAAATGATTGAAATTTATTTGTAATTTGATGAAATAAACTAAAATAGTTTACTTATTTTTATTATTGTGTTAGTGATACATTGAGGGTTTAAAAAAACTATTAAAACATCAAAATAGTTTTTTGCAAAGGAAACATTTTGTTTGAGAATTTGAAATTATTATTTATTAAGTAGGGAAATTCTATATGATATAAGAACTGAATCCATCAGAAAATAACTTTTTCATTCTTATATTAGTACAACGTTGATTTCTTTATAATTGAGAAAATGTTAGGCATAAGCAATATATTAAATATATTTTCTTGAAATTCAATCAAATGAATCTTTTCACCGAATTTGTCAGTTTTTCATGCGAATTATTTCTGTTCGCAATTGGAGGAAATGTTTCATTTGAGATGTCTTTGCAAGTAAATCATTGATATTTCGAGTGTGATTTGCTGTTGAAAAATGAGTAAATAAACAATCTAATTAGCTTATTATTGAATCACAGAAATAGTTATAATTCAATAAATTACAGAAAATAATAAATCGTCCAGGCTTTTACAAAAATAACAAGTTAATAAGATTTGACTAACATAATTGCACTAAAGCTGCTAAATTAAATTTAAATGTCCTAACAGCCTCCTTGAGATACGTGCTTTGAGGAAGGGCGCGACCATTTAAGGAATGTCACGTGCTTGAAAGGGTGTGTCGTCATGAAGCAGGTATTCTTGCACTACGGCCAATATAGAATTACCGGTCTTTTGAGAACTTTCAGTTCAAGCGAATTAAATGACTCGTGGGAAAAAATGATTCAGTTGGCCAGCAGTAGGAAGGATTGGAAACGACTTACTTATATGGACTTCGATAAGTTGCTTGTTAAGATGCCTTATTCATGAGTCGGCTTTGTTTATTTAAGAAGTTATTTCCAAGCTGTAAAATTGAGCATTAATGTTTACTGCTTTACGTAGTCAACGTTGCCTGTGCTATCTTGAATAACTTCATCTCATTTTATTTAACAAAAGTTATGATGAGAAAAATGTATATGAGACAATAAAATTAGAATTAAAGAAAAATCAAATTTATTATAAGATTTCACTGTAATTAGAATTCTGAAATTGTTTTATATTTTATCGTTTTATAATTTTTTTTTATATTTTATTAATTAGGAAATGATTCTCAGTTCTCAAATTTCAAAACCACAAGGGGGGGGGTGAAATATTTATTGCAATTACATAACTAATATATGCATTAGCAAGGACATTTGTTGAGGTCATTGCAAAGGATGAACCAAATGTACATTTACTATCATTAAATTCATTAAATATGTTATATTTACAAAAGAAGAAACAAATCGGGTTTTGTTGATGTTGTTGACTTTGATGAAACGTAGTTTAACTGTGACTGCTAACAATATAAACTATTATGCTTATTAATGTTATGAACTAAAGCTAACTTTAAATGTTTATTTTTATTTAAAAAGGTATAATTTCTTGATTCATCCTCATTAAAGAAATAATAATAAGAATAATAACTTTTGAAATAAAAATAAATTAGAACAGTATAAAGAGCAAAAATTTACTTTACATCTTTTTGAAATAAATACTCTGCTTATGTTATGTTAAAGTTTGGTAAAAAAAAATATATATATAATTGTAAATATATGCCTAAATATTTTAACATAGGCTGTATTAATGAATACAAACATCAATTTAAATGGGAAGGAGGGGGGATGCCATACGTCTTTTTACAAATTTGTTCTTATTCCGTCTTTGAAACCCTATTGCAATTTCATTGAATATTAGTCGCTAACATTTCATGTTAAAAATTGCGTTAAAATATTCTTAAAGTTGCAATTTGATTTTATCAGTATAATATTGCTGCTATATTTTAAATTCATTATCATATGTTATTAATGAATGAAGCAATATGTATTTATGTTGAATTGCAAGATAAATTTTTTTATAATCAAAATATATTTCCCAGAAATTTTGATAAACTTTTTTATAACAATTTTTATCGACTTGTTACCTTGGTAAATTTTTTTTTTTTTTTTTTTTTTTATAGATACCGCATTTTTTCAATTTTATTTTGTCTGACATGAATTTTGAAAAAAAAAAAAAATTTTTTTTTTAATAAAATTATTCATTTATAAGGAATATAATAGTTTATCTACCTATTATATAATTTTAAAATCGTATTTCTTTGTAACCATAAGAATCTTTCTTATTTTCTGCCATGTTTTAAAACCATAAAAGACGTTAAAAACAACACCCCTTTTTAAAACTATTACCATTTAAAAAAAAAAAAAAATTGGATTTTCTAGAACATTTGCAGAAATTAAAAAAATAATAATAATAACATTTTTCTCTATAATTTTTCAGACTTAGCTTAGTTAAAAAAACTTTTATTGATTTGGAGAAAAATAGCGCCAGCGTTTTTGGAAAAAGAATAGAAAAAATTATGCAATTTTTTTAATAATTAAAAAAATAATAATATTCAGGTTTATTCAATAACATATAATTATTAATGACATAATATTATATAATTATCTCATTATTTCATTTACCCTTTGTAAAATGTGCTGTTTGGTCTTTTACTTATAAAAAAATATTGAAAAGTTTAATGAGTTTAATATTGGTATAAATAAAAATTTTGTTGTAAATTTTTTGAGTTTTTTTGGACTTATAATTCAGTTTCAAGATTCTACGAAGCATTATATATTTTTTTCTATAATAAATCTTAATTTTTAACCAATAGTTGTCTCTTTTCTATTGGTAACACCATGTTTTAAATGATCTATAAATTAATCTTATTTTAATGTAAATAAATTTTCTCAACTTTTAAAAAAAAATTGCTGCATTACTTGATAATGCTATAAATTGCAGCTACAGTCGCTAATTTGCACCTCTGTCACTTGGATTTGCACCTAATAGCGATAAAATACTACTACTGTATGATAGTGGCTTGTGTTTTACACTTACACACAAAATAAAAACACCTGACCGGATAGTGGGGATAAAAAAAAAAACTATTTGACTCATTCAAATTCCAATAATTCAAAACGCGAAAAGCAGAAAATTTGAAATAAAATATTTTTTATATTCCCTTTCTAATGACCATTTTTTGCGAACACTCAAAATATTCTGATAACTGTTTTTTTTTTTTTTTCAATAAATATTTTACTATAACGTACAACGGCCGTACCATGCTGAATATACCGGTTCTCGTTAGATCACCGAAGTTAAGCATCATTGGGCGCGGTCAGTACTTGGGTGGGTGACCACCTGGGAACACTGCGTGCCGTTGGCAAATGTGGGACCTGAATGGCCGAGTGTCTAGCGCTCTGGCGCTCGGTGCCACATGTTTCGGGTTCGAATCCCGGCGGTGCCATGGATGTTTGTAGTGGTTCGGAATCCACTTTAAGCCGTAGGTCCCGGTCTTCTATGACTGTAAGAGCGTCACGGAGCAAAAGTCAGGCTTCTACCTACGGGTGCTCCATCACAACAGAAGCTGCTTCCTTCCCCTTCAATCATGAGTCCATATGGGCTCGTGGGCTTGGCCAGCCAAGTGGGATAAGAAACAACAACAACAACATATCTTCTGAAATAAATTCAAGAAATTATGAGGACACTAAATCAATGTGCACTAAATCACTCTAATCAATGGGCACTATACTTCATAATTCTAAGTTCTTCTCTGATTTATAACAATATGATTAATCAAAAATTCAGGAATTTGTTTTGGTGTTTATACAATTTTTTTTTATGCGAATAAGAAGCACGATCAAACAGATACAGCAACTTTAAGAAAAGACAAATACTTTATTAACATATTCATAAATGGAAAAAAAATTAATTATATTTTAAAATAACTGAATCAATACCAATGGAATTTAGTAATTTTTTTTACATACAATCACAAGGAATAAAAAATAATAATGGAATGAATATATAAAAATTGTAAGAATAGAAAGTAATATTCGAAAGAATATGAAAATATTTTAAATAATAAAATATAATGGAATGAATATATAAAAATTGTAAAAATAGAATGTAACATTGAAAGGAACATGAAAATTTTTAAAAGAATACAATATAATGGAATGAATATATAAAAATTGTAAACTTGGCAAGTAACATTGGAAACATAAAAATTTTTAAAGGAATAAAATATAATGAAATGAATATATAAAAATTCTAAAAATAGAAAGTAACATTGAAAAGAACATGAAATTTTTTAAAAGAATAAAATATAATATTTATAACTATATAAAATCAAACAAAATCAAGCATTGCAAAACCAAATAAAAATGTTTATAGATAAAAAAAAAAGTTTGTTTAAAAATGCACAGACTCAAGTAATTTGAAATTTTGCCAGATATTCACATTCTGAAGATTTAGAAATTAAGGATAGCCTTCATTGATACCTTTCAAATGATGAAGCTAGAAGAAAAGTAGGAAAAAAAATTAATAAAACTAATTGTTTATAATAAGTAAATAAAAAACAATACATTTCAGATACATGCCTTTTTAAAAAAATATACGTTTACAATCTTAAAACGGTTATATTCGGTTTTATTATGTACAATTACTCTCCAATAATGACATCTTTCTTTCTTTTTTTTTTTTTTTTAGAATGTGATTTAAAATAGCTTAAATATATTCATCTCAAAAAGCACTTTGTAAAAGCAGCAATTTTTAAAAATAAGGAATAACAATTACCTTTCCCATAAAAAAGTTTACTGAATAGAAATCTCTCAGGCTCAAATTTACGTGTATTAGTTTCATGTAGATGGCAGCGATTTCGTTGAAATGTGGTCCCCATGCATTTCTACATAAAAAAAAAGTAACAGCACATATTAATAAAAAGAACAAAATGGAAGTAGCGGAAAATTCGACACTGAACATACATTCCCCAAACCATTAGAAAAGAACACTTATACTACTGTGTTATATACTATATTACCAAAACAGACCAATTATTTATTTTATTTTTTCAAAAACTCTTTATTTATTCTTCTAAATTTATTTCATCGCCTTCAAAGTAATCCCCTCCGGACACAATGCACTTATGCTAACTTTTTTTCTAATCTTCAATGCATGTTAAAACGTCATCGGCAGTAATGGCTTTCAAAGCGCGATTCAAGTTGAATCTCTTCAATCTACTCAAAATGGGGTCCCCGGAGTGGTCTTTTGGGTTTAGGGAATAACCAGAAGTCGCCCTGTATGAATACGGTGAGTATGGAACGAAGAATCAACGCAGTGTGAACTGGCGCACTCAGTGTTTTCGGCACCAATCGACATTTGATGCGTTTCAGACCCAAAATGTAATTGACCGATCCTTTTGAAATTCCAACATCATCAGCAAGGTCTCTAATTGTAAATCGACGGTTTGCAACCATCAAATCTTTAATTTTTTTGACATGAGCTTCGTCGTTTGAGGTAGATGGTCGACCAGAGAGCTCTTCGTCTTCAACGCGTTCTCTGCATTCTTTGAACTGTTTATACCACTTCGAAACATTTCTTTCCGATATAGGAACGCTCATAGAATGCCTTCTGCATCATTGCATACATTTCCGAAAACATAAATTTAATGCAAGTTCTTCTCTCAATTCATTCAGATATTTCAAAAATCGCCGGAATCAGGTTTAGCGTCTCACAAAGCCAATAGTGACTCAAACACTAATGCATAATTTGGCGTCAAATTTCACACAGATGTCAAGGACAGTGCCAGCAACATAGAAAAGAAAAAAAAATGAAATTCTATAAGTCTTGGGAATTTAAAATTTAAAATTGGTCTTATTATTGGACACAGTAGTAGTAGGGACTTGATCAGATATAATCTTGGTTTCTATTTTTCAAGAAATTCTTTTCTTTTTTTTTTTGGTAAAATTGCCTGTAATTATTTCTAAAAAAAATAATAAGGAATAAATCTTTGTACAGCTTACTTAACCCACTCTAGAAGTGTCAATAATTCATTTCTCATCTCGTTAAGGGGACCATTCAGCAAGAGACACTTGATGGCTAAAATCCTGATTCGAAACAAATGAGTGTCTGCCAGAACACCTTCTTGCATCTCTAAAATCTCTTTCAGTCTTTCTTGGGTAATCACATCCATGGGATCTAATGAATGAACATTATAAAAAAAAAAATTAAAGTCAATTCCTACTTTTTTTTTCACACTATTGCAGAAAGTCGTTTATAAATAATTTCCATTCATTTTTTGAAGTTTATCTGGCGCCCTCCATTGGTATATATGCAACTTAAATCTAAAAAAAAACTATAATTAATTAATTAAATTTAATTAATGAATTAATATTTGAAAAAACTGCATTAACGTCAAGTGTCATCCACTACAAGTTAAAAAAAATGTATTTGAACTTGAATGGACGAATAAAAAGTATTTTATGGACGATTGAAAATTTGAACAAGATATATATAGGTATAGTGTGAGCTAATAGAAGGAATTGAAAAAATTATTCAATTTAAAATGTATTTACAATTTAAGAGAAAAAAAAATTAAATTCATTTGTACATCATTTATTAAAGATTAAATCATAACGACTTTATAATTTCTGCCAACTTCAAATGTATGGTAACTGTATGACCATACATTACTTGACAGTAAACTGTACTTGTGATTTAAACGTGCACTTGTGATCAAATTTATATTTCTAATTTTCATTTCTTTGTATAATAACCCACAGTTCTGTATTTGTATATATATCTATATGTATATATATATATATATATATATATATATATATATATATAGCGCTTGTAAATAAAAATTAAAGTGTTTCCATGATCCTGAAAGTGTCCCTCTTCTTGAAGCCGTTATAGAATGAGACGTTACACTATCAATGTGTTCCGCTTACATTCTGTCGCAATGCGTATAAAGCCTTTCATCTTTCTATCAGGTATTTCGTTTCTAAAAATCTAATTGCATTGCAGTTCATCGTAAGATTTATCAAATCTTCCTGTATTCTCTGATAGCGTTGCCACAGCACTATTTAAAATATCAGTAATTAGGGCAAAATCGGACTTTTTAAATTTGATTTGAAACTTTGGAAAGAATAAAAAAAAAATTTAAGTTTGAAATGAAGAAAAGGAATTACTTTAGAGCTAATTACATCTATAATCTGTGAAACTATTGTAAATTATAGCAAGCAGGCTTAAAATTGAAATTCTAAGTGAATCAACAAGTCTTAACTTACATTTCAGATGGGACAATAATGAAACCACCGATGTTACTTTTTCACTCTTCTCTATTACTTGAACAGCAAGCTCGGGATTTAGTATTTTAGTTAGTGTGGATGTCTGAAATAGAAATACCCAAAAAGTAAATAAAATTTAATTATAAGCATTATAAATCTTTATCAAAAAAGATATTTTTGCTAGTTGAGCATGTAACTTTCGTTGCCCAAAATCTAAATAATGCCAAATATGATAAATAAATGTGCAAGAAACCTAAACATTGAAATAAATCTATATGATTAGTTATTTTAGCGTTTTTTATTAAAAGTAATATCAGTGGTTTTTAGGTTTTTAGTATTTTATTTAATGTGGATGTCTGAAATAGAAATACCAAAAAGTAAATAAAATTTAATTATAAGCATTATAAATCTTTATTAAAACAGATATTTTTGCTAGTTGAGCATGTAACTTTCGTTGCCCCAAAACTAAATAATGCCAAATATGATAAATAAATGTGCAAGAAACCTAAACATTAAAATAAATCTATATGATTAGTTATTTTAGCGTTTTTTATTAAAAGTAATATCGGTGGTTTTTAGAAACCACCGATATCACTTTTTCACTCTTCTCTATTACTTTAATAGCCAGCTCGGGATTTAGTATTTTATTTAACGTGGATGTCTGAAATAGAAATACCGAAAAGTAAATATTATTTATTATAAGCATTATACATCTTTATTAAAACAGATATATTTGCTAGTTGAGCATGTAACTTTCGTTGCCCAAAAACTAAATAATGCCAAATATGATAAATAAATTTGCAGGAAACCTAAACATTAAAATAAATCTATAGGATTAGAATTATTGTAATGTTTAGGTTTCCTGCGAATTTATTTATCATATTTGACATTATTTAGTTCAAATGACTTTTTGTTTCAAATTAAAGATAAATCAAATATTTTATAATACAATTTTTTTTTTCCATCAAATAAATTAAATTGCATAATTTAAAGTACATAAACCGATTATTTTTTTAATTATAGCTTTTTCCATATATGTTAACATCACTTAACCATAAGCAACCTACCGACGAGCAATAGAAGATAATTGCCTCATAAGAAAATTTTTATAGTTAAATCAGCATTTGAAATTTCTATGGGAGAAAACCAGGAAAATCTCCACTAAGCGACTTCCGATGTGAGATTCATTTACACCAGGGGTGGCCAACCCGTGGACCACCTTGAACATTTTTGCGGCCCATGCGATTTATTTCACTTTTACAAAATATACTTATTTTATAATGGCCAAAGTAGTGAAAAACAATGTATTAATAAAACACATTATTTGTGCATGCATATATTCAAAAATTAACTGTCGAAATTAAGAGAAAAAAATTAACTTTGATTTTAAAATAATATTCTTGTTTAAACAAATATCTCACTAGTAAATTAAATATTATTTAATGATATAATTTTTTTATTTTGATTATATTCATATATTTTTTATACTTCATTTTTAGTGTTATATAAACCTTGACAAAGTGCGTTCAGTATCAATATTACTATATTATCTGTGTTTACATATAAGAATAATAGTAAACACAATAATAATAACTTATTATGTTTCAATTTTCCACTCCAAAACATGTCTCTGATGGGTCTAAATCTAATATAGAGAGGGATATATAATATTATATGCGGTCCTGAAGTTTTGATGTATTTCCAAAGTGGCCAGCAAGATCATTTGGGTTGGCCATCCCTGATTTACACATTAACACAATCACTATGGGGGCCTGATGGCCGAATGGCTAGCGCTCTGGCGTTTGATACCACAGGTATCGGGTTCAAATCCCGGCTTTGCCCATGGGTGTTGCAGTGGTTCGGAATCCACTTTAAACCGTAGGTCCCGGTCTTTATAGGATCGTAGAGCGTTGCGGGGGCATTGTTACTCCGCGTCCGTGGCTTACCATCAAGTTACAAGCGCCCCCTGGGTAATGCAAAGTGAGTAACATCGGCGCAGCCCTTATGGCGAAAGATCACGGTCTATTTGCCAGCTGCATTAGAAGGAAAAAAAAAACAATCACTGTCGATTCTTCTCGTTTTAGAAAATAGCGACTGTAACAGAAAATCACCAACTAAGTAGCTTGCACATGAAAAATCTTAGAAAATATTTAAGTAAATGCGATATTTACATTTTAACTCAAAATTAAACATTCGTTATTTTGGTTTCAAATGTCTGGCTTAGAAGAAGAATCATTTACTACAACAACACACATGATTATTTGTCATCATTACAGTGTTTTTGTTGTTAAATTTAAAATTAGCATACAATCATATGATGATTTTCTATTGGGTTCAATTTTTGAAAACAAGAATAAGAAAACCCTAAGACTGATTGGCAATACTTACCCCATAAGGTTGAGAACAGTCGTTACAGTAACAAGCCTCACCGAATGAGTTCTTCATTAATTCATGAAATTCTGTTGCGGAAAAATGGGAAAACATCGGGCAATAGCTATGGGTAATCTGTGAAATAGAATATTTAGATATTAGAGAGTTTTTGCATACCGTACGTTAGTTACCGTAAGACGTCCGTTAGCTTTTTCTCCCTAGCGCGCATGCTCATAGGAAACTGAGCATGCGCGCTAGGGAGAAAAAGCTAACGGACGTCCTACGGTAACAACGTACGGTATGCAAAACTCTCTATTATTAATGTTCAATGATAATTTAATAATAGAGAGTTTTTGCATACCGTATTTCGGACGTCCGTTAGCTTTTTCTCCCTAGCGCGCATGCTCAAAGGAAACATTATTACAGATACGCATGCCCAATTTCCTATGAGCATGCGCGCTAGGGAGAAAAAGCTGACGGACGTCCGAAATACGGTATGCAAAAACTCTCTAATAATGACTTCCAATGACGTTAACTTAACGATATTCATTTCCAATGATATCTTCCATGAATTCATTAAAATACTATCAATTCAGATATTATTTAATATTACAAACATATTTGCTGCAATTATTTGTTACAAATTAGATTTAACATTCAGGGGGCGAGTGACCACGGCGCTCTATACCACAGGTTTCGGATTCGAGTCCTGGCGGTGCCATGGAACTTTGTAGTAATTCAGAATCCACTTTAAATCGTAGGTCCCGGTTTAGTATGATCGTAGAGGAGTAGTGCTATTCGCGTCCGTAGCATATCTTCAAGCTACACGTGTCCCCTGGTTAGTGCTAAGTGAGTAACGTCGGTGCACCCTTGCTTATGGCATAAAAATTAACTGTCAGAAAAATTAACCAGATTTAACATCCCATTAATTTTTTAAAATATTAATATTAGTATTAAGAAAAGAAAAATACTATAAAATTGCCTATGTAGATGGCATTAAAAAAAACTAGGATTTAACATAAAATAATATATATACGTAAATAATACAAAATTTCTACCAATATAAAGTTTATTGCTGTACAAGGATTGTTTTGAAACGAAAATAAAAAAAGCATCAGATATATTAATAATTGCATAAGATCTGTCACTATAAAGAAGTATACATAACATAACTTTAAAAAAAGAAAGATTATTTAGTATATTCATATATTAACAAGTAATCACAGTTTTGTTTTTGTAGATTACTTGTAATACATAAAAGTAATCACCAAAAAAAAAAAAAAAAAAAAACTCTGATTACTTGTTAATTACTTCCGGATTATTTTTATCCTCTCGTTTATATTAATCTTTTACTTTTTGATTTAAAAATATCGCATTCTTAAATCATCCACAAGTACCATAACTTCATCATTTTAAAAAAATTCTCCGAGATCAATCTTCAAATTTAAGATTGTTTTCTTTCAAAGAAACATGCTTTGATTTTGCAGAAAAATATTTTTTAGATATTCTTAAGAAAAAAACAATACAGGTTATATTTATCGCAAGAATTTCTGTAACTTTTTAATATATACCTAAATGATTATAAGATATAAATTACAATAATTCACTGCTTACCCCATAGAACTGCATATCTCGTACTATTACCTATCTGATACACGTTAATGTTTTTGCTATATTTTCGCGGATCAAAAGAATTATATTTTTAAATTTCTCTTTTGATATAAAAAGTAAATACAAACCAAAAATATATCAGGATCACACATGACAATAGCATACAATAAAAATTAAATAACATGAAACGTTTTAATAAGAAAAAAAGAAATTATTTTGATTTAGTAAAACAGTTGTTGAATTGCAATTTTATGAAATTCTGAAATAATCTGTTTTGCCCCTAATTAGCAATGGGATTGCGCATAAATAGATAGATTGCGCAAATCGTGATAGAGAAATTCTTAATTAAAAAAATTTAAAATGAAATAAATCACCTTCTCAGATACTGATATCATTTTAATAGCTCTAAATTCAATCGTGCTCCCCTGGAAATTCATGCTTTGCATTAGGAACACAAGAATGGTCAAATTTAGAGGCCCTGTTAATTAAAAATGAATGAGATTAGATCAGAACCAATATTTGAAATTGCATTATAACAAAGTATCAAAAGTGGAAAATAAGCATTTAAGAAAAAAAAGATTTAACATCACATTAATTTTTTTTAAATATTAATATTAGTATTAAGAAAAGAAAAATAATAATAAAATTGCTTATGTAAATGGCACTAAAATATAAATGTAGAGTTTATATAAAATTTATAGTTATGTTGAAATAAATATTTTTTAATATGTTAAAATTTTTGTATGATCATTATAACTTAATGCTGCGTCGATTGACATACAGCATGCTTCAAACATGGCGTGTACATGTTTGTCTTACCTATATTATTTAATCGAACCATAAATTTTCCATTTTGTAATATATACTACTGTACCCAAAAAGTAAGACCAATTATTTTTTCAAAAACTTTTTATTTATTCTTCCATGTTTATTTCATCGCCTTCCAAGTAATCCCCTCCAGACACAATGCACTTATGCCAACTTTTTTTCCAATCCTCAATGCATGCTAAAAAATCATCGGCAGGGATGGCCTTCAAAGCGGACGGTGATTCGCGTTGAATCTCTTCAATCGATTCAAAACGGTGTCTCTGGAGTGATCTTCTGAGTTTAGGGAATAGCCAGAAATCGGTAGTTGTGAAATGATATGGGTTTCATTTTTGGAGAAAAAGTCACGAAGAATTAATGCAGTGTGAGCTGGCGCATTCATTGTTTTCGGTGCCAATCGCGATTTGAGGCTCAAAATGGAATTCACCGATCCTTTTGAAATTACATCATCCGAAAGGTCTCTAATAGTGAATCGACGGTTTGCAAGCACCAAATCTTTCATTTTTTGGACGTGAGCTTCGACGGTTGAGGTTGGTGGTCGACCAGAGGGTTCTTCGTCTTCAACGCGTTCTCTTCCTGCTTTGAACTGTTTATACCACTTCTAAACATTTCTATCCGATATAGGAATGCTTATCAAATGCCTTCTTAAACATTCTATACGTTTCTGAAAACAAAGTTCTTCTTACGCAATTAATTCAGACATTTCAAAAATTGCCGGAATCAGTTTTAGCATTTTACAAAGCGAAGCATAACTCAAACACTAATGAATATTTTAACGTTAAATTTCATACGGATTTCAAGGACAGTGCCAGAAATGTAAAAAGGAAAAAAAAATTTTAATTCCATAATCCCCGGGAATTTTAAATTGAAAATTGGTCTTACTTTTCGGACACAGTAGTATAAGCAAATGAAAATAAAATAATATCTTATTAAGTGAAATATTTTATTCAGTGATCACGAGAACAAAGGAAAAATTAAAAGGTAGTTCAACTTTACCCAATAAACAAGGCACGAATTACTGGATTTTCGCCTCCGAATGTGAAATTGTTGCAGGCCACCTGTGTGAAATATTAACATTTTTTAAATCGAATTATTATAAAATTATTTAATAAAAATTAATTAAAAAAACACATTAATTTTTAATACTTTTTTTTTTTACTCTGAAATATCAATCTTATAAATATGTAAATGTTAATCTTATAAATATGTACAATAATTGATCTTTATTAATAGTAATTATTTGGTCGTAATTAATAATTTTGTTAATTATTTATTACATTGCTAATTAGTAATAATTTTTTCTTTTTCATTTCTCAAAGCAATTTACAAAATTTAACTAATAAAAAAAGCACAACTGATTTTTATGAAATACGGTCTGAATGGCCGTGTGGCTAGCGCTCTGGCGCTCGGTACCACAGGTTTCGGGTTCGAGTCCCGGCGGTGCCATGGATGTTTGTAGTGGTTCGGAATCCACTTTAAACCGTAGGTCCCGGTCCTAATAGGATCGTAGAGCGTTGCGGGGGCATTGTTACCCCGCGTCCGTGGCTTATCTTCAAGTTACACGCGCCCCCTGGGTAATGCAAAGTGAGCACGTCTGTGCAGCGCTTGCATTAAGGCATCCAAAGACCAACTTGTCTTAAGTGTTTGCCAGCTGCATTAGAACAAAAAAAAATGAAATATAGAAGAAATTTCTGATGCACTTTTCAAAATTTGATATTTGTGTTTGAGTAGCAATGGTGTTTAACAACTGATTTTATGAATCTAAATTTAACCGATTTTATTAATTATCGATGGGTGCTTCGATAATGAAATTTCAATTTACATTGAGCATTAAAATTAATAGACGCAATTTGCTTTTTCCGTAGAAAACAATTGTTTATACTGAGTTTAGTTTGGGGTTTTTCGGTTTTAGGAAACTGAAAATGTTCCCGAAAATCGGGCCAAGGTGCAACAACACTAAAAGAGGATCAGTATTTAACACTAACGGCCAGAAGAAACCGGCCGGCCGACGGCCGTACCATGCTGAATATACCGGTTCTCGTTAGATCACCGAAGTCAAGCATCATTGGGCGCGGTCAGTACTTGGGAGGGTGATCACCTGGGAACACCGCGTGCCTTTGGCAAATTTGGGACCTGAATGGCCGAGTGTCTAGCGCTCTGGCGCTCGGTGCCACAGGTTTCGGGTTCGAATCCCGGCGGTTCCATGGATGTTTGTAGTGGTTCGGAATCCACTTTAAGCCGTTTAAGCCGTAGGTCCCGGTCTCCTATGACTGTAAGAGCATCACGGAGCAAAAGTCAGGCTTCTACCTACGGGTGCTCCATCACAACAGAAGCTGCTTCCTTCCCCTTCAATCATGAGTACGTATGGGCTCGTGGGCTTGGCCAGCCAAGTTGGATAAGAAACAACAACAAGAAACCGTCCTATGGACGCCATTTTCTCGCCACAGTACTTTCAGAAGGCAACTGATAATAAATTTTCGACTCAAATTATTAAAAACCGACCATACCACTTTGATTTGTAAGCAATCAGACCTATGCCTTGTGACGCAGGCCATTGTGCTGAAAGCAGAAGGTGGGCACAGGAGCATCTCATTGGCAAATTTTGACCAAAAATTAAACAGAGTAAGTTAAGAAGAATTATAACGCTTACAAAGTTGAGAATACGCAAATTTTGTCTGTGACGTCGAAAACTATACGTTTTATAAAATGAGTAAAGGCGACTTGCAGCATTTCTGACAGAATTGAATGTTTTCTAACAATGACTACGATGTCTCAGGAAGATGACTTAGCTGAATCGGTAGCCAGGAGGGCCATTGGCCGCTTCGAGGTGGGTGAAATCCAATTCGTTGTAGCAAAAGCGTTATGAATTTCTAGAAATATAATTCCCAGACTAAATAATTGGTTTTTGGAAACTGAAAATGTTCGCGAAGATCGAGACAATGTCGTACGTGTGCAACAGACAACACTAAAAATTGATCAGTATTTAACACTAACAGGCCAGAAGAAACTGCCCTATGAACGGCATTTTATCGCAACAGTAATGTTAGCTGCTATACTAACAGCTCGTTGTGTCAGGATGGAATACTCTCTTTCTAATAATATTAATCTTTTTATTTACACTGTGAATACATACCTACACTTGGCACCCTGTGCCTCTTCTACAATACTATTAATATCTAAAAGCCAAGAGCCGGTCCCTGACCGTCTGTTTTGATCTGACGCTCCCAGCGTTCGCCTCGTGGTCTCAAGATCTCACCGCAACTGCACTTACCACACTGGACCACAGTTAAGGACCCAGTTACTGGCCACAGTTACCAGTTATAACCGCGACCTGTAGCGGTTATAATTAAACCTCACAGTACTTTCAGAGAGCTACTGGTAATAGATTTTCGACTCAAATTATTCAAAACCGACCATACCACTTTAAATTGTAAGCAATCAGACCTATGCCTTGTGGTTCGTTGACACTGTGCTGCAAGTAGAAGGTGGGCACAGGAGCATCTCAGATGGCGACGAAATGAAAGAAGCGATATGCTCTTCACGGACGTGTCCCGCTTTAGTGTACAACGTGAAAATAGATGGATTCTCATCTGAGCTTTTACAGTTTCTCCAGTGAGTCACAATTTCCCCTCCAATCGTTTTTGTTTGTTTTTATTGTTTATCTATTTTTTCTTTATTACCTTTTTGAAATTATAATATTAATATAAAAAATTTATATGGCATTTTTTTTTTATTTATTAATAAGAAATTCGAATAATTAATTTTTAAATAAATTAGTAATATACTTATATTACTCTTTTTCTATCTAATCAATGGGCTTAAAGCTTAAGAAACTTCCCTCATTCACAAATCAGGAGATAGAGGTTGCTAAGCAATCAAGGTGCTCCGTCGATCTGGCAAATCGTCGTCTCATCTGAGAAAGACTTGGTACGCGGAATACTCCTGTACTTGTGCATTAAAGTGGACGATTTGGAGGAGGCGGAGTGATAGTCTGGACCGGTATTTCTATGAATGAAGCCACCTATCTGCACATTATCATGACTGGAGTACTAGTGCCTAAGCGATATCGGGATGAGATCCTAAGACATATTTAGTACATTACGTTACATCGATCAGGGATGAATTTATTCTCATCGTGCTAAGTAAATGGACAATTTCATATTCGATGAAGTAATCGTTCCAATGGATTGTACAGCATATTCCCCAGACATGAGCCCAATAGAACATTTTAAGAGAGAATAACAGTTAGTCGCCTATCATACCCAGAAACAATTAAGCAATTGAAAAGCTTTCTTCTACAGGAATGGGAAATAATACCACAGTAACTCATTGATAACCTCATTAATTGCATGATTCGTAAATGTGTGATATTGCTTTCATTCCGGGGTGATTTGTATATGAGAAATCACATTTTTTTCTGTTTGCTTGTATAATATTCACGAAATATGCATTTTTTGTTTAGCAACAAATATCGTCAATAAAATGTCAACAGTGGAAAGCTCTCTTCCCTAAATACCCTAGTCCTCATAGATAACCACATTGATTCCATGCTTCGTAGGTGTGCGACAATGCTTTCGATCAAGGGAAATCATACCATTTATCAAAACTCATTTTTTATTTCAGAAATAACATTTTTTGTTTGTTTGTATAAAATGCACATTTCGTGCGTTTTATTTGTTTACCGACACAATTATTGCCAATAAAATTTTTTTTTTTTTTTCGTTGCTACTTCTTTTATCATATCTTACAACATCTGTACGTCAGTCACCAAAACATTTAATCATCCTCAGTATTACTCAAAATTATAATGTCCTCTAATTGTTTTGAGCAGTATATAGAATAATAATAAATGCGGAATAAAAGTTATTGTAAATCTGTAATAAAGATGCCAATAATAGCACATGTTGTTACTTAATATACCTATATATAATATATTTTTTAAAATAAAATTTAACGTAATATTTATGTATTAACATGATAATTTTTTTGTAATTCAACAATAAATTTTAAATTTTGAAAGTTTATCAATTTCAAATTTACCTTTCTTACTATTGCGAGCAAAGTTTCTTCATCGGGTACATTATCTTTGCCTATGTACCTTTCCAGACATTGTTGCGTATTTTTTATGACGAATTCGTTCCATGGAGTATTCATTTCAGTAGCGTCTGTAAGCAGAAATGTGAAAGAAAAAAAAAACTAATTAAATTCACTATAAATCACCATAAATTCTTATCTACAAACCGCAGTAGCAATTTACAGCGATGAAGAGATCCTCGTGTAAAGGCGATAACTGCACGTTGACTTGTACATGCCGTCCAATGAACCTGGATACATGCCATCCATCGAACCGTACAAGTGCTGTTATTACTGCCAGAGGTGGTTGTTCTGGGTACTGATTTCTCAGGATGTATAAACCCTAATTCCTTGAACATTTAGCCACTTGTTATTTCCCGTACAATATATGTCTCCAATAAATATCATTTTGTTATCTGCATTTCTTCCTGATGCAGCAGTTTTAACGGCACGTATTGCATATTATGGGTAAATAAAGTTTCGTTTGTAACATAATGGTTGGGATTTTAATTTAGCATATTTTTAAATTTTTAAAAGTATTGAAGTGAAAAACAGACATAATAGTATGTGTTTAAGATGAAAATCAGAAAAAATAAATTTATTTATAAGTATCATTGTAAAACTAAAGAAATAAGCATTTATTTTACGAAAGTAAAAAAATGATAATGGTAATTAATTATTGCTGATAATAGCTTCTTTTCGATAAGATACCTGCATTAAGGGATTATCAGTCGTGAAATAAATTTTTAATTGATAATTATTATCATTATTAATTAAAAAACCTTATATAGTAACAAAAATATTGTTGCTATATAAACGTTTCTTAATTCTGTATATTTCAAAAATTTTCTTAGAAAAAAAACTAGCTCCATATTTCGAATGAAAATATATCGTCTAATTATGTTGAAGTAATATTGTTCAAAACGGATTATTATGTTTCCTGACATAAAACATAATAATATCCTTAATTCTTTTAACATAAAACGTAATAATATCCAGAAAGAAAATTATATAAATATTACTGTAATGTGCGTTATCGAAAAATATTAAAAAAATTATTATATTAGATCAGATAATAAATCCTCTTTGTTATTATTCTACTCTTAAATATTTAAAAATTCGAAATACTTACGCGATGCCAAATCATCAAAACTGACAACTTTTCCTGCAACATTTTCTGTTATGCTCTTCCAATCTTTACCCTGAGAATTAATCAGATGCATAAAGAGATACATTTTTAATTAAAAGAAAAAAAGCAAAATATCCTACAAAGACATCAAAGATATTATATGCCGTCCAAATAAAATAATGAAGTTTTTCGTATTATATATATGTACACTCAAGAGCCAAAACATTATGACCACCCCTACATTTTTCAATAAACTCGCCTGGATGACGTGGAAGGCACGTGATCACGTGGAAGTAATATTTAACTGGTATTAAGTGGTGGTATTAATCCATGCCAAGGCGGGTTGAAGCTGTATTGCGACGAGTCAATAACGAGTTGGCCCGCCAACTCGTAATTGACAGGTGGTTATAATGTTTTGGCTGTTGAGTGTATATCCCTTTATATATTTTTTCTATTATATGTTTATTTTGCTAAATGCTAAGTAAGTCCCTTTTGAAAAAAAATATTTATCCAAAAAACATCAAGCAATTGAATTTTTATAAATGTTGGAATTCATAGTTTCTTGTAATACAAAAAATACATTTTTTCATCTAATAAAGTTTCTCAAAAAATGCACTTTGAAATGGTCTGCGTTAAAAAAAATGGAATAATCATAAAATTAAATTATTATTTTTTATCAATAGATAAGTAACTCTTAGAATTAGAATATATATATGATACATAATAGGATAAAAATAAAATTTGAAAATCTGCTGACATTAAAAAAATATATATTTATTTAAACAATTAGAATACCACATATTAAGTATCATATTAAAAATATATTGGATAAAGTCTTGAATACAATGCCTGATTTAAATATATATATATTCTTTGTTTGAGTTCATTATATGATGGTATAAAATAACAGAAACATTCAAAAATAATAATTTACATTAAGATTGCTGCTCATAGATACTGCAAATTAATAAACTCAATTTAGAAAGTAATAAAGATAGTGTCATTTATATAATTTCCTTTTTGTTATTGTTTTTTATTGTATAGCAAGTATATATATAAGTTAATTCATGCTTAACATAAAAAATACAGTTAATAAAACATCGGAAAAGATTACCTTAATCTTAAGTATCAGATTTCCTGTCAAATGTATGAGTAGTTGGTTGGGTTCGTTAACGTATCCAGGCAAAAAAGGACACTCCAATTTGTGGTCGTTCCACGCTGCCTTCTACAATTCAATCAACATTATTTAATTTTATCTCAAAGCACTCATTTCAATTAATAATATATATAATAGTTCCAACAAATAATTTTGAAAATAAGAAAGACAATGCAATCAAATACAATGAACTTTTAAAATTACTACTATTCCAGTGATCATAGTTTAAAAATTTTTACAATAGTCAAACAATTATATTTTTTTGTTTTTAAAAATATATATGATATTAAAAAAAAAAAAAATTGTTTATTTTCTAATGCATAACGATAGCTAAGAAGGACTTTCTTACTAGAAATATTATATCAAACAATAAGACATTAGAAAATTAATTCATAAGAGCATTGAAATCTAAATTCAGTTGCTGAACTAATCCCTATTACACTTAGTTACGCATTTTGTGGTAACAACCACTTCTAACTGTCAGACTTTATAACTTATTGCTACGAGTACCTTAAGGTTCTCAGCAATCTCCGCTGCAAGATATATTAACCAGACTGCTTTTAATGATGTTTATAATTTATTCGTTCTGATTGAAGATGTTTAAGAACTTTCACAACTAATGAAAGTAGCTTCTTGCCTTTCCTTTATTTGACCGTATCGGGGTAAAACTCTTTAAAATTCCTTAAAAATATTAATAAAATGAATCTGCTCTCTGCTATATAACAGACGTTTTAGAGGTAAATGTCCCTAAGTAAAATGGCCAAATTTCAGATATCAACAGAAACTATTCATTAGATTTTTAAGGATTTAAGATACTTTAACTATGCATCTTAAATAATTCATATATATATATATATTTAAAGGTTTCAAGACAAATTATGAAGCTAATCATGTCCAAAGAAGAGCAAAACTCTCTTTCAAATATGTTTGTTCTTCAGGGTGTCTCACAGTAGTTTCAGAAATATGCTGGCTTTATTAATTCTTTAAAATAAAGACAAATACACAGTGTCTATTTTAGGAGAATTGTATATAATGTGTCATAAAAAATTGTTTTGAAAATGTAAAGGATTAAGAGAAAAAGTAGTAATGAATGTAAAATATAATATAAATAAATTCAACGTACAATACACATACGTAATAGACAGTAAATTTATCACTTATAGCAGGGATATGTTAATAGTTAATTACAAATAATTATGTTTTTCAACTGAACTATAAACAAATAGAAAATTATTTATCAATGAATTGAAAATATTGTCAAAAATTGTCATATGAGAATAAATTTAAAAAAAAAAAAAAAAATATTACATATTTATCTCTAGAAAATTACATAAAATACAGAATCCAAACAAATTTATTATTGGTGACCTCGATATTCTTTTTAAAATTATATGAAGGTCGGATATATTATTGCATAAACTGACATGTTATTCTTATAAGAAATTATCATAGTGTCACTCTCAAATAAGGGGAAATCTAATATGTGTTTCAAATAATCATGTAAAAATAAAATTTCTGACCTTTCTGAGAATTTATATTATGGATTTCTTTTTAGATAAATAACAATGCCGAGAAAAATGATTTTTTAAGGAATAATCACTAAAAGTGCTCATATTTTATGCCCTTTTAAATATTATTAATATATATATATATATTAATTTTCAAAAAATATATGTGTGCAATACGCCTTTTATACCATGAAAATGATATAATCAAACCATAAAATGCTTTTTTAATGGTACCTTATGGTATCATTGAATGGTAATGGTACCATAAAATACTAATGGTACCATTAATGAAATTATACCATTAATGGTATTTAATTATAACTATACCATAATGGTATCTTTAATGGTTTTTACCTTAAATAATTTCTTTTTCCAGGTGAAATGGTGTGTAGTATATTTTAAGAGCTTTATTTTCAATTCACCATTAATACTTTTTAATAGCACACTAAAAAGTATTAATGATGAATTGGACAAATAGCACATTTTTTTGATAAAGGCAAATCGCTTAAGTTTTAAAAGCAATTTTTTTATCGTTGCCCTTTATTAAAATTCACGAGTAATAATTTTATCTCAGGTAAATAAATAACATGAAAATATACATAATAAATAATGTATATATATATGCACACACTAAATACACGCACACACACACACACATATATATATATGGATATTTTAAAACTAAATTGAATCAACTTTGAGGTTCATTAAAAAACGAGTAACAAAATTATTAATAAAAATAATTACCTGACAAATTTTTCCACAATATTTTATCTTTTGGCAACTACCACAACGCTTTAGTTTCATATAACTGAAAATAAATTGTTTTATTATTTATGTTGGAAAAAAAAAAACAATATTTAAGCAAGCCCAATTTTATATTAATTTAATTTTGAGAATACAAAAAACATTTATGATTAATTATTAATCCTGAGTCAGTTACATTATTCAGTAGATACAATAACTGTATTTTTTCCACCTTTAAAATCTTATTCGAGGTCAAGCTAATTATTTCGTGAAATCTTCTATTTAATTTCAATGGATGGCACAGTGCTATATTGTCTTGTTATATTCATAAACATATAGAAAAATACACATTTAACAATATCTATATTATATATATACACTTTTAAAAATAAAACAATTTTTTTTTAAATAAAAAGAAGCTGTTTTTGAAGTGTACGAAATATTTATGTGATGCTATATAAAACTGTTTCTATCATTTTTTTTTTTTTTTTTAATATTTAAATCTATTAATCAGATTTTTCACGAATTAAGCATATGTAACCTTCTTCAAGATTATTTCATTTATTTAAATAATGTATTAATTTAATTTTGTGTCTGTGATTATATATCCTGATCATTTAAAATTGAAAGTGATTAGGTTAAACAATTAAAATTTGCGTCACTGAAGCTGAAATAAAATCACTTATAAAGCAATAACAGAGTTATGAAATGATTAATTTTAAACTGTAAAAAAAGTTATTTTTTAAATTTAAATTTATTAAAATGTTCTTGGTCCATTAAAATTTTAGTTTAATTTCTGATACTTTTAAATTAAAATTTCAGGTTCATTAATTTGTAAACAGTATTTATTTATTACAACCATTCAGAATTTAACAGAAATTCATCTAATTAATTATAAAATTCGTATATTATTAATTACTTAATTCGCAAAACATAACAATCCTTACGATTGAAATTTTTAGATTTACATAAAATTTGGCTCCCGTATAACTGCCCTGTAAGTGGTACAGCTCCAAAAATAAATATGTATGGGCTTGATAAACATTGTGTTAAGGAACAATTTGTAAAAACTACTACTTATCCTTTTAGAATAATATTTTCTTTATTTTCACTTGTGAATTGGCAGTATTTATGAAATAAAACAAATCAATCCACGATTACATAAATAAGTAGGTTGTAGAAAGAAAGAATCGAGATTGTTAATATTTTTAATTTCGAAATCGGTAATTACTTACAAAGCATGAGTTAATTAAAAATTATTACTAATTTAAAATTATATTATATTATTCAAATTATATTATTAATTCAAAAATTATTATTAATTTACTTCAAAATAATTACTAACTTTGATGTTTTTAATAATTCAATTCATCAAAACTCTCTTCCTAATTATGTTTCGTTGGTTTTTTCTTAATTTTGCAGTGATTTTTTCTAATTCCTTTTAAGTACTTTTAGAATAAAAACGTCAGCAGAACCTTTAAGAGTCTCGTCTCTTAAAATGTGAATTACTGGTTTAATTGACGACAACAAAAATCAATAACAATAATGTAAACCTTGGCTGTTTAATCTTTTTAAACTATCATATATTTTATTTACAAGAAAATCTAAAATTCAGTTTTATCTTCACTCTTAGGATAAAGCGATTGATTCATGGTATCACGTTTTTTAATGTCACTAACATTCATTAATGTAAGTACCGGAAAATCTTTAAATGAATTTATCAGAATATATTTATCATCTATCCATTAAGTCCATTATTTTTTGGAAAACGAAAAAAAAAAATATTTTATAGTAAATAACTAATTAAATAATTCTTAATTAAACAAAAGGAAATTTTTTTTAAATATTATTGTTTTTATAGTACACAAAAGTAATATTTCAGTTTTATTAATATCCTTTCAATTATTAAATATTATATTTTAAAGGATAATAAATTATTAATACCTTAATTAATAATAATAATTAAGATAATATCCTTAATAAAATAGTTATAATATATTATTAATATCTTTTTATATCCTTAATTAATTATCTATTATTAGTAATATAATCAATATTTAATGTTATTAAATAGATTAACATCTTTTTTTTTAAATAAATGTTTTCAATTAAAAAAAAATTAAAACTTGAATTACATTTTTTTATTTTAAAGATTATAATTTTACTTAAATTTTGAAATATATCATTCTTTCCCCTTGTTCCTCTAAAATCATTTGTTTTTTTTAAGTACATAAGTTTATAAAATGCACTTTTTTCGGAACACAAAATAGCATTAATAGAAATATTTAATTACTGATTTTCATACATATTTTTTTAGTAGATGAAATTCAAACATGGCAATGTGTTAAAAGAAAAATTAAAAAAAAAAGATAATTATTGATGCAAAACTTACTCTTTTAGACAATATCCACATACTTTATCCCATAAATCTTGTCGAATTACTCTCACATACGGCTTTGATTTGTATATCATATCTCCAGGTTTATAAGTAACACCTTTAGAGTTCTCCATTTCAGCTATAACTGGCTTGAACAATTTTTGAAACACAACCGCTCTCACTAATATCTGACAGGCAAATGAATTGAGTTTCGATAAAATTTTCTGCGAGTTTATAATTTACTGTTGGATCGTTTCGCATTAGAATAAACATCGAGCTAGTAGTGAGTTGTCTGGCGCCAATTTCAGCTGACTATAAAAATAATGACCTTGAGAAATAAAACCATCCTAGTTTTTCGGTGAATAGTCAGCAAATGTTTCGACGGTAGCCGTTGCAAATCCAATGGATTAGTCATGACTCAGTAGTACATGTGTAATGTTCGGTTTATGTTTTTTTTAATTATAATGAACTTATTTCTAACTTCTACTGTAAGTTTTGTCTACAGTTGGTGTGTGTCAAAGGCACAAAAGTGGTAATTGGTTGTTTATGGTGTAGTCTGATACGAATATCTGCCGCATTGAATAATGTTTTGGACTCCGATATTTATACTAGGAATTTCGAATACTAAACCAGCATTGATACATTTAAGACTTCAATTATACAAAGTTCATATTGTTTGATTGCTTATGACCTCTTTACATAAGACATGTGCGCTCAATCAAGTTCTGGGTTTGCTGAGTATTTAATAAGTTAAAATTTCTGTTTTGTCTATTCAAATGAGATTAATACAAGCTATTTGGGCGTCGAAGAAAAAGAATGCAAAACAAAATAATCATCAGATTTTTCAAATAAAATGAATTATTTATATTTTTTATTGATATGATATCATTTAATTGACATTTAACTCAACAGCGAAATTCGAGAAGAAAAACATGGATCTTTGAAACTTAAAAATAGTGTTTATTAGGACAAAACACTTATAGGAGAAATATCTTAAACACATACAGAAGACATTTTTAGTAATGATGAGTTTGCTTAAGAATTTTGTATGTTAGAAGCGGTATACATCGTATTTTCACATCAGAACTATACAAGAAATAGGGCTGTCACAAAATGCAGTTACAATAAAAATAAAAAACTTGGTGTGTAATTTAATTATCGTATATTTGCGAATATAAGCCGATCCGTGTATAAACCGAGAGTCAGTTTTTCTTTCAAATATTTGTCGTAGTTGAATACCTGTACATAAGCCGAATTGAAAAAGTTCCTGTAATATTCATTATTCAAGGATTCCATTATTATTTCTGGTATACGTTTCGGTATTTTTCCGAAAATTTCACCAATATCAGATTTTTTGCTTTGCCGACGTCCACAATAACAACAACAACAACAAAAAAAAAGAATATAGGCTATTTAAAAAATATAAAAAACTTCATTTTCAGCAAATATAAAAAACTTCATTTTTAACAAATATAAAAAATTTCATTTTCAACATATGTAAAAAACTTCATTAAATAAAACATATGAATAATTTTATTTAAAATTAGTTTTATTCATAAACTTAAGAAACATTAACTAAAGAGATAAAAACGTGTTTTCTTCTTTTTCAATGGCGCAACAACCCCATAGTGGGCCAACTCCGTCTGTCTACTGACAGATTCCAAAACATGAGATGTTTTACTTTTTACGGGCTACGGTAGTCAGCCTTATTTATTCCCAGAACCCTATACTGATATTAAACTGTTCTACTTTTCAAAATGGTTTCCGAACTGTTACAAAAATCCATAGCACCACCGGAACACAAACCCAAAACCTGAAGCACAGAGTGATAGTCACTCGGCCATCAGACCCCCAAAATGATCTTTGTTTAGCGATATTCAGCGATTTATAGCTTGCGCATGGCTAACGAAAAGTACTTACGCTTTTTTTTCTATAACAGTTCCTTGTGAATACCCACAAATACTTTAAAAAAAAAAATTAAATCATCGGCATAACACAGAAATATACGGTACCAACTGGAAAATAATTATAAAAAAAATTTCAATACTTTCGACTGAACAATTGATATTAATGACACATATAAGAATTTTGCATTTATTAATGGAAAAAATTTTTTTTTTTAAATTATCAAGCGAATTTCTCAACTGGCGAAAAAAAAATGCTTTTATTACAACTGATGACTGCATAAACGTCAGATATATTGTTGTGACAAAAATTTTCGACATAATTATTTAGGATGCAAAATTAGAAGAAAAATTTTTTGGAATTTATTGGGTTCAATATCAAGAATCTTTGTCATTTAAAAAACTTTAAAAATGTAAACTTCATTAAAAGGGAAAAACCTACTAAACATGATGTTATTGATTGTTGGATTAAAAATGTATGAGAGATAGGATGGAAAGAAGCCTGATGGACAAGTGGCTAGCGCTCGGTGCCACAGATTTCGGGTTCCAGTTCCGGCGGTGCCATGGATGTTTGTAGTGGTTTGGAATCCACTGTAAACCGTAGGTCCCGGTCTCATATGACGGTTGAGCGTTGGGCTGGCAACCCTATTCCATAAAAATAATCATCTAAAGTCTTGAAATTTACCAGCATTCAGACGGTCTTGGCCCACCATGGGTCTGTCGCGCCACTAATGATGATGAGACAGGATAGAAAGCTTCAATAATATTTTGAAATATTTAAGGAAAAAATTATACCACGTATTTACGAGCATTTACAATTAAGTTCAAAAAATGAAAATTATGCACAAAAATTTGATGACTTTTCAAGCAAACATAAATATTACACATATGGTGCACATAATATAAATATATTTGGTCATTTTACTTTAATTTAATTTTATCGGCGTTCTGCACATTTTTGTCAGATGAATATGTGAAAACTTCCAATATCGTAGATGCACAAAAGTAAATCAATGATTTAAAATTTGACACTTTTATAACAGAAAAATTCATTTATGCTGATTAACTTTTATACAAAAAATTTTTGAAATATAATGCCACATAAAACTCCATGCTATCCATTCTTCATTTATTTTCACATATTTCTATTCACTTACGATTAAATGCTCCCCAAAACGAAGATTTATTTAAATTGTAAGATTTATTTTAATCTTACAATCAGTCAATCTAATCAAATGATTATACATCGGCAGAATTTCAAAATAGGTGGAACGTCCATGATGCCTGATAAAATATAATTAAATAATTGACTAGTAACAAAATATTAACATTTTATAACTAATTATAGTCCATCTGGTCCCTACAGCCCAACTAGTTGTTGTTCCAGCCTCATGCTTTCAGCCGAAGCACTTTCTTTTTTTCAATTCCTTCTATTCGCTCACACTCTCCCTATATATATCTTGTTCAAATTTTCAATCGTTCATAAAATACTTTTTATTCATCCACTCAAGTTCAAACACATTTTTTTTAATTTGTAGTGGATGACACTTGATGTTAATACAGTTTTTTTTTTCAAAACTTAATTCATTCATTAAATTAAATTAATTAATTTTAGTTTTTTTTAGATTTAAGTTGCATATATCTACCAATAGATGGCGCCAGATAAACTAAAAAAAATGAATGGACATTATTTATAAAGGACTTTCTGCTATATAGTAAAAAAAAAAAGTAGGAATTGACTTTAAAATTCTATTTTTATATTACTCGTTTTAAATTTAATTATTTTTTTTAAAATGTTGAAATAGAAGATTTATGAGTATTGTTTAAAACTGCTTGTCATACCCGAATATGTAGAAAATGATATTCATTTTAATGATACCTTTCCTTATTTCATATCTTTTGGAATCAAATTTTAGTGCTGTTAATGATATTATTATAACCAAAGAAAGAAACTGAAGATAGATCGAAAGAAGGAAAAAAAAAAATTCCAAAACAGGAGACCTTTGTTTGTTCCTTACAAAAATTGACCAGATATCCAAGATTTAGTTTCATAGCATCAGCATTAATAATTTACTTAATTAAATGTAATTTCATCAGACTTCATACTTGTATGCATACAAAGTATGAATAAAAGATTTACCTACACTCTGTTGTTTTATAAATATTTAGTCTACCAAATTTAGTGAAAATCCATCATAAAACATTTGGTAATGCATTATTATTATAAGGTGCATTAACTTGCTGTAATTCTGCTTTTTAAGTTTTATAAAGTAAAGTTATCTCCCTGTTTTTTAAATCCCAACTGTGGAACCTGTAAGTGGTTAGAAATTTTACAACTAAGAGAGATACAAAAACAAAAGGGTGAAGTAGGTATAAAAAGGATGACTACCCCTGCTTTATAGCAGTTATGACCAACTAACTTTATATTTTATGTTTATGTATATTTAGTTGTAAAGAATTTTATATAAAAATTACACTTTTATATACACTGAAGTGACAAAAGTCATGGGATACCTCTTAATATCGTGTCGGCCCACCTTTCGCCCGGCGAAGTGCAGCAACTCGACGTGGCATGGACTCAACAAGTCGTTGGAAGTCTTCTGCAGGAATATTGAGCCACGCTGTCTCGATAGACGTCCATAATTGTGAAAGCGTTGATGGTGCAGGATTTTGGGCACGAACAGACCTCTCGATGATGTCCCATAAATGCTCGATGGGATTCATGTCGGGCGATCTAGGTGGCCAGATCATTCGTTGGAATTGTCCAGAATGTTCTTCAAACCAATCGCGAACAGTTGTGGCCCGGTGACATGGCGCATTGTCATCCATAAAAATCCCATCGTTGTTTGGGTACATGAAGTCCATGAATGGCTGCAAGTGATCTCCAAGTAGCTGAACATAAGCATTTCTAGTCAATGTTCGGTCCAGTCGCACCAGAGGACCATGTCCATGTCATGAAAAAACAGCCCACACCATTACGGAGCCACCACCAGTTTGAACAGTGCCTTGCTGACAGTTTGGGTCCATGGCTTCGTGGGGTCTGCGCCACACTCGAACCCTACCATCAGCTCTTACTAACTGAAATCGTGACACATCGGACCAGGCCACGGTTTTCCATTCATCTAGGGACC
Source organism: Caerostris darwini (assembly GCA_021605075.1). NCBI lineage: Eukaryota > Metazoa > Arthropoda > Arachnida > Araneae > Araneidae > Caerostris > Caerostris darwini. The sequence goes on from BPLQ01000776.1 coordinate 262,292, forward strand.
AACCGATATGCCCACGTGCCCACGAGAGTCGCTGCAAGCGATGTCGTTCTGTCAGTAAAGGCACTCGAGTCGGTCTTCTGCTGGAATAGCCCAAGAAAGCCAAATTTCTCCGCACAGTTCTAACAGACAAGTCCCTTGTACGTCCCACATTGATTTCTGCAGTTATTTGACGCAGTGTTGCTTGTCTGTTAGAATTTACGACTCTTTGCAGACGTCGCCGGTCTCGGTCGTTAAGTGCAGGCGGTCGACCACTGCGCTGTCCATGGTGGGATGTTATGCCTGAAATTTCATACTCTCGGCACACTCTTGACACAGTGGATCTGGGAATGTTGAATTCCCTAACGATTTCCGAAATGGCATGACCCATGCGTCTATCTCCAACTAACATTCCGCGTTCAAAGTCTGTTAATTCCCGTCGTGCGGTCATCATCACGTCAAAACCTCTTCACATGAATAACTTGAACAGAAATGAAAGCTCTGCGAAAGCACTGCGCATTTATACCTGTTCTACGCGATGCTACTGCCATCTGAAAATTTGCATATTGCTATCCCATGACTTTTGTCACTTCAGTTTATATACGAGTATATTTATATATCATTTGGACCTTCACAATATTTAGGTCTTTTTTTTAAATTTGATACTTCTGATTAACAGATTAATCATATATATAAATATACTTATTTTAATAAATGGGGTCTGCTGGCCGAGTGACTGGCACTCGATGCCACCGGTTTCGGGTTCGAGTCCATGGATGTGTTAGTGGTTCGGAATCCTCTTTAAACCGTAGATCCCGGTCTAAACTGACTGTTGAGAGCAAGGCTGACAACTCTACTCATTAAAACGAAAACATCTCCTGTCTCAAAATATGCCAGTAGGAAGACGGCCTAAGCCCACCATGTTGCTGTTGCGCCACTAACTATGATGGTTATGTACACTACTTATAAATCTAAATATTAAAGTAAAATTCAAAGTCTAAACAAATTTCTTACCAACTTGGTTCACATAACAAAAAGAGGAAGATGGTATGATTGGTTGTAAAATTGATGCAAAACTTCCTTAAAAAATAAATAGTGAATTTTTTGAAAGAATATTGTAAAAATGGGTATTTAAAAAACCCACTATGTTTAATTTTATGACATTTATTTATTAGTCCGTAAAAATTGTATTTTCTTACAATATTTTTTTTGTACTTTTAAATATTAATTTTTATGGAATTTGTTTATTTATAAATACTTTAACTATTAATAATAAGAAGAATATTTCCTTATATTCAAGTAAGTTAGAATTATTTCTGTCCAGTTTTACAATGAGTATTACATATTCATAATCTTTGAAGAGCGGAAAATTTCAATATATGTTAAATCCACATAGAAACAAAATTATTTAATCAATTAATACTTCTGTATATCAAATGCACCGTATATTTTCATGTAAACATTTCAAATAATGACAGGATTCACTTTGTGATTTTTCTTGCATTCAAGCGATAGCGATCATCATAGTAGACGAGTGAATTTGGTTTGTTTGACATGTTCAATTCATGCTTTTGCATATCGTTAGAAATTCCAAAAATTCCCCAAATATATATTTTTTTCTTTTACTTTTCTGAAGACAAGTTCATGTCATTTGGTGAACAGGACTCTTTTTTTTAACCATCCACTGCATAATAGCAAAATGGTAATGATCAAGAAGATGCATATTTACATGATAATGCCACGATTTAATGGAAATTTCCAAAAGCATTGGAGCAAATACTTAATAGAGTCTTGCATCCACCGTAATTAACAACATTCTTTCTTTTCATACACGAATAGTAGGGGAAAATTCTTAAAGTCAGTTTAGGAACGTCAGGAGCTGTGAGAAAGCTACATAGTTTTCAGTGAGTTATTAGGAAAATATTGAGTCATAAAATATAAATTGCATGCAATCGCATTAATCAACGTGCAATTATGTAAATCATGGTTCTATTCAAAACACACATTAAAACTCTATTTTAAATTTTTGCATCATATTTATTGTTGATTTTAAAATTCTCCCTTATTTCTTTTGAACCTAACAGTTAATAAAGGACAGTATTGCAGTTGTTGAATTTATCCAATAAATAAAGAATATTCTATCATTAAATATTGTCTACTACAAAATAATAATCTATTCACTGCCAACTGACTGATAATTGTGTATTTTACTGATAAAGATATACAAAATTAAACAAGCAGAAAAGAATTGCAAATTTAGAAGCTTTAAAAATTGGTTTTTACACAAAAAATAGAGAAATATTATTAAATTATTTTACAAAAAAATAATGAATCGATTTGAAACCTAGGCAACGCAGGGAAGCACAGACTTATAAAGGCCTGAATTCCACAAAAAAATGAAAGTTTTTTATTATTTATATGTACAGATAAATAAACCATCTAATGAAAAGTAAATAATATAATGTAATAAAAAGAAAACAAAGAATTTGATGCTAGGTATTACATATATTTAATAAATGTTCTGTTTAAATTTTTGTAATAACAAGCATCAAAAAACTTTAAAGTATTACATTGAATATATTAAATCATATAGAAAATTCCTTGGCGATTTTGTTTTTTCATGTATATGTATTGATCCACATAAAATAACTACAGCTGAGTGGAATGAGAGCAGTTTTAAAATGGAACATGTGTTAGTCAATCGATTACATATTTCTTTTCTCTGTGTTATAATTCATTGTATTCATATACTTTTGTAATTGTAAGTTTTCTATTTTATTATTCTTATCACTCTAACGTTTTAACTGGTAAGGGGCCAGAATTCTGGGGTGAGGAGTGTGATAAAGTAAAGAAGTCCAAATAACACTGCAAGGAATGAATTTTTAGAGACATAGTACAAATAGTACATATGTATATACATACATGGTACAAATAGTACATATGTACATACATGGTACAAATAGTACATATGTACATACATAGTACATATGTGCTATTTATATTATACAAATAGTACATATGTACATACATAGTACAAATAGTGCATATGTACATACATATGTACATACTTAATATATACAGCACATATGTTGTCTGCATACGTTTCTCGTATGCAGACAACATGCACATTACTAAATTCTTATGGTCCGTTAACTTCATATCTCCTAATAAATTCATTGGCTAAGGTTCTTTCATATTTTGTTTGATCCTGCTATCAAAATTTGCATCCTAAAAGGGATGTGAATCAATGAAAATACCCTCTTTCAATTTAGTTTCTCTGGTTGCAGGAAATTTGTTATTTAAATAGTCCACTCTTGACGTTGAATTAAACCACGTTGTGTGCGCAAGGGTGGTGGAAGGATTATATTTGCACTATTTATGGTAAAATCATTAAATATTTTCAGAAGAAGTTACCTCCTTTTATTACAGTTTTCGAACCTTTTCACTGATTTCAGTCATCAATAGACATGGTAATTCTAAATCCTATATAAACAAATTTAGCCCGTAATAAACTGATCTTTGCAATTGCAATGCAGGTGCAGTGCAGGTTATGAATAATTAAAATTTTAGTTGGTCCATGTTTTCAAAATCACCCTAAAAAACTCAAAAAAAAAAAAGAAGCAAATATCAAAATGTAAACTTCTTAATAAAATGCCGGCTTCAACAGCTTTCTGTAACTTCGTCACTTTTTATTTTATTTTCTGGATTTATTTCTCTCCCTTTTAAATTTTATTTTATTATATACTATTATTTAGTTTTAAATTTATTATTTTTATGCTGTTTTATAATTATCTTGTTGAATTGCTTGTAACTCTTAATTATAAGCCTTGTATGATATCATGTGATGCACGAAGATGGCTTGAAAATTTCAATGAAAGACGCATTACTTCTTCTTCTCGTAGAGAATGATTTTATTCTAAAACAAAAGGAAACCTCGAAAATGATATTCTTTAATAACGATCTCAACAAGTAAACGTTTACTAAATGCGTTTAAGGGAGCATCCCTACATTGATAAAATTGTTAATCAATTTTATCATTAATTGTGTTTGGTATATGGCATCCATTAATCGGCTGCTAACTTCACTAATTTTTTTTTTTTTTTTTTTTTTTTAGCAATTATTTTTATTTTGAGCTTAAAAGTAATCTCAGAGCATTATAGATAAAATGTAATAGAACAAATTGTTATGAAAAACTATTATCTTACTAGCATACAAATAGTTTGTATATAAAAGGTTTTTTATTTATATGTGTTTTGTAATACTAATTTTAGTAGCTGCATACAAGAATATTGCATTCATAGTAACTACTAATATTACTTGCTGATAAACAACATTTCCTTTATTTATTTATTTTTTGTAGAATTCACTAATTGCACTTGATTAACTGACGATATTTTTAAAACATTTTCATGTTTATTAATTCAGATTTTATGATTTAGTCAAACATATAATAATTCGTAACGTTTTACTGTCAGTGGGATATTAGATTAATAGATTAACGGTGTCAGATTAATGGATTATTCTGAGTAAACTCATATCACTTATTTATACCTTTCCGAAGGATCATAATTTTATATAGACAAAAATTATTTTTTTGAAATTCTGGTCCAAAAAGACTATTTCGGCCACCATTTTATAACAAATTCAAGTATAAATGTGATATCGTATATTTGACAGAATAAATTCTATCCCAATTGCATGTTGTTTTACCGACATTTGATTAGATATTTTTATTAGATATCAAACTATATATATCAACAAGATGATGTGTGTTATTTATTGCTTAATACCTGCTGGATAAAAATGAGTAAAATTAAGTAATAATTACTTTTAGCAATAATAGCAACGAGGAGTGTAACGTAGACCCAACTCCTCGTTGGTGCACACTGGGCAACGTTCTTGTAACGGCAAAGTGGTCTGCAGCTTCTGGCAGTTCTTTTTTTTTTCTACATGTCTTCTCGTCGTTGTCGTCGTTTTCGTCGTCATTTTCGTCAAGTCTCGGTGATTGGCCTTAATGTTCTACAATGAAACGCTGGTGGTTTGTTTCTACCAAAAAGAATTGACTTAATTCACACGCTCTCTGAACAAAATATTGATGTCTTTGCCATTATGGAGGCAAACCTCACTCTTGATACCGTAAATTTTATCCTTTTCCAGGATATAATCTCTACCTTCTTCCTAAGTATCGAAAAGTTGCAAGTGGAATACTAGTGGGTATTAAAGACACTCTAACGGCATACTTTGAGATTTGTAAAGAAATGGGAGAATCTGAGGATAAAAGTGAAATCATTAAATTAGAAGTATGGAAGAAGAGTTGTCGCTTTAAAATTTACGCGCTATATGTTCCCCCAGGAAGAAAACCCAACCTGTCTTCGCTATCCATCGATAAAACTATTGCCATTGATGATATGAAAGCTCATTCCACACGTAGGGGCTATGGCGATATGAATGCTGCTGGGAAGGAGATCGAGGACCTTTTAAACTCTAGTTTGCTTGATCTTATTTACGACGCCTCTGATCCATCAACTTATATACATTACAATGGAAGTGGTAGCACACCTGATTTACTTTGTGTTTCTACTGATTTGAGTCCTTTTACAAATCGAATAGTCATTGGGGACCCTGGATCTGGACATAGACAAATTATTGCTTCAATTGTTATTCAAGGACAAAAGACGAAGCCACACTACTCACAACGTAAATCTTGGAACTTTAAAAAAGCTGATTGGGTCGTTTTCCGAAGGTTAACTGAAGAGAAACTGCAGTTGAATAACTTTGATTTCTCTTTACATCCTAGCCGTATTGTTTCACAGATAAATAGGGCTTTCTTAGCATGTGCAAAAAAATCAATTCCGAGAGGAAGAATAAAAGCCTACAAATGTTTTTGGTCGGAAAAGCTGGATGAAATCAAGGCTAAACGAGATCGTTTTAGAAGAAAAGCTGAATTATCCAAAAGGCAAAGTGATATGGTACTCTGGAGAAAACAAGTGGCTTTATTCAAGAAAGCTGTTTTGGAAGCTAAAAGGAAATGTTTTGATGATTTTATTTCTAACATCAATTATAAAGAGAATAGTATGAAAACGTATAAATTCTTGTCAACCTTGCAAAATAAGAGACCGGTTCCTAAAAAGGAGCCAATTTACTTCAATGGGGCAATTTTGACCTCTGATAAAGCTGTAGATAACGCGTTTGGAACGCGCGCGCGAACCAGACAAAATGGGCCTTTTGCCCGAAAAATGTCAAGTCAAATTAAAAAAGAGATTAGAGATGCCGAGAAAAATTTAAACAGCTCACATGATACTCATATTGTTTTTACAGCTCCTTTTACTCTAGAAGAATTGAGACTGGCTATTGAGTGCCAAAGAGTGAAAAAATCCCCAGGAGAGGACAACATCCATGTCGAGTTTTTAAAACATATGAGTGGTACTGTTAAGAACACTTTACTTTGCACCTTTAACAGAATCTGGGAGACAGGACTTGTCCCTGCTCAGTGGAAAAGAGCCGTGGTTATTCCTATTTTGAAGAAAAATAAAGATCCAAAACAACTTAGTAGTTATCGGCCAATATAACTCACCAGTATTCTCGGAAAGACGATGGAGAAATTAATACTTAATAGGCTAAATTGGTATCTGGAAGATAGAAACCTAATAGTCAATGAACAGGCGGGCTTCCGAAAAAATCGTTCCACAACAGACCAGGTTACTTACCTCAGCCAAATTGTAAAGGATGCTTTGGACAATCGAAACATCTTAACAGCAGTGTATGTTGATTTGAAAAGTGGATACGGTGTGGAGAGAGAAATTGCACCAAAAACTTCTTAATGCTGGAGTTTGTAGAAATATGTTTAAGTGGATACGGTCATTTACGGACCAACGTATTTGCAAGATCAAATTTGGAAATAGCTTATTTAAGTGTTATAATCTACAGACCGGTTTGCCTCAGGGTGCAGTTGGAAGTTGTAGTTTTTTCAATCTATATATCAACGACATAGTTTCTGCTTTAAAGACTGTTAAAGATGTAGATTGTTTGCTCTTTGCTGATGACTCTTTGCTCATTTGGACCCAAGCACCAAAGCGAAATGCGAAATCTTTGATAGAAAATAAAATTAACAAAGCTCTTGATATTTTATCAGACTGGTATATTAAAAATAATATGACTGTAAATTTAGAAAAGACAGCCACTCAGACTTTTTCTTTAGCTCACCAAACACTCCTCCCTGACTTAAAGTATAGAGATGTTGCTCTAATTCACTCTAACAAGTTTAATTATTTGGGAGTGACTTTCGACAACAAACTAAACTGGAAATCACATATCGAATCAATTTCAAATCACCTTCTAAAAAGATTGTCTATTTTACAGCATCTTGCTGGATCTCTTTGGGGATGTGATCGATCAACTTTAAATGTTACTTATAAAACTTTTATTCAACCATTAATTACTTACTGCTGCGAACCACTTATTGCGGCAAATGAGCAAGTATTGCAAAAACTAGAACTGTTACAAAATCAAGCTCTACGGCTTTTTACTGGGGCCGTCAAATCAACACCAATTAATGCTATGCTGTTACTGACAAATAATAAACCCATTAAAACTATCATTAAAGAAGAAGCTCTGATTCTATATGAGAAATTAATTAGAACTGGAAATCCCTACTGGATTAATTATCCAACATCCACTAGAAATTTAAAAACTCAAAAAAGTTTTGTTCAGTTTGTTCTGGATGTCAGACAGAACCTTAATTTGACAGCTTTTTTGCAGGAGTTAGAAAAGCCCTATAGTCCATTTGAATACATGCAGATTGAGGCAAATTTAAGTCTTTCAGATGAACTTTATAAGAAGAACACCTCTATAGATGTTTTGAGGGTCTATACACTTGATACTATTGATACAAGATACCCAGAATCTGAATGGTTGCACGTATACACAGATGGGTCCTTTTATGAAAATCTCATTACTGCAGGTTCAGGAGTCTTTTCGAACTTGTTCTCCTTCTACGCTTCAGCTGGGAAATATCGAACATCTTTTGATGGAGAAGTGGAGGCTATCTGAATTGCTTTGAAGTATTTATTAATTTTCCAGGATAGATTTAATAGAGTGGTTATTTTGTCTGATTCACAAGCCGCAATTCAGGCTATTAGTTCCACCAAGCCACCTTCATTAGAGGAAATCTCCCAGTGTCAAAAGCATTTGCGGGAACTCACTTTAAAAATGAAACGGGTGGTACTTCAGTGGATACCTGGACACTGTGGCATTTTTGGGAACGAACAAGCAGATTGTCTAGCAAAAAGAGGCTCAAAACTACTTCAAACGAGATCCTTGTCACTGTCCCTCCATTCTATAAAACTTTATATCAAACAAATAATGACTAAAAACCACAAGCTACAAATTCATGATGAGATCAAGTCAAAGCGTTGGAGAGCTGAAGATCTTTTAGCAATACCCAGCAATCCGTGACGGCATGCTGTCGCCCAGATCCGACTTCTGACTGGCCATGACTGTCTAGCAGAACATCTCCATCGCATTAAAATATTTTCGAATCCTGGCTGCCCCCTATGTGGTTCAACAGACCCAATGAACAGAGACCACCTCCAACGATATGCGGTACTTGACGGCGACTCGGAGACAGCGCTTTACTGGCGTGCGAGAGAACTCTTAAGGCAATGACTTCGGTCATCTTTGCAATTTTTGGACATTTATTATTTTGTATTTTTTCCCTTGTTATTTTTGTTATTATTACTATTTTTATTCTTCTTGTACTTGCCTTTCCATTGGAAAAAAAAATAATAGCAACGATGCAGTGTATAATGATCTCAGAATCGAACACAGAATCAGATAATTTTAGTTCCGGTTCTAATCCCAAAGGATAAATTTTTACTTATAAATTTTGAATTTTTATAATAATCAATAATTATACAGAACAAACATTTATCAAAATGTCACTTAAAAAAAGTTTCAATGGGTAGTTAATTAATGTAATGGGTAGTTTTATTAGTTATTATATTCTTCTTGTACAAGAAAATGCATCTTATATATAATAAACATAAAAATAATCATCTTACGAGCTATTAACTGTAACAGTATCTTACAAGCTTTTTTTACTACTCCATATCCTACCAATTTATTTTCATAATTGCATAACATTTTAAAATTGTGTCATACATAGCTGATTAAAGAGTAAATTAAACTGAATTTGTTTTCAAAACTTGTTCAATGTCGCCAGTCATCAGACGCTTGCAGTTTTATACCAGAAAACAAGATGGTCTTCCGCCTTTAATATCAACTCATCAGGACCTATTTAAAGAATATTCATATAAAAAAATTATTATTATTCATTATTGTCAGAAAAGGAAATATAGTTTTTAAATTATAGTTATAATATCCTATACAATAAATTAACACTAAAATCTATAAGAACATAAAAGAAACTGTACAGTTTGTATGAAATGATTAAGTTTCTTTTTAACAAAACTAAGCAAAACATTTTTAGCGAGAACCAATTTTAATAATTTATCATTACGTTCCAATCAATTACAATACAGAGAAATTTCGCAATCGTTATTTTTCTAATTTTTCCAGAATTTTTGCAAACTATAGAATGTTTTTAACAATACATCAATTAGCTATTCTTGTAATAGGTACATAAATTTATTTTTGATACTTATTAAGATAGGTCCTGCTACAGTATGCATCACTTTAAATGAATTAAAATTTAGCATTTATTGTGAAATCATGATTAAATTTTTCTTATCGTGATTCTGTTTATTTAATAAAGCAATTATTTGAATAATATTATCAAAACTGTAATTAAAATAAATGAAACTTTGTTCTTCATTAATTAAATTAAAATTTTGTAACAAACAGAAATGAAATAAGTATAGCAATCAATAAATATAGAACTAATGATCGTTGATAGGTGTTATTTTATTTAGTGGTCTAAACATACTATACCACCATTTATATAAAACCTCTCTTATTCTCCATTGTCAAAACTGAATTACGAATATACTATTAATACCTAATTTGAAAAGTAACCTTCAAAAAGAATTGAATTAAAATCCATCAATCACCATTGTTTTTGTGTCATTTTAGCACTATTTATGAGAACTATACACTTAAAACTCCGAAAGTGATAATTCTGATATCATTTTATTTTGACATACAATTTCAATTTTAATGTTATTGCAAAGTTAAATACATATGTATGCATGAATCATAATAATAGTATACTGTAAAGTTATTTAAGAAATAAACAACACCCTAAAATGAATAGTAAATTTTGCCTAAAAAATTGAAGTTATACTTCACGTATCTAACATATAAGGTATGTCAGAAAACAAAAATCGCAATATACTTTCTATTGAATCTGGATTTAAGAATTTTTTTATTTTTTTATTTTTTTTTTTTATTATTTTCAGAAAATGAGGAATAGCCCAATCAATAGATATAAAAAACAAGAATTGGCTTTTTAAAAGAAAGAGAGACAGAAGATTTTTGTAATAGTTTGTTTTGATACCCACATAAAAAGACGGAACTATCCAACGTGGCTAAACTAGAAGAATTTTTGAGGCCGAAAAGACAAAAACTTTTAACATTTTCTTATTTTTTTTAAAATTCTCAGAAACATCAATTTTAGAGATTTTTTCACAATTAGTGTTTTAAATAGGATTACATTTTCTGCAATTTTCACTGGAAGAGTTTACTTAAAAAAAAAAAAAAAAAAAAAAGACCAACATTAATAACTTTTGTAATTTTAAATAGATCTTCGCTAAAAAGGTATCGTTGGAAATGATTTCAAGAAAACTAACTTTTGTTGCAACGCAATTGATTAATAAATTAATTATTATGGTTAATTCCTTAATTCTTAAGTTTTCCGTTATGAAACCCGAGAATATTTAAAGCAATCGATTCAGCGTGTGAAATATTATCCACCAACCAATTTCTTGTGAATAATAATAATAACTTATAAAATTTTTCAACTTAATAACATTTTTTGTTTTCTGGTCTTTTCTTTTTATTTTCATGTCTGAAGATCCAATAAAATATTTTTAACAAATAAATTACCTTTAATACTTTTTTACTTACTTGTAGTTAAATGAATTAAAGGATTTGTTTTGTTTGTACGTACAACAACCAGAATTTTCCCATTTCGGGATCATTTGCAATGTTTGCTATGTCATACACATACATCTTTCCTGACATTGTCTTCCATTTGAATCTGAAATGAAGAAATTCCCGTTAAATTAGAAAATATTTCCCACTGTAATTGATCGTGGTAATATTACATTTTCTGTAGAGAAGGGAATCTTGGTAACAGATAAACATTATAAATCGTGCAGCATTAGTGGTCAACGACATTGGATAGAGAAATATATAAATTCATAAACTGTATATGAAATACTAATAAACTGGTAACACATTTTGTATAAATATTTTCTATAAAATCTATCATTAACTATTTTTAATTTTAAAAAAAGGGATTAACTTTATATGAGTTTTTAATCTATTTAATACCTCTTCATGACCATTTTAATTTCTTCTTTCAGTTTTGTAACATTCCCTACTGGAGAAATATAGACATGCTCAAACATACGGATTGCGTGCATTTGTTGAAGACATTGCTTTGTGTAGTAAAGAGACTAGATAAAGATTTTCACAGCCAGTGTAAATGTCTCACATCGGAAATAAGACTATTTGGAGGAAAAAAATAGTGTGCTTTTCTTATAATACCCAGTATGACAAAATAACACAGAGTTATCTTTCGAAACATTTAATAACCTGTTTCTCAACCTGCAATTTACATAGAAGGATTGCTTGAGCAATAAGTGAAAAACGCGACCTGAATTGGAAAATAAGGAATTCTTAACAACAAAACAGTTCTTTTTATATTAAGCTTGTTATTCATGAACATTTTAAAAGATAACTGTTTTAGAAATTTATATGAACATTATTATTATTTTTATCAGAAAAAAACTCTAACTAAATACGTTATCCAACCGAACAGATCATTCCTTAAAAACCTAGACATATTACATAAAACACTACCACAATCGTGGCGTCATTTCCACTTTAGTCAAATCCCTCTCACTGTAGAAGAAATCTAACTATTAACTCAAATCAGGGTGAGTTACAAATTAAATTGGAAAAATCAATCACAGAGCATCCTACAGTCTTCTGATTTTTGTCAAGCCACGCTGAAAGACTTTCTAATCCACCGTATTATACTGTTCAGTTTTGGCAGATACGAAGGCGTTTTTTGTTCAGCATTGCTTATTGGGTTTCGTAATCGATTGCCGAGAATATCAAAAATTCCGTTCGTTTTTCATCGTTTAAGAAAATAAATGAAATTCGTTAATTGAATATACAAAACGAAATATAGAAGACATCTGACAATTTTTTTAAAAAATGTAGCAAAGGCAACAAACTGCAAACTACGACTAGAAAATTCATATTTCATCTCAGGTTCCCTAATTCTAATCCTAATTTCCTTTTCTAATCTATGCAACAAATAATCTAGATCCAGCATGGGGACACACCTTTTTATATTAACACTGATTTCTAGCTTTAATGTAACTCACCTAATGTACGACGGAAATTGATTCGTTGGTTAAAAGATGGGTAGAATTATTGACTTTGAATTTCTTATTCTAGGATACATATATAAACCATTTACGACATAGAGCTATGGAGTACATACACGGGGAATGTGAGGCTTGCAGGTTTAAGCATCTATTATATATAAGATAGGTCTGCTGTATTCCATTAGACTGTCTTTAATTGCACCTTTCAAATATTTTTTTTAACCAAGAAGGTTTAATCGCGACATTTTTCTACACAAATTCTATGACAAGTTCTTATATTCTCTCCTTTAAAATTTGGTCACACAACTACCCTTTAAATGAATGACTTAAATAAATGAATTGCTTGTATTTTGGATCCACTACTTCAGCTAACTCCATGACTTCCGCAGCTGTGTAATTTTCTGGGACTCGGAGAGCAATGGTGTGAATGACGTCTTTCTCATCCCCGATATACAGAGAGAACTGCACATGAATTTTTGGGCCTAAGTAGTCCTTCAATTCAGATACCGGGTCTGTGATTGAAATTAAAAGACATTAACAAAAATAATATAAGGTAAAATACATTATTTGTCTTCACAAAAATGTTCCATTATAAAATATTTTAACGATAAGATTTTTAAATTTTAGTTATCAACAAAAATCAGTTTTTTTACGTTTTTTCATTCGATTTATTTTTAGATATGCAGCCTTTATAAATAAAGTAGAAAAAAAATTAATTATAATTTCTGGAAATGCTTCAATTTATGTTATCAAAAAAATAAAAATTCAATTTATGATAAAATAAAAACAATCTAAGGATGTTTTTTTTTTAAATTTAAATTCTTTATTAACATAATATTAGTTATTAAATCTTACTGAAGATAAAATTAAGTAAAACAAGCATTTAGTCTTTCAAACAACCCCATTCCTTATAAATATTACACTAAAAAAAGAATGTCTAAAAAGTTATAAAAAGTATTTTAGCGTTTCTAATTAAATATAGAAACAAGTACAATTTACATAAAATAAAAGATATCGCACTGCAGGTTACAATTATGGAATTTATTAGTAAACTGATTAGAAGAATGGACCTCACCATCTCCATGTTTTCGAGGATTAGCAGAGCAGTTGATCTTGGAAACATCCATTATAGTCTTTCCATTTAATAGAGGTAAGGTTAAATAGGTCGATAAGAAATCTGTCGAGGTTGAGTTTAAATGATCCATCAAGTACTTGATTGCTGCATTTAAATTCCAACTTTTACTGTGCTCCTGGCCACTTGAAATAAGAGCCTAACATGTATGTAAAGAAAAAATTTCATTTTGGAATGTAAATACATAATAAAATAAAATAGATTGAATGTACACAAGTATACATTGATTTGTAATTATAAGTGAGTTAACTATTTTGCAGAAATTTAAAGTGAAAGTAAGTCAGTTTATATCGACTAACTACATCGGTTTGACAAATAATTGAAATCAAAAAATTCAATCCCCACATTAAATTGAAATTCAATGAAATAAAACGAATGATAGATCAAAGAAATACAGCAATACTCTAGTTAGGTTAGGACGAGGCTGTATTAAGCAGTAACTCATTCAATAACAGCATGAGAAGAAGCACAAGCTCATCAGATTGGACACTCTGTATCCTGAAGACCATGAGTTTTTTTTATACGATTCAACAGAAAAAGGCTCCTGGTTAAAAAAATAAATAAATATATATATATTTATCTTAATGATTTGGGAAATATTTTAATCATTTTCTTTAACCTACACCTACACCTACACTTTTTTTACATAACATCGAGTACGAGTATCGTACAATCAAGTATGAATTTTTTTTTAAGTAGGTAGTTTAATTATGACCATCATCATGGTGGGATCTTCCATGAGCGCCCTACAAACAATTAAAAGCTAAAATATTAGTTAAACCGTACATACATTATATTAATTAATAATTCAAGAAACCAATAATATAATAATCTGCCTTAACATTTATATTAAGTCAGTTATATATTTATATCATTTTATTCATATTAATGTTGCCTTAACATTTCATACAACAGTATAAGATTGAAATTAGAGTGCTCTTAACAAATTTTGTCAGCAATTGAAAATTGAACTCTTAATTGAACTGTTAAAATCGAATCATTACTGTTTAACATATCATTCCCAAATATCATATAAGATTGATACATAAATTGTTAACAAATTTTGTCAGCAAATTCTGATTATTGAAATTTTCACAAATCTTGTCAGTATTTTTTAAAATTTAAAACTCAAAGCACTCTTGTTATTTGAATGAAAACATATATTACCCAATTAATTTCTATTTCTCATGAAGCGTTAGAATACCATTATTTATTCACGTGACATTATATTTCTTCGTGATTTGTGATATTAATTTGTAAGTGTATAAAATTATTGAGTTTTGGTAGCACTTAAAATTCGTTTTATTTCATCATTTCCTGAGAATAAGGACATTCGAATTCAAATTTAAATTAGAATGTGTAGAAATATTTAAAATAATAAAAATTGTAATAATATTCAATAACTTAAAGAAAAAATAGAAGAAAAATGAGAATTACAACTTGCAAATTTTAAAAACTATTATCTGACGCTTTGAAAAATAAAAAACAAAATTATAATACGTTTTTCAGTAATAATAAATATAACTTAGGTAATTTAAATATATTTTAGAATAGCCTAATTAAATTGTCCTTAATTTCCTTTCAAAAGTGTCGTTGCTCAGAAAGCATTTTTTTTACGTTGAAAATAACTAAGATATTTAAATTGTTTTTTTCAAAAATATCTCAGCATATAGTTAAAATTGACTTCTCTAAAACTTTAATATCTACATCGATATATTATACTTCACATCATTCTAATTACTGATTACATCATTCTAATAAAATGCTTTTTTTATATAACATCTCCTGAGTTTAAAAGATTTAAATGGAATCATTTTTGCGAATATTAGAAGTAATAATATTAGAAGTAAATAATAGGCAAGTAAAATTTAAATTCGTTTTTCAGTAATAATAAATATAACATATAATATATTTTACAATGGTTTAATTAAATTGTCCTTAATTTTCTTCTTAAGTGTCGCTGTAAAAAATATTTTTTTTTATTTAAAATAACTAAGACATTTAAATTTGTCTTTAAATTGACTTATCTGTGATTTTTATATTTGCATCGATATATTTTACTTCAAATCCTTCAAATTGCTGTCGATAAAATTATTTTTTTCAATATATAATAAAGCCTGAATTTAGAATATTTAAATGAAATCAGTTTTGCAAATATTATAAACATTTGTGGAGAAAGTGAGCTATTCAAAAAAATATAGCTCACTTGAGTAATTAAACCTGTTGTGTAAGCATTTCCAAAACTTCCATCCTCAAGTTGGAGTTTCGTAAAATGGTTAATAGTATTCTGGTATAATGTTAAAGTTGCTGAAAAATCTAATTTGCCAACTTCTTCACTGCTGTTGACGCTGCATGAAAGAGCCATGACAGCCATGGCCTGAAGATCTGAAACAGAACATACGCATAATGTTATAGTATTTCAATTGTAAACGGAAAAATGATAAATGTATAGTGGTGTCCAAAATGATGAAATGCCTTAAGAATATATGATTTCTTTTAACATATGCATGTTATTTTAATTACATATTTTAGCATTATACCAAAAATTATATGCAGGATGTTCAGTCAATACTCAAGAAACTGTAAATGGCGGAATATGATTACATAAAAGTTGATTAGAAACATTAACTATTCAAATCATAATAAATGAAATATGCGTGAGGAAAAACTATAACGTTACATCCACTACATGGCAAAATCAGCATTAATAAACTTACGGGCAGCATTAACTGCATATTATTTGGTGTTCACAAGGAAAACAAAATACCGACAACCGTATTGAGACATCATGGGTGGGCCAAATAACGAATAAATGCACAGGAATCGATAGTGTGATGTCCATAAAACTGCTAAAAGTTGAAAGAATAACTAAGTGTGTTTTGTAGAAACTAGTGTTAGATACGAAAATTTCTTTAAATATCTCCATAGAACAAAACTAAATATCTGGTGGTTGTGGAGATCAGAAGGTCGTACTGACTACAAGAACTTTTCTAATCAATGAGGCTTAGCATTACCTATGCACAAATACAGTGTCCAAAAAAATAAGACCAATTGTCAATTTAAAATTCCCGGGGCTATATGGAATTTCAATTTTTTTTTTCTTTTTTCAGGTTTCTGGCACAGTCCTTGACGTCTGTGGAAAATGTGATGTCAAAATATTCATTAGAGTTTACGTTACGCTTGGCTTTGTGAGACGATAAAACTGATTTCGGCGACTTTTGAAATGCCTGAATTAATTGAGTAAAAAACTTGCATTAAATTATGTTTGTGGAAACGTATAGAATGTTGCAGAAGTCATTCGGTGAGCATTCCTATATGGGAAATAAATGTTTAGGAGCGGTATAAACAGTTCAAAGAAGGCAGAGAACGCGTTGAAGACGAACAGCCGTCTGGCCGACCATCAAACTCAAATGACGGAGCTCCCGTCCAAAAAATTAAATCAAAAATTATCGGTCATTAAATTAAATTTCAAAAGGATCGGTCAATTTCATTTTGGGCCTCAAACGCGTCATATCTATATTGGAAAACACGAAATGCGCCAGCTGACACGGCATTGATTCATCGTGACTCTTTCGCCAAAAATGAAACCCATATCGTTCCACAACCACCGTATTCACATTCCTTATGTAATATTTCGTTCTCCGTAAGAGGGCGCTCTTTTGTTTGTCAAGTGTTTTCCCATGTATAGTTTTCAGTTGAGTAATAAATGTCGTTCAAGAACGTTGTGCCTCTCACCTTTTCACCCTCATCAACAGATGGTCCGTCGAGCTGCAGAAAAATTCCAGCAGACATACTTTAGATGAGTGGGGAGGTCAACAAAAGCGTTCGTACTCAACAATTTCGAATATTTGCTCAACGGAGCTAAAATAACGTACTCAACAATTTCGAATATTTGCTCAACGGAGCTAAAATAACACGTACTCAACAATTTCGAATATTTGCTCAACGGAGCTAAAATAACGTGCGAAACATCGCATAAAAAATCAAATCATCATAATCATATTACATCGTGCATCATAACAAAGTGCGTAGCATCGCATCTCACAGCATCGTACTTACATTGCGGAAGGTCAAAGCCACAACATGGAAGGTCTTCTAAAACACAAGCGAATTGTCAAAGGTAAGCTAACTCGATTAATTACTATAGTAGATAATTTACAAAATCAAGAAAATTCTATTTCTGTTATTGAAGTGCATGAAAATATCGTAAATGCTTTAGATAATGAAATAAATAAATTAAATTATGATATTCTTTGTTCTTGTTTAGATAACGAATTTGATAAATATGAACAGGAAATGCATGAACTTTTTGATAAATTATTTTCATTAAAAATTACGTTAAAAGATGAATTAAAGAAACTCAGAAAGAATGAGAATAGTTCTAATGCATGTCAAAGTAAAGTTAATACTAATGCAAGCAAAACACTTTCCTCCTTCCCCGAGTTCAAAGTTCATCGCGAGTTAGCGAGCGGGGTTAAAGAGAAACCAAATGTTTCTTCTGACGTCAGGGGGACCATATATAAAAAAGTAAACAATAATTCTGCGTACTCTTCACAGATCGTAGCTAATATTTGCACTTATTGCAAAAGTTCCTCACACTATGGATTATTTAATTGCGATAGTTTTGTGGAACTCCCTCACAAAGAAAAATGGGATACTGTAAAAAAATTAAAACTATGCAGTAATTGCTTAACATTCAAATCACATACGATTGATAAATGTCGAGCAGAATTGTGCAAAATCTGTACAAAACCCCACAATACAATTTTATGTTCGAAGGATTCAAATGATTCAAAATCTGGTTCAGAAACAGAAAATGAACTTCCTTCAATTAGTAGCAATAATGCAATCGTGCCCGCCACACAAGCGGTTTTATTGCCTACAGCAATTGTTTATGTCAAAGACATTAATGGCATTTCTCAAAATTGTAGGCTACTTATTGATTCAGCCAGTCAAGGCTCATTCATTAGAGAGAGTTGCGTTAATTCATTACAATTAAATCGCACTAAAGCAAACATAAGCGTAGACGGTTTGAGTTCACGAAAAGTAGGTAGAGTTGCAGGTTCGGTTAAATTACAAACAACATCACAATTTAACAAAAACGCATCTATTACTGTTGATGCATTAATCATGCCTAAAATCACCTGTGACCTTCCTCAATGTCCAGTCGATGCATCTGTTTTGAAAACATTCAAACAATTGCAGTTAGCAGATGTCAACTGTCACCAGCCTGGCCCAATAGATATTCGTTTGGGCGCCGATGTGTTCGGTGAAATTATGCTTAGTGGACATTTAAATGTTTCCGGAATCTCTGCTTCAGAATCAATTTTCGGTTGGGTAATTCTCGGAAAGACAAAAGGCATTTCTCAAACCATTCTATCTAATCATGCTAGTTGCAATGCAGTTGAGTTTGAACTTGACAAATTTTGGCAATTAGAGGAAATTTCAAACATAAAGCCTTACACTCAGGAAGAAACAGCTTGTGAAAATCATTTCATACAGACTTTCTCTCGTGATTCAACAGGCAGATTTGCTGTTAAATTTCCATTTCGTAAATCCAGTAATGAACTCACAAACTTGATTCAAGAAGATTTGCGTCTACCAAATGCTTCTTTGAGCATTGATGATGACACGGTAAACACTTTAGGTATCCTGTGGCACCCAGCCTCAGATGTCTTCTCCTTCAAAGTCAACTCATTATTTCTTGAAGGCACCTTAACCAAAAGAACAATTCTTTCAACAATCGCAAAGACTTTCGACCCTCTTGGATGGTTGTCACCCATCACAATCCAGAGCAAACTACTCATGCAAAAACTGTGGAAATATCAGTTGCAGTGGGATGAAATCGTTCCTCCAGACATTGCAAACGAATGGAAGACATTATCAAAGGACATACTATTTGTCAAAGACTTCAAAATTTCAAGATACTTATTTCATGATCCAGACAAAGAAATTCCACCGGATGGGTTTAGTGATGCTTCAGAAAAAGCATATGCAGCAGTAATTTACTGTCATTCTGTGTCAAATACAGGACAAATCAAAGTTCAACTAGTAATAGCCAAAACTAAAGTTGCACCTCTTAAAACCATTTCACTTCCTCGATTGGAATTGTGTGGAGCACTTCTATTAAGTAAATTGATGGACTTTGCTTGTAAAGCGTTTGACATTCCTATATCACAATCTCATTTTCATACGGATTCCACAATCGTACTTGCCTGGATAGGATCCCATGCCAGCCGATGGAAAACTTTCGTGGCCAACAGAGTGGCGAAAATCCAAACTTTGTCTTCTCCTACCCAGTGGCATCATGTTAGTGGAAATGAAAATCCTGCTGATCTCGCGACCCGTGGTGTGTCATCTTCAGCACTACTTACCTCATTGTGGTTGTGTGGTCCAGAATTTCTATACAACGAATGTTCTTTCCATCCAGAATCTTCTGTGCCAACATTGAACGATTCTGTGTCGACATTGAACGATCCTGTGCCTGAAGAAAGGTGTTGTGTACAATCAACTATTGCAGCCAATCATTTACCAAATTCAAATGATTTATTTCAGAAATATTCATCTCTTTCCAAACTGAAACGTGCAGCAGCATATTGTTTAAGGTTTGTTAATAATTGCAGAAATTCAAAAGATAAGGTAACTGGTTTTTTAAATACTAGTGAACTTACTAATGCTATAAATGTGTTAATCAAATCAGTTCAATTTATTGTGTTTAATAATGAGATCAATGCATTAAAAAGAAATCAAGCATTATCTTGCAGAAGCAAAATTCTGTCTCTAAATCCATTTTTGGATAATTCAGGTATTCTCAGGGTGGGCGGTCGCTTGCGACATGCAAATATCGCATACGGCCACAAACATCCCATCTTACTGCCAAAAGGGCACATTTTAACTGATTTCATTGTTAGACATTATCATGAAATTCTCTTGCATGCTTGTCCACAACTTGTGCAATCTTCAATCCAAGAACAATATTGGATTATAGGTGCTAGAGATTTCATTACACATTTAATCAGAAAATGTGTAAAATTAACAAAATATCATCTAAAACGTGTTGTTGGTGACGCTAAATTAACATATGAAGAATTTGAAACCTTTTTATCACAAATAGAGGCTTGTCTTAATTCTAGACCTTTAACAGCAATTTCTAATGATCCAAATGACCTATCAGCGTTAACACCTGGTCACTTCATTATTGGAAGGTCATTGACAAGTATTCCTGAGCCAAATTATATTGAGTCAAAAAGCTCATATCTTACCAGATGGCAACTAATTAAAAAAATGGTTCAGCAATTTTGGAAACGTTGGCACAAGGAATATCTATGTCGATTGCAACAAAGAAAAAATGGCTTTTACCAACTAAAATTTTTTAAATCAATAATCTGTGTCTTATTAAAGATGATAATTTGCCCCCAAATAAATGGAAAATGGGTAGAATAATACAATTACACCCTGGTCTTGATAATATTGTCAGGGTTGTAACCATCAAAACAGCAGATGGCACATTTAAAAGAAATATCACAAAATTATGTATGTTAATTGTAGCATTGCATTTATTGTATAATCAGTCTATTTCTATTCGATATTCCTTTGATTTCATGTATGCATATTAGTGTGTAATGTAATACTTTTATATTCATTTATTGTTGAAATGTTATTTCAAGGTGGGCGGCATGTTCAGACCGTAACCGTATTTACATTCCTTATGTAATATTTCGTTCTCCGTAAGAGGGCGCTCTTTTGTTTGTCAAGTGTTTCCCCATGTATAGTTTTCAGTTGAGTATTAAATGTCGTACAAGAACGTTTTGCCTCTCACCTTTTCACCCTCATCAACATTGAGGATTGGAAAAAAGTTGGCATAAATGCATCGTGTCCGGAGGGGATTACTTTGAAGACGTTGAAATAAATTTGGAAGAATAATTAAAGAGTTTTTGAAAAAAAAAATAATTTTTCTTAATTTTTGTGCGCAGTAGTAATACAACATCGATATTGATAAAAAACAGTTAAAAAAAAATCGATGTAAACATTTGTTATTTTTATTTAAACATTTGTAAAATTTTTTGATTTTATTAACTCTGATGAAATTTGAATTTGAAGGAGTAATTTAGAATTACTATGAAATTTCTTAAAAGGAATTACATTTGAATACAAAACTCACCTTCAATAAACGGATAGTTTGAGCTACTGTTAAGAATATTATTCAAATCCGAAATCGCTTTCTGAGGCCAGGACTCCTGAGCATTGCAGAGAGCCAAATATGACAGCGGATGAGTGAAGTTCTGTGACTCCTTCACTTGTTTCTTCAGGCGCGTCACCAGGTTGTCCATAGAATTTCCGAGGATTGTGACAAGTTACCAACAAAGAATTGATGAACATGCTCAATTCGCTGTTAGTTAGGGATGATCTAAGTTGAAAAAAACCCATAAGAATATAAATTTATTTTATAGATAAAACAAATACACTGCTAAAATTAAACGATTTTGGAATTAGTACATATTTACACAAATACTGGTTTTTTTTAATTCTCAGGGCTTGTAGAAAGTTTTGATTAATATAAAAAATAATATAAATTTATTGCTGTTTATATTTTTCCAAGGGTTATAGTGATTGAAATCTTTAGATGTATTCAAATAAAATGAATATAATCTGAAAATTGGTTTGTAGTCAACTTCTATTTGCGGAGTGTACAGTAAAAATATCATGAAGAAGCATATCCAATAAGGTGAAAAGTTACGACAAATTTCCTTAACATATAATTTAATTATAATTTTTTTTAATTTTGAAAATGGATTACATTTTGTTGTTTTTAATGAATTAAAAAGTAAGATTTTGTGAAATTATGAACGATCCATTTCTTTTTGCTGCTAGCCTGTTACTTGAGTTGCATTATAAATTGACTAATCAGAAATACATCCTCTTGTATAAGATATAATTTTCCAAGCACTTTCATTGTTGAAATTAGGCTACTGCCAAATGTTTTATATTTTGTCAACGAAAAACCAACCATTACAGGTTATTATTTACCTTTAACGATTGAACAAAAATTGGTGATATTTACTTGTGGTTAATATTGTGGAATCTTTGGACACTTTTTCTTTGAAAATGTCATTTAAGTAGAAATGTGTTTCTTCTTTTAATAAACAATTCATATTTGGCAAGTGAAGAATTTTTTTCTTTAATAGGAAGGTTATCAGATTCAAAATACTTCATTTATCATAACTTTTATTCTTATATAGTCCAATCAGAAGTCTTGACATTTCCATCACACTATTAGAACATATACCGTAATGGGTTATCAACTGCTGCGGAAACATCTTCATTGATGCAGCAAATCGTTTCAACCTTTAAGTTTATTTTAATTAGTTCCCGTTGATTCTCATGAAATATAAATATCATTATTCTGTCAACTTTCAAATTCACTGGTTTTTATCAAAAATTCTTGTTATGACGATACTTGAAATGATATTTATATATTCATTTATAAACCTGGAAAAAATACACAGGTATAGAAAATTCTACAATGATTATAGCTTTCTAAACAAATAAAAAATATGCATGTTTAAACATGTATTTTATTTGTTTAGAAAGCAATAATAACTGTGGACCCTTCTATATTTTTATATAATTTTTAAACCATAATTTATATGAAAAAGTTGGTGTTTGTAAATGTCCTAAACCGTGAAATCTTACTTATTTATATGTCTTTGTTCCTGTTAGCTTTTATATAAAATAATTTCGATTTTGATATTATAAAAAAAACTGTATTGTTACAAAAAGTGTAAAAATAAAATTACAAAATTACGAACAGGTAAATATTTACACAAAATTTATTTCATAAACAAATTAATTTTAAATAAGAACAAAAGTGTTAAAATTAAATTGATTTACTTTTAAATGCTACAAGCTCTTTATTGGCCTGGATGTGAGCTGACTTATTACAAATGGAAATACACATCGAAATTACGATTTTCAGTAATGATAGTAGAGATGATTTTGAATCAGATGTGGGCATTTATGTAGGATTTGTTTCTGTGGAAATCAGCAGGCGGCGACACATACGGTTGCTTGTCTTTGACAGAGCCTGTTTACAATGTGGGGGAGTATTCAACTTTGAACTCTGACCCCACGAGAAGGGAACAGGTCCCCGTGGATCAGAAAAGAAAGTACCGCAGATGGGCGCGGAAGAGAACGGAAAGGAGGCTGCGTTGAGCAGCGAAATAATGGTCGGTGCTGTCCCTTAATTAATTGTTAATGTAAATATCACTGTACATATAACCGTGCTTAATTAAATGCTGTTATTGAGAGAGAACCAACGCTTCGTTGATGTGTTTGGAAATACACCCCTAGACACCCACTTCAAAAGTTCAACTTTGGTTAGACTGGTAGAGAAGTCTAACAAAACTGTAGGTTCGCCCGGGATGAATCTATTGAAACCGGTGTAACCCTACAAAAATTGGGGTTTCGGCCGGGATGCATCTTTTGCAACCGGCTAAACTCTACATTTATCATCGTTTCTTACTACCTCTGTAATTATATGGATTTACTTCCATACGATATTCAAAGGAATATCAGCCATTCTTCAACAATTTACTTTCTATAAATTTTAGGGCTGTCCATGTTTTGCGTACTATGTATATTGGGGCCCTAATGTAAAAATATAATTTCATGCATGTGCATAAATATAATAATAATTAAACAAAAAAAAAACTAAAAAAAATTTGTTAAAAGCAAATTCATTTGCACCTCAGCAGAGCCACTGCAGTTTTCAGTTCAGTTAGTTTGGCCATTAGTTCTTCTTCGAGTATCGTCCCGTTGAAGTTTGCATCTGAAGCCAAGTACAGAGCTACAACAGCCCTTGAGGTGTAGTCGTGCCATCCCCAAAAAGCAGATATCTTTTTCTTTAGCCATGACATCGCCTTCTGACGAGCTTCTTCTATTCATTTAACAGCCAAAATTCCAGTTTCTGCAAAATCAGCATAATAACGGATCATATATTTTGTAAATTTTTCTATTTGAATATAAGAAATAGTGAAAAAGAAATGATATTTTCCATGTGATATATAAATATGCTTCTTTCAAGTTCACAAAAAAGTACTATTATCATCCTGATGTGTCAATCAGAAAATTAAGTTTAATGGATAATTTAATTTGACAGCAACAACCAAACAACAACATAAAAAAAAATTCAGAATATGTAACATTTATTTTTAAGAACACATTATGTGGAGTAAAAAGAGGGCATTCGTCTTAATTTTCATATAATTTTAATTTTATTTGAGAACAAAATGCTAAGAATTAGGAAGAATTGAAAAATTCTTAATCTAACAGTTTAATTAAAAATATATTTTAAACAATGTGTGAATATGTTTATTACATGCTTGGTAGCGTGTTTCTTTTTCTTATTTGATAATTTCAGAAAAATAAATGTAATGTACTATATATACTTTAATTAAAAAAAAGTATATTTTAAAATAAATATGTGTAAAGTTAATTAAGACACCAAGATACTTTTACTAACAATTTTAATATGATAATATTATATGTTACGGCTTTTTTTTTAATGTGCAATCATAAATATTTGTTCTTGAATTTTTGGTTCGGAGTTCAAAGAGGCATTTTATAAGAAAAACTATTGTGAAATTTCTGTAATAATATTATGTTTTAATATAATATCAAGCAACTGCAAAACTCAGTCAGTATTCTGAATAAATCTGCAAGTCTCAGTATTTAGAATAGCCAAACTATATATATTCAAAGTCATTCATAACATACAGCAACCTTCGCCAATTATGATGCATGTTGTGTTAAAATAATCGGAAGTTAAATGCAAATACTTGCCATCTTTGTATTGATCTCTTCATCAACTGGGAATCTTCCGTCCGTATGTGATTGTTCAAAGCGGGGAATTTCAAACAATTTCCAAAATTTCTGAAAATTCTTTACAGAAGCCAAGGCATTGCTTAAATTACTTAGAAATATTTACCTGCATATGAAGCGTCAAAATATCTAAGAATCGGAATTTTTTTTTTTAACTTTAAAATAAATCTGTCATTTTACATATTTTTAAATTTTTCATCAACAAGGAACCATTTCGTTCATACGTATTGTTCATAGTGCCGAAAAAAGATGATAATACTTTTGAGAAATTATCATTGGTTGCTTCTGTAGTATGCCATCCAAGGCCGATGCCTTCGCAAAAGTGAGAAGCACTGAATCTTTACCTAATAAATAATTTCAAAAATTTCTGGAAACTCTGTTCATTAGCGAACACATTGATTAAAATACTTAGGAGTACCAAAATGCCCATGCACCCGATTTTTTATTAACTATAAACCAAATCAGTAAATTAACCAGTTTAAAGTTATGCATGATAATTCACTTTATAGTTTACGTAAGAACAATATTTGCAAGATTAATTTTTAATGGTAAAAATTTAGCCGATTTTGTTGGTTTTAAGGCTAACAAAATTAAAATACATAAATTTTTTATTAGCAAATCTAAAAATTTTTTCAATTTGTAGAAATGAAGCACAAACATTTACAATTTTATTTGCAATTTGAAAATCCAATTTCCGAGGACTTTTGAACATATCCATACATTTTCTTGAAGTTCTTCTAAAATTTTACGAGATTAAAAATTCTTTTCATTGGAATCAAAATAGATTTTATTCATTTCCTATGTCCTTTCAGTGGCATTGAAAGAAAATTAATCATATACACAGTTGAAGGAATGCTGTTTTTACTAAAATGAATCTAATTGTTTGTAATTTTAAAACATTTGGATTAAATAATGCTCGTAAATTATATAATATGTGTATAAAAAATTACCACATCCAACTTCATCAGTTCCATTTGAGCAATCTCTGACGCCGTCACAAACTTTTGAACCAGAAACACAGAAATTATTATCGCAATGAAAGCTATCCTTGTTAATGCATTCGATATCCTCTGAAATAAATCATTAACATAGAAGTTTATAATATTTTTATCACCAAGCATACATTAATAAACATAATTATTATAACAAAATTATACAAAGAATGATTAAAAATAAACATTGTAAATAATAATAAAGAAGCCTGTTTTAAGTAATTTAAAAAAAATATATTGAAACCCAATAAATATAGAAGGAATTAATTAAATAAAATTAAGAGATAATTTGTAAAATAAAAAAAAAAAAAAAAAATTCACAATAACAAAGAAATGAAATTAATATTTATATCTTGTAATTTTATAAATTTTTAACTGATGATGAATGGCAATGAGTTTCAAGAAATTGCGGCATAAGATTCCACGTTATGCCTATTGTTTATAATTGAATTTCTTTGTTCTGAGATATTGCCAATAAAACTAATTTGCAACATTCCATAGATGTTGGTATGAGAAATGAATTAATATCAACCTCTTTTTCTTCGGTTTGAAAAACTAAATTAGTATGCACCAGGCCTCTCTGCCTTATTTAATTCACTGAAAATTTTTACATTTTCAATTATTATATTTTGGTAACTATTACATAAATTTTAAACTCCAACATTAAATCATATTTTAAATGTTTTCTAAATCCCTTTCTTTAAAATTAAATCCCCGAAAAAATTTACAAATGAGTCTTATTGTAATTTAAGCAAATTAATACAAAAAGAAATATTTTTCAGTGAATTTGCAAAGTACGTCAACTATTACAGCATTAAAACTGCATAAATTGTAACTTACTTATCATGAAACTTAAATTGAAGTTTAATTCACGCCATGTGTAAGTATTATATCGTTTCACAATAACACTCCTCAATGAAACAATCGGAATTTTGCTGCTGTAACCAGGACACAATTTATACTCCTCGGACGTTTCCGGAACATAAATGTTTACAAAACCGTCTGCACAGGAGACCACCTAAAACAATAAATCAATTTATTAAAAATTTAGATGGAACATTTTTACGTTTTTTGTAGTATAGTTTTATTATGCCACATTCTTATTGTTACGCTGTAAATAGCCATCATTATGTAAAATTTAGGCAGTTTAATTTTAAAATATAATTAATTATTATAATATATAATATATATATATATATATATATATATATATATATATATATATATATTTATACATTTATATATTTAATGGTGTTATCCATCATAAGATGTAAGAAAAAATATTGCACATCATAATTTGAATTTTAATGAATTAACTGGTTTAGAAGTTAAGTTTAATCACCACTTTTTTCGACGAAATCTATCATAAGGGAAAAAAGTATAATAATGAATTCTTTTGCTTATACTCATGCATTTATATATATATATTTGATAATATTATTTAAAAAATGTTTAGTAAGACTGACAAGTTGGAATGTCTTATTCGTGTCCTTCTATTAGCTCACACTCTCCCTATAAATCCCTATAAATAATAATGTTCTAATTTTCAATCGTTAATAAAATAATTTTTATTCATCCACTCAAGTTCAAATACATTTTTTAACTTGTAGTGGATGACACTTGATCTTAATACAGTGTTTTGAAATATTATTTCAGTAATTAAATTTAATTAATTAATTTTAGTTTTTTTTACATTTAAGTTTCATATATGTACGAAAAGATGGCGCCAGATAAACTTAAAAAAAATGAATGAAAATTATTTATAAAGAACTTTCTGCAATATAGTGAAAAAAAGTAGGAATTGACTTTACATTTTTTTTTTTATTACTTGTTTGAATTTCTTTTCATGTAACCAATGCAATTAAAAATGTTGAATGTTTAAGATAGTCACTCTAGATTCAGAACTGTTTTCCATATACAATAAAAAAATATTTAGTTATCTTAATTAAAGACTTTTGTATCTAAATTCTTGTATTTTTACTTTTTAGGTATAGATGGACATTTTATGGACTCTTTTATATTTTAATTTGATAATAGATTCCATAATACCTCTATAACAGTTCCTTTTCTTTAATACATTAGAGACATATTGTTGAACTTCAATACTGTACCCAAATTCATGGATCAACTGATAAACCTTGGTTGTGCCTCTTATGCTTTTCTAAATTTCCAGTATTTGTATATTGTGGGAACGAAACAGTCAATCCTCAACGAGCAATCTAAATATCGATGTGGTAGGCTTACTTAGTCACAATCTCAATTATCTCGTTTATGATTGTATGTAAAAAGCGAATTTGCACTTATCATTTGGACATTCTTTATTAAAACATAGTTGTTTATAACATTTTTGCATCCCTTTTTTACAAGACAAAAAAAACTTTTAAGAAAAATTTGACTATTAATTTGTAAATTTGCTCTCTACTTTAACGTAATTTATAAGGCAATTAGAAATTGTTTAAAAACAAATCACTTAAATTTCATAATTTTTTTTATAAATTATTTGTAAGTTTAAAACACTAAAAAATGTGCAGGATAAATTTGAAATACATTGTATATACGTGTAAAAACAACACTTAAACCCGAATGCAGCAAGTGTAAGAATTATATTGAAAATTTTGTCTTCCAACCAGAGCGTTAGCAGAATTTGAACTGAAATATGGGGATTTTTTATTGAACCAAAATTGTTCAATTCAATTTTCCACTTTTTTAACGTAACACTTTAAAATTAGCATTTTAAGGCTGCCTTAATAATAGGAAATTCTGAATAGAGTTATTTGATTCAAGAACATACCGATAAGTTATATTATTTATTTGAATGCGAATAAATTTCCCTGCAGTAACTGGTATCATCCAGCACTTTTCATTTGAGTCAGAAATTCCTGAATGAGAAATTGTTCCGCTTAAAGACTTTTCCATTTGACAGTTGTTGCATAACACCATAGCTATAGAAAATAAAAATAAAAAAGGAAATATTTAATAATAATTGATTATTTGCAAATACGTAATACAAATATTTATTGGCTGAATAACAGATAAAAACAAATGTTTTTATTAGAAAACTTAATATGTTTAATTTATTATTAAAATTAAAATATATATATATATATATATACTTTAAAAATATTACATTCCTAAAGGATGTGATATAAATATGTGTTAAATAAGTAATTAGTACATTTTATAAAATCCACCTGAATGGAAGTATACATTTAATGATCTTTTCGTAGGATATTTAATCTTAAAATAAAAAAAGTCCAATATTTCGTAACTTAATCAGATATTGAAATAATCATATATAATGAAGTTATGCATGCTTCATATTAGCAAATTCTTGCAAGACAATGTGCAAAAAATAAAACAACAAAAAAAAAAGCATTTTTTATAAAAATGTAAATAATTTGATAAATAAATTTAAATAATAAAATAAATATTAATTATCAATGTAGTTTAGTTTGCAGTCTGATTCTCGCCGGACTTTCATATGGAGAGGCCAGGTACCCGTTACCACCAAGAGAACACCATTGAACGACACCGTTACGGTGGTGCAGGATGGCTCGTTTGGGGAGGAATTATTCTTGGTTCCAGAACTGACCTGCATGTTCAGAGTGTAACGATGACAGGCCACATCTATCGGGATGTCATTCTGGAACAACATGTACGTTTGTTTCGAGGCGCCATGGGTGCTGAATTTATGTTTATGGATGACAACGCCCGTCCTCACCGTGCAAGCATTGTAGACGAATGCCTTCTATTGGAGGATATCACCCGTATGGATTGGCCAGCATACTCACCGGACTTGAATCCAATAGAGCATGTGTGGGATATGCTTGACCGACGAATTGCAGCCCGTCAACCCCCTCACACCTGTCAACCGGAACTTCGGAGGGCATTGCTTGATGAGTGGTGTAATACTCCCCAAGATCAGATTGATAATTTGATATTCAGCATGCCTAGGCGTTGTAAGGCCTGTACTGCATCGTCCGGGAGACATACTCCATATTAACCATCATACTAACCATGTTATACTGTTTTTTGTAAATAGGTTCTGTTTTGAAATTTGCTGCAGAGAGTAAAAATCGCAATTTTTATTAATTACGTCAAACATATAGCATCTTTTTTTGCTCTTTACCTTTTGTTAACTTTACAAATAAGTCAAATTTGTTTTGTTTCTGTCTCTTTCTTTGCCTGAACTTCATTATCCTTAATTTATGGACAGTGTAAATGATGTATGTAATATAATGTTCGTTGAAATTTATTTTAAGATATTTATATTTTCGAAAACCACTTTTTTTGACGTGAGTACCTTCGCCACGAAAATTGAAATCAAAAACTGATGGCAAAATATTACAAAATGATCTTTTAGTGAACACATTACTTGGTTTCATCATATTTTGTCCTGATCCCAGAACGCATAATGCTTTTTCCTCAGAGATTATTGATGTGCAACAGTGCCTTTGAAAACAAAAGATAAACATTATATTATTGACAGAAAATTAGCTAATCCAGAAAGATGTGGGGCATTAACATTATGGTCAGCACACCAGTAGTAGCACGACACTATGAATAGTGTAGTAGATACATTGGTAGACATTTTCCATAAAAAGCAATTTTCACGCAAAAAATTCAGATAAGAATATGTAAATATACTACATCCATGTATTGAATTGTTTGACTTCATCCAATGGGACAATTTGGATTGCCAATATCGATCTCGAATTTATACATTCCAGATAATACTTTTCTCTAGATGTCCAAGAACACCCTAAAGGAATCTAAATGGCATATATCATCCGATCATACTACACGCAGAGAGTCCAGTGTGCTTGTGTTTTATATCGAGAATCCCTTCTGCTTGGCAGTTAATATGAGTCAAATATTCATGTATATGATTTATATACATGAATATTTCCATGCGATGCTCTTGGAAATAATTCAAATATATTTATGAACTTAGTCGAGCAATAACGTGTGTCAACATTTGATTTTAACTTTGATAGTAATTAAATGTTGCCGTGCAACTCCCATGCCGAAGACTGTTCGTAATAATATCGTCTTTTGTTAAGCATTGTATATCCGGCAATTGTTTGTTCATTACAAATGATTTCTTATGTGCTGAGTAGGTGAAGTCTCACCCAAGAATGTCCTGGATTGCGAAACATAGAAATCGGTTGTAAGGAAATCGTTATGATCTTGTTTTCCCAAAAGACTTCTCATTTAAGGCCCTTTTGAAATTTATGAAAGAAGTTAAAAAAAACTATTGTCAATGCTTTTAAATATACTTCCTGTGTCTTTATATGTTCTTTTTTATGAGTTCATGTCTCATTTTTATCTCTTTTCCATTCGCATACACGCGGTACATTGCAGGAAAAAGCCCTGACATTATAATCTAGAATTAAATTCTAATTTCGTAATATTTCTTTCTAGTGGGCACATTCAGCAGATTTTGCACTAGTCAGAGGGAAAGTGGATTTGAGAGGTTTGTTGTGCAAAAAAATGCAAATAATAACAAATTAAATGTTATGATTTTATTATATATATATATTTTTTGTATTTATCACAGTAAGATTTTCTTTTTCTTATCTCCGTTTATTTCTCCTTTGTTATATGTATAGAATCATAATAATAAATTATCTACAACATATATATATATATATATATTTCTTCTAATGCAGCTGGCAAATAGACCCTGATCTTCGCCGAAAGGGCTGCACCGATGTTACTCACTTTGCATCACCGAGGTGGCGAGCGTAACTTGATAGTAAGCCACGGACGCGGAGTAACAATGCCCCCGCAGCACTCTACGATCCTGTTAGGACCGGGACCTACGGCTTAAAGTGGATTTCGACCACCACAAACACCCATGGCAAAGCCGGGATCTGAACCCGATACCTGTGGTACCGAACGCCAGAGCGCTAGCCATTCAGCCTTCAGGCCCCCACATGTATATATATATAGGACTGTATATATATATATATATATATATATATATATATATATATATATATATATATATATATATATATTGTATATATATATATATATATATATTGTATATATATATTTATATATCGCTGCGAGACGTGCAGGAAGAGAGTCAATTAGGTTTCTGAAAGTGTTCACTGGGATGTTGAGCCATGCCAACTCCAGTGCCGTGGCCAATTGCGCTAGATTACGCGGTTGAGGATCCATGACGCGCACAACCCGATCGAGGTGGTTCCACATATTCTCGATTGGGTTTAAATGCGGTGAGTTTGCTGGCCAGGGGAGTACGGTAAACTCTGCCTGGTGCTCTTCAAACCACGCAGATATGCTGCTAGCTGTATGACATCTCACATTGTTCTACTGGTAGATGTCATCATTCTGAGGAAAAATAATTCGCATGTAGGGGTGAACATGGTCCGCATGGACAGATGCGTACTTGTATTCATTGTGCCTTCCACAATGATGAGTGCACCCAGTGAATGCCAGGAAAACATTCCCCAAACCATAAGGCTCCCTCCTCCAGCTTGGATCCTTCCAGCAATTGTTTCAGGGTGTTTGCTTCCAGACGTTTCACGCCGTATACGCCAAAGTCCATTTCTCCGATGGAGCATAAAACGTGATTCATCTGAAAAAACCACCTGTCGCCATAATCATGCCCTTTTCGGATAAATCGCTACGTTTCTGAATTACGCCAACGATTGAAATGCTCTCCGATGTTCTAGGAGATCCTTTATATACATTTCACTGCAATGTGCTGCCACCTGCCTTTTGTGATTGGTTATTTCACGTTGACGTCGAAAGTAGTTGGTGAACACATTAATGTGACTGGACTGTGTATTTACATATATATATATATATATATGTACGGAAGATTTCATAAATATGTCTCAGCATTATATCACCAAATTACTTTAAGAACTTTTGCATTTGATGTAATTATCTCATTATTAAAGAATAACATTAAGTAAACAACTACTAAGGTAAAATTAAAGTAAATCACATTTATTGATTTAACTCACACTTATTTAAATAAATTAGGAGATATCCTATACAATGAAATTACTTGGAGGCCCACATACAAATGATATATACAATCGAAATTCATCTGTTTTATATATATATATATATATATATATATATATATACATGTGTGGTTATAAGTGGTTGAAAGATTAACTGTTTACAATTGTTTGTTGTAATTGCAAAAATAGGTTTTCAACAAACGCATGACTTTAAATATTTTTAAGAGATAGTAGCATATTTCGAAAATAAAAACACGTCTGTGGGAATGACAAAAAAAGTTGTTTAAAAAGTACAGAAAAAATGAATGTTTTTGAAATGGAAAAATCTAACTAAAATTTTTATAAATAACTAGATTTAAAAAATTAATTATTAGAGCTTAAGTTATCAGAATACCAAATTATTAAACCGAAATGCATTCATATGGAAATACGTTAACTTATAATTCAACATTATATTCTACATAACTGAAAATAAACTGAAAATGTTGAAATATATGTTGAAATATAATTCAACATTATTTCAACATTAAAAGTTTCAATTAAATATTAGTCTCATCTACCTATAATACAGAAAATGATTAGTATACAACTGATCATTATTTATGTTAATAAATTTAACGTAAATAATGATAATTATAAATATTAATATAATTTTAAATAGTTTTTTTAAGAGAGAAACAAACATATGAAGCTAATAAAATAAAAAAAAAAAAACAATGTTACTCAAAACCTATTTGAAATCTTATTTGACAATTTATAAATTATAAAGCTTTTAGATACTTACATAAATGACATCCGAATACGAGGAAGCCAATTGTAAAGAGCTTCATGCTTTTAGCTCAAGAATACTTAATAAAATCGATGGATGTTATCTTTTGCTAAATGTTCTTATGTTGACACTCGGTTTCGTTCCAATTTTAAAACCAGTCGATAAACTAAGTTTAAATACTAGTTGATAAAATTATATCTCAGCAAGGTACTTTGAGATAACTCTTTTGAAAAATAATAAGACACTTCAATTTCATCGTCTTGTACTATTCATGCTCTTCATAAACAGACACTGTAAAGATAAAAGTCTTTGCCTTCTACTCAAAATAATCTATTAGAATTGAAGGACTTTATACCCTCTCTAAGAAAACAATTGAATAAAAACCACCCTTTCACTTCCATCTGGTGATGCAACTTTGTTGTTTGTTATTGGTTAATAGTTTCGCACTGAAGAGAAAAGATAAGGAAATGTGATACTAAAATTTAAAGTGCAAAAATTCTTTTTTCTTTCAGAATAAAAAACATATTACAAATTTAACTATTGAGAAAAGATTAACTCCTCAAAACTCAAAATAATTACCATCAATATGGCTAAATTATGTATATATATAGATATATATAGCTAAAATAATTATGCATATTTAAAAGCATTTTATTACAAAAACATTTGGAAACATTCATACATCAACACAATATGAAGTTTCAAAATAACTTCTGCGTTTTGAAGGATAAAAATGCTTATTTTTAGTGTCGGACAAAATTAGAAATAAATAAAATTATTCTAATATGATATAAAAAATTTTTTGCAATAAAATGCCCTATTTCATGTTTTTTATTATTTTAAATATTTTAAATTTAATGAATTGTATTTGTCTAATATATTGTATATTTAATATATTATATATTTATATATTTTATATAATTTATTATATATTTTTTATATCTATATATTATATCTTTATGTCTAGGAGGGATATCCTGTTGTCATTTATGTAAAATTCAAGTAATAATAAAAATAAGGTTGAAATAAATTCTCTTGAGAAACCTTTCAAAATTATAAAATTCGAATTTGGAAAAGCTTTAAAAAGAATCTTATATTATCTATTTTAATTATATTTGTTGGCCTTGTTCCCATTGGAATCTAAGATATAAAAAAAAGATACTCATTTTTCAAACAAAAAGCTATCAAACAAAAATAAGTAAAAGAATTAAATCAGAAATACAAAAAGTCCATATGATGCGAATATAAAGTAAACATTAAATAAATAAATATTTAGATTCACACTAAAATTAAAAAAACAATTACTTAGATTGAAATTAAAATTAAAATATAATTAAATAAAATAAAAAATAATAATACTTAAATATACAATAATATTAATTAAAATCTTCGGGTATTGTATGATTAGACTATAGGCGTTAGTAAGAACATTTGAAATGAATAAAAAATAAAATCACTAAATCTATATTGTTAAAAAAGAGACTATAAAGTACTCTAATATAATATTTGTACTATTTGTTATGAGGAAAATAATTAAAAATTTTGATTCATAATTAAAATAATGAGTAAATAGAAAGTAAATCACTGATGAATTAATTTAAAATTTAAAATTTCTAAAATTGTCATGAATTAATAAATATATGATAATTTCAAATATTACTTCGTCAGTCCCAAATTCTTTCATTTTCATCCGATTTAACTGTTATTTGTAATTCCCCTTAGTTAATATTTGTATTTAAATTATTTATAGTCGGAAATTGATTTATAAAAAGATGATTTTATAAAATGCTTAAAATTGCCAAATAAAAAATCTTTTATTTAATTCTTTCTAAAAATTTTAAAACGTCGTTTAGCCAATATATTAATAACTTTTAATTTACAACAGGCTTTTATTAAATATCAGTCGTGAAAAATCTTCTTTCGCTTCCATCAATTGGCAATAAATAACCCTTAAAAAAGGTCCACCTTTTTACTCTGCCGGCAACTACTTTTGGTTTGAGAACATAAATTAAAAAAAAAAACAATACCATATACAACGCTAGTTTCAATTAAAGCTTATTAGTTAATTTGGTGGAGATAAAGGCAAGTGCCAATCATCATTGTTAGCTATTTGGTGAAAATGGCTTAAAATCATCCTTAGACTCTCAATATGTATGTATAAATTATATTTATATATGCATGTTACACATAAAATTATTTAACGTTTACTGAATTATTTTGCTTAAGTTTTATTTTAACTGGATGCTTTTCGTAGTTTAAAAAATATTATTACAAGTACTTGCATTTGCAATTTAATTTCGTATTAACGACCTGTTTAAACACTTAAATTCCATTATGGGAAAAGCTGATTCTTAAACACTTTTTCAAAGGAAAAAAAAGAAAAATTTAATTGTATGATTATTAGCTCGTGAAAGAAATTGAAAAAAAAAAAATAGTAAACTAAGAAGAAACGTTGACTACTATGACTAAAAGTATAGTACGGCATTAAAACATTTTAAGGTTTTTCTCTCATAGGAGGAATCATTAAAGATGTAAAGTTGCGTAATTGCTATTGATTAAATAGGCAATTTGCATTATTTGTATTGTTTACAAAAGTTTTTCAATGAAATCAAACAAATTTTTCTTGCTTTTTTTTCTTTGTAATTATATCAAGATTACTGTAACATATTACAAACTATTGTAATATGGATAAGGGGCCTTTTTTGTAAATTTTTTTATAAGAGATTTGTCATAAAAATTGGGGAGTATATTTCACGCTGAATCTATTGCTCTAAAATTTTCGTTTTCCATAATAGAAACATTTCGAGTTAGCTGTTAATTAACCACGGGGATTTATTTTGTAAATACAAAAAATTCTCTTATAAGATAGTTCCATTCGCACTATTTTCAACAATAAAATTTATGTGAAGATCTAACGATAATTACAAAAGTTATAAAGGGACATACATTTTTTTCCGTCTGGCTCTACAAATGTATATCTACTACATATACGTTTATGTATGTAAGTATGTATAAATGCGTTGTGAACATAACATGATTATATATATAAGTGAACAATGTGAGATCTTTGTATAAGTATATAAATACTTGTGTATATATAACTTGAAATATGAATTGCATGACTTTAAGCATGGATTATGCAATGTAGCGTAAACATGCATACGATATATTTGTACAGAATGTATAATATATAACAGGCGGGCTGAAAAGGTCGTAGGATGACGCATAGATGGCGCTACTTGTATTAAATCCATATGATTTTTAGTTAGCCCGAACCTTCAAAAGACACTTGTATAAATGTGACATCTGTTCCACTATTAGTATGTGAGTTATAGAATTTTTAGTGAAGTTATAGCATTTTTAGAGTTCATCACGTGCAGTCCACTCGGCTGATTGTCGATTGGACTCCGGTGTGAAATGATGGAACCATGTTTCATCCATTGTCACATATCGACACAAAAATTCGGGTTTATTAGGATTGAACAGATCCAAACACTGCTTAGAATCATCCATTCGTTGTTGTTTTGGGTCGATTGTGAGCTTTCGCGGCACACACTTTGAACAGAGCTTTCGCATATCCAAATATTCATTCACGATATCGCCAACACTTTCCTTTGATATCTTTAGGGTATCGGCTATCTCAATCAACTTCACTTTACGGTTATCAGAAATTATTTTGTGGACTTTTTTGAAGTTTTCATCGGTAACAGCCTCTTTGGGGCGTCCACTGCGTGCATCATCCTCGGTTCTCATTTCGTCTCGTTTAAATTTAGCAAACCACATCTCTACGGTTGATTTTACGGGTGCAAAGTCCGAACAATTTTTATCAAGCCAGACCTTGGCTTCAGTAGTATTTTTTTTTCGCAAAACGCAATGCTTAATTAACACACGAAATTCTTTTTTATCCATTTTTTCAAACTAACAAAAGTTGCTTCACTAAAAATGCTATAACTCACATACTAATACTGCAACAGCTGTCGAATGTATACACGTGTCTTTTGAAGGTTAGGGCTAACTAAAATTCATATGGATTTAATACTAGTAGAGAAATTTATGTGTTGGCCTACGAACTTTTCAGCCCATAGATGTTACATACGTGAATGATACTGTAATATATCATTCACATATGTAAGATATACATATACAATGAATAAGTATAATATCCTCGCATGTATGTAGAATTTGCGTTCCATATATTTACTATATGTGCTCATCTTTGTATTTGTGTTAATATATAGTATATGCAGGCCAATATGTGTGTCGGTATGCATGTTAGCATGCATCCGAATGTGTATGTATGTATGCCTGCATGTACCCGGATGTGTATGTATGCATGCGTGTATACGAGTAGATAATACATATTTGTGTATGCATGCTTGCATGCATTTAATGCATATGCTTTTATAATGGGCACATGCACTGTATGCTTGCTAAAACTTCATTCATGCTGTCTCACAATTCTTTAAATGCCTGTCCCGTGTTACTGAAGTGCTGCCGACCATGAGATTCGAGGCGACAAGCTCAGAGAATTTCGCGATCAAAGAAATTCGAGTCGGCATGTGTCATAGAGTGTGCATGACGTACACAAGCGTTGGTTGTCTTTTGTCAATTATGCATAGTTGTGCATGTATTTTATTATATATATATACACTGAAGTGACAAAAGTCATGGGATAGCAATATGCAAATTTTCAGATGGCAGTAGCATCGCGTAGAACAGGTATAAATGCGCAGTGCTTTCGCAGAGCTTTCATTTCTGTTCAAGTTATTCATGTGAAGAGGTTTTGACGTGATGATGACCGCACGACGGGAATTAACAGACTTTGAACGCGGAATGTTAGTTGGAGCTAGACGCATGGGTCATGCCATTTCGGAAATCGTTAGGGAATTCAACATTCCCAGATCCACTGTGTCAAGAGTGTGCCGAGAGTATGAAATTTCAGGCATAACATCCCACCATGGACAGCGCAGTGGTCGACCGCCTGCACTTAACGACCGAGACCGGCGACGTCTGCAAAGAGTCGTAAATTCTAACAGACAAGCAACACTGCGTCAAATAACCGCAAAAATCAAAGTGGGACGTACAAAGGACTTGTCTGTTAGAGCTGTGCGGAGAAATTTGGCTTTCTTGGGTTATTCCAGCAGAATACCGACTCGAGTGAATTTACTAACAGAACGACATCGCATGCAGCGACTCTCGTGGGCACGTGAGCATATCGGTTGGTCCCTAGATGAATGGAAAACCGTGGCCTGGTCCGATGAATCACGATTTCAGTTGGTAAGAGCTGATGGTAGGGTTGTGTGGCGCAGACCCCACGAAGCCATGGACCCAAACTGTCAGCAAGGCACTGTTCAAGCTGGTGATGGCTCCGTAATGGTGTGAGCTGTTTTTTCATGGCATGGACTTGGTCCTTTGGTGCGACTGGACCGACTGAAATGCTGGAAATGCTTCTGTTCAGCTACTTGGAGATCACTTGCAGCCATTCATGGACAACAAACAACGATGGGATTTTTATGGATGACAATGCGCCATGTCACTGGGCCACAACTGTTCGCGATTGGTTTGTAGAACATTCTGGACAATTCCAACGAATGATCTGGCCACCTAGATTGCCCGACATGAATCCCATCGAGCATTTATGGGACATCATCGAGAGGTCTGTTCGTGCCCAAAATCCTGCACCATCAACGCTTTCACAATTATGGACGTCTATCGAGACAGCATGGCTCAATATTCCTGCAGAAGACTTCCAACGACTTGTTGAGTCCATGCCACGTCGAGTTTCTGCACTTCGCCGGGCGAAAGGAGGGCCGACACGATATTAAGAGGTATCCCATGACGTTTGTTACTTCAGTGTATATATATATATATATATATATATATATATATATAGAGAGAGAGAGAGAGAGAGAGAGAGAGATAATTGATGAAAATGATAGATATTTGTGATTATTTTATATTCATTCTATTATTACTATTACTTTTAAAGACTGTAAACGTCAATTTATAAACTGAATAGTGGATGCTTTCATTGTTACCGATGTAGCCTTGCCGATACGACCTTTGTCACGTGCTATGATTCTTCATAGTTTCCACAGTTGCCTACGAAGTTTCTCATCACCTACTTAAACTGCGTCATTTATATTATATTCTGTTTTTACCTTTATGCGTATTTTGAATATCAGCACTTTTTAGCAGAAGAATATATTCTCTTTTTCATCTTTTCAAAAAAATTTTTAATATTTGTTCGCTATAAAGAAAGCTTTTGATTAAGTATCTTGAACCTTTAAACGAGACTTAATCAAAAGATTATATTAACTGCCGTACAAAATTTCTTTTGTACACCAGTTAATATTCGTCCAGTTAAAAAGTTGGGAGAGCAAATGTTTAGTTAGGTTCATTATAAACGTGTGTTAATTGATATAGCCTCAATAGCAGACAAAATAGTTTGCACGCACCTATGTGATGATAGTTCATTGCATCCTTTTGGTTCGTGTGTTAATTGATATAGCATCGTTTCTTAGCGATTTGATTAATAATTTGTGGACATTTCGGACATAAAGTTGAATACAAGTTATTATAATTGCTGTTAGTAGTTTGGATACGTATAAATATTATATATGTACTACTCATATAAAGTGCCTGAGATAGGGCCATAGGACACGGGTAGGACCATTTAATTGTCCAATTCTTTGTTCCAAATATTGAGTTGTTCAATGTTAAAAATGGAAATAAAGCGAATTAAAGTAAACACATAACTAAAAACAAAAATTCAGTAAACACATAACTAAAATAGAAAATAAGTTCGGAGTCGAAATTTCGAAATAAAACACAAAAGAAAAGAAATTGAATGATCTCAATTTGCCTCTAATATACATAATATTTCTTTGGGAGTAAAACTAAAAACATTGTAAAGCTTCCATAACTAAATATACGAACTTTTCATGGTGATTGTAACCATTTTTTAGATTTTTATTAGAATCCAATAAATTTTATTTGCAATTTATAATGTTGATTCATTCAAAAAATTGAAAAATTTACATATTTAAAATCCTGTTTAAAAGAAGTTGAAAAAAGTGCATTATGGGGATTTTTGCTTCCAAATCACAAATAACCCGCATGCATACAAGTGTGAAAAGAAAGATTTGATTGCATGGATATATTTATGCCCTCACATATACCTAAACTTTTGTCAATAAATCTGGTCATGTAACAATATAAAATGGTTTAAAAAAATGTAAGATGTGATAGAAATTCAAATAAGATCAGTACAATCGCTACAAAAGACTTAAAGCAATTTATTGTGCATGGTAATTCTCTAAAAATTTACCAGAGGAATTAGATTTTAATTTCAATCGGCAAAGCAAAACAGACCAATTATTTGACAACACTATTTTGCTTCAGTTTATATAAGGAAAGGGGTGAATCACAGATAAGCATCACTAATATTGGCTAACTCATTCAATTTTGATGTAATAGATTATTCATTTGGAGATAAAAGATCAGATCAAGGTTATTCAAACAGGTCTCATTAAGTGAATACCAAAAAGGATGAGTATTCAGGCAATACATCTAGTACCGCAGTTCTAGCAGTGCAAGCGTAATAGGCGGGAATCACTCGTACCAAATCTACTCTATTACGGAGAGTACTTTCGACTCAAAGCAAAACTTGAATACTTCATCGTCTTGTAATAAAGGCCTACATGAGTAATCATGAATGTATTTTCTGTTCTCAGACCTATACTATACTACATATATTCATTAGTGTTTGAGTTACGCTTGGTTTGGTGAGACGTTAAAACTGATTTCGGAGATTTTTGAAATGTCTTAATTAATTGAGCAAAGAAATTGCAATAAATTTTGTTTGCGGAAGCGTAGGGAATCGGTGAGCATTTCTATATCGGAAAGAAATAGTTATAAGTGATATAAATAGTTCCAAGAAGGCAGAGAACGCGTTAAGACGAAGAACCCTCTGGTCAACCATCAACCCCAATCGATGAAGCTCACGTCCAAAAAATTAAAGATTTGATGCTTGCAAACCGTCGATTTACGATTAGAGACCTTGTTCCTGATGTTGGAATTTCAGAAAGGTGTGTTAATACCATTTTGGGCTTCAAATGCTTCAAATCTGGATTGGTACCGAAAACACTGAATGAGCCATATCACATTGCATTGATATTTCGTGGCATTTTCGCCAAAAATGAAATCCATATCGTTTCACAACCACCGTATTCACACCGTGCGACTTCTGGCTATTCCATAAGCTAAAAAGACCACTCCGGGGACCGTTTTGAGTCGATTGAAGAGATTCAACGTGAATCGGTGAGCACTTTGAAGGCCATCCCTGCCGATGACTTTTTAGCATGCATTGAGGATTGGAAAGAAAGTTGGCATAAGTGCATTGTGTCCGGAGGGGATTACTTTGAAGGCGATGAAATAAATTTGGAAGAATAAATAAAGAGTTTTTTAAAATAAAATTAATTATTCTTACATTTTGGGCACAGTTGTATGAATAATGTGAATGTTTACAAAACAAACGGGCACTAATGGCTTAAGATTTTTCTGTTTTGGAAATTGTGAAAGAAAATTGCGCAATCGCTGTAATTGTTTTTCTCGTAATTCTTTGATTTGCCATAAATGAAAGAAAAAAATTTTCATATCCAGCGATGGATGCCGTTCAGGAAGAAACACGTAGAATAAATCACAGGGTTGTCAGATTCCTTTTTCTTAAGGAAAATAATAAATATTTTTCATAAAACCATGGAAATGATTCTAGCTACATAAATACTTTTTATTGTAATTTTTAAATTTTGGAAGAACTTTGTGTCGACAACATTTAAACCAATACAAAATGATAAATAATAAAGATATAAATTTGCCAGAGGTCTATTATAAGCAGAATGTTAGAAAAAAACAAATACAAACTTAGAAATTTAAAAAAAAATATATTGATTTGATTTTGAGTTATGTTTTGCAACAGTATCAATTTTTTGTTCATTTTT
Source organism: Caerostris darwini (assembly GCA_021605075.1). NCBI lineage: Eukaryota > Metazoa > Arthropoda > Arachnida > Araneae > Araneidae > Caerostris > Caerostris darwini. The sequence goes on from BPLQ01000776.1 coordinate 305,625, forward strand.
ACCCTTATTTTAACCAATAAAAATTAAAAAAAATAATAATTAATTTTTTTTCTTTGAAATCATAAGTTTTTAATTGTATTCAATTCAAAATTGTGTACAAACATATTTCAATAATTTCAAAAAAATTTCTCCGAAGGTGTTTGTGTACCTTAAAAAAATTATCCAATGTGTAGTTATTCCAAACATAAAAATTCTCATTTATATTTCAAAAATATTTTTTTTATAAGAAATTTTCTTCAATTTGTAATCTTCTTTATTAGTAATTATTTTCTAAAATCACAAGAAAATGCATTTTACACATATAATGCATTAACAAAAATTATGATCTAAAAAGTTTTTAACATAAAAAAGCGTTTTATTTAAGAAAATTATAATTATTTTTTTGCAATATCACGTAATACAAATTTATTTTCATAATTGTAAAACATATTAAAATTATGTCATACATAGTTTATAATTAATCATGTCATTAGTATGTCATACATAGTAATTTATACTAAATTAGGTTTTTAAAAATTGCTGAATGTCGCCAGTCATCAGACGCTTGCAGTTTTATACCAAAAAACAAGAAGATCTTCAGACTTTAATATCAACTCATCAGGACCTATTTAAAAATTTTCATATTAAACACAAGTATTGTCAGAAAGAGAAATATACTAATACTTTCAACTACATACTTTCAAAAATTTTAACTTTATAGTTATAAAAATCTAACCAAAAAATTAACACAATTTATAAAAATATAAAAAAAACTATACAATTAATATGAAGCGATTAAGTTTATTTTTAACAAAACTAAACAAAATATTTTTATCCAGAGCCAATTTCAATAGGTTCCAATTATTCAAATAAATTGAAATTTCGCAATCGTCATTTTTCTAATTTTTCGAGAATTTTTGTAGAATATAAAATGTTTTTAACAATACATTTCTTGGATATTATTGTAATAAGTACATAAATTTAAATCTGATAGTTATTAAGATATGCCCTGCTATAATATACATCACTTTAATTTAATTATAACTAGCCGTTTATTGTGAAACCCTAATTAAATTATTCATAGCGTTACTCAATTTGTCCAATAAAGCAAATATTTCAATAATATTATCAAAATTGTAAATAAAATAAATTAAATTGTTGTTCGTCATAAACTAAATTAAAATCTTTTCACAACCAAAATTATATAAATAAATAAATAAAAATATAAATAATGATTGTTTGTTTTGCTCTGATTGTTAATACGTATTATGTTATTTAGTAGTCATCACCTACACCACCATTTGTAAACCTCCAAATTTCCTTTCTTCACCATCAAAACGGTATTACGTTTATTCTAATCACACCTAATAATAATCATATAATAATGACCTCGAAAAGATTTAACCTAATGGACAATCAATCACCATCGCTTTTGTGTCTTTTTAGCACTATTTGAAAGTGCTATTTTTCGGAGTTTTAAGTGTATACACTTAAAACTCCGAAAAATAAAATTCCAATATATTTTTCTTTTGACCAGCAATTTCAGTTTTAATGTTAGGGTTTACATATATGGTTTGTTATAAAAGAATAATCGCAATAGATTTTCTATTGAATCTGGATTGAAGAAAACAATTTTATTTTTAGAAAATGAGGAATACCTTAATCAATAATTATGAATAACTAGGAATAACTTTTCAAAAGGGAGAACAGAGTTTATATATATATATTATACTCACTTAAAAAGTCCCACTAACTTATGCAACGTAGTCTTTTGGGGCCAAAGAAAAAACGTTTTTTTAAATAAAAACTTTTTTTTCAAATACCACAGAAACAATCAGCTTCACGGATTTTGTTCACAATTAGTGTGTTAAATAGGATTGCAGTTTCTGCAGTTTTCACTGGTAGAATTAGGGGAAAAAAAAAAAAAAAAAAAAATTAAGCCTTAATAATATTCGTATCATCGCTAGATCTTCACTGAAAAGTTATCGTTTGAAATTGCTTCAAAAAAATTAACTTATGCGACAATGTAACTGATTAATAAAATTAATTAACATGGTTAATTAAGCACTCACTCCAAAAATTTCCATCGTTATTTTTCAGTTTCTCATTGCTAAATTTTCCTCTAAAATTTTCCGAGTATATTTGTTCAATGTGTAAAAAATAGTCTACCAATCGATTTAAATTGCTGTGAATTTTAAATTTTATAAAAGAGCCCACACAATGCAATAACTTCATTCATTAACTTAAAATATATTTTACGCTTTTTGTAATGATTAAAAGCAAGCAAAATTTGCTTTATTTCACAGAAAAACGTTAGTAAACAATAAAAATAATTTAAATTATTTAAATAATAAGTACACTTGTTTTTTATTTAACTACAGTTATATCATTTAAAATCACCTCCTATAAGTAAGTGAACTTTGAATGGTTAAAATGCTTTATAAGGCAGCTCAAAAATGTGTAATTTTTTCTACAACTGTCTAAAATTTTCTAAGCCATTGGCACCATATAGATGAATGAAGACCTTTACTTATTTTTTACCTGCCTCATATTAAATAATGAAATTCTGATTTAAGGTTGTTTATTAAGTAATGTTTTTCAAATATAAATAGAAGCGACTAAAAAGAAATAGAGTTAATTTATGTTTATTGCTAATTTATGAAAATGGAAGGAATTTCTTTTCATGACTGTATCTCATGATTTTATTAAAAGCCTGCTTTAAATAAAAAACTTATTAGAAATTTGGCCAAACGATTTATTAGAAGGCAACTGAATAATTATTTAGCATTGTTATTCTTTATTCAATTCCTTCTGATAGCTCACAGTCTCCCTATATATATCTTGTTCAAATTTTGAATCGTTAATAAAATACTTTTTATTCATCCACTGAAGTTCAAATACATTTTTTTGAACTTGTAATGGATGACACTTGATGTTAATACAGTTTTTTAAAATATTAATTCAGTAAATAAATTTAATTAATTAATTTTAATTTTTTTTTTAGATTTAAGTGGCATATATCTACCAATAGATGGCGCCAGATAAACTTAAAAAAATTAATGAAAATTATGTATAAAGGACTTTCAGCAATATAGTGAAAAAAATTAGGAATTAACTTTAATTTTTTTTTTTTTTATATATTACTCGTTATGTGGTTATTTTCAATTTAAATCGGATTAAAATCAAAGAATTTCATTCAGTCTTTCTCAAAATTTATTTGAAGAACAAACATAAAGATACGTGATGTTGAATTGATTAGTCAGAGTTGTATAAAGTAAAATATTCAACTATTTTATGGTCTTTTCTTGTTACTTTTCAATCTGGAGATCCTATAAAATATTTCTAACAAATAAAATAACTTAATACTATTTTTACTTACTTGTGGTTAAATGAAATAAAGGATTTGTGTTGTTTGTTTCACCAACGTACAACAACCAGAATTTTCCCATTTCGGGATCATTTGCAATGTTTGCTATATCATAAACATACATCTTTCCTGACATTATCTTCCATTTGAACCTGAAATATGAAATGCCACTTAAATAAGGAAATATTTCCCACTTTAACTGATAGTTCTATTATACTATAACAATTTTTGTAGAGACGGGAATCTGGAAATCTGGGAATAAATTCATAAACTGTATGAGAAATATTGATAAACTGGTAACAAATTTTGTATAAATACTTTCTATAAAATCTAACATAAGATATTTTTAATTTTAAAAAAACGGGATGAACTTTATATGAGTTTTTAATCTATTAATCCCACGTCGTGGCAATTTTAATTTCGTATTTCATTATTGTAACATTCCCTACTAGAGACATGCACACATGCTCAAACACACGGATAGCGTGCATTTGTTGAAGACACTTCGTTGTGTAACAAAGAGACTAGATAAAGATTTTGAGAACCAGTGTAAATGTCTCACATCGGAAATAAGACTATTTGGAGGAAAAATAGTGTGATTTGCTTATAATGCCCAGTATGAAAAAATTACACAGAGTTATCCTTCGAAAAATGTAAATCACCTGTTTCTCAACCTACAAGTCACATAAGAGGGATTGCTTGCGTAATAAGTGAAACACGGCCTTGAATTGGAAAAAAAGGAATTCTTAACAACAAAAAACTTTACTTTAATATTTAGCTTGTTATTCATGAACATTTTAAAAGATAACTGTTTGAGAAAATTACATGCACATTATTATTTTTTTAAGAAAAAAAATGTTTATATGTTATCCATCTGAAGAGACCCTTCCATATAAACCTAGACATTTTAAGAAACATAAACCGTTAGCACTATCATTGTGTCATGTCTATCTCAATCACCTGTCTCTTACACATACAAGTCACATTGAAGGGTTGTTCGTCAGACAACTAAGCGAAAAACACTGTCTTGAATTGAAAAGAAGGAATATTTAACAACAAAATGGTTCATTTTATGCTAATCATGTTATTCCCGAACATTTTCAAAGATTATTGTTTTAGAAAATTTCATTCACCTTACCATTTTTAATAGGAATAACTGATATCGTGTTATTCAAATGAAAACACCTTCTATATAACACTACACATTTTTAAAACATAAACACTATCACTATCATGGTATCCTGTTTAACTCAATGAAATCACGATCATCATAGAAGAAAGTCTACTGACCTCAACTCAGATTGTACTACTTGGTTTCAAAAGAAATTTGGAAACCCCAATCCCAGTCTTTTCAATCTTCTCAAGCCAAACAGAAACACTTTCTAACCCACCTAATTATACCGTCCAATTTTGGCGGATACATGGGTGTTTTTTGTTCGATATTGCATGTTGAATTTTTTAAATTGACTCAACCGGATTTCAAAAATTCAATTCAATTTTCATCTTTTACGAAAATAAATAAAATTGAATGTACAAAATTTAATACAGGTATTCCATTCTTCTATAGATTCTTCTAGATAGGTATAGATTCTTCTATTGTTGATTGCTATAAGATATTTCTATTGTATTCCGATAGCCTGTTCTTAATATTACCTTTCAAATATTTTGTAACCAAGAGAGTTTAATCGCGACATTTACGGAAACAAATTCTATGACAATTTCATATATTTCCTCCTTTGAAAATTAATCACACAACAACCCTTTATATGAATAACTTAAATGAATGAATGTAATGAATTACTTGTATTTTGGATCTTCTACTTCAGCTAACTCCATGACTTCAGCAGCTGTGTAATTTTCTGGGACTCGGAGAGCAATGGTGTGAATGACGTCTTTCTTCTCCCCGATATACAGAGAAAACTGCACGTTCATTTTTGGGCCTAAGTAGTCCTTCAATTCTGATACCGGGTCTGTGATTGAAATTAAAAGACTTTAACAAAAAAATAATGTAGTTAAAATACATTATTTGTCTTTACAAATATTTACTCTATAAAATATTTTAACGATATTATTTTTAAATTTATCAACAAATAATTCAAATATTCAATTTATTTTCGAGACGATGTCTATATAAAAAACGTAGCAGAAAATTGAATAATAATTTCTGGGAATGCATCAATTTATATTATCAAAAAAATAAAAATTCAATTTATGATAAAATAAAAACAACCTAAGGGTGTCTTTTTTTTAATTTAAATTCTTTATTAACTTAATATTAGTTATTAAATCTTACTGAAGATAAAAGTAAATAAACCAAGCAATTAGTTTTAATAAATTGTTTCGTATATTTTAAAGTCAAGAAAATGAAGAATATGAAAATTGGAATGAAAGGAATTTACTAAATTTATAGGAAAATAATTACGAAAATTTGCCCCATCTGAAAAGTATTTGCTTTAAAAATTTTCACACTCATCGTTTACAAAAATATTATCACTAATTGAAAATATTGCTCGAAAAATATTTATTGTAAAATACATACAATTTATTTATACACTTCTATACTCAAAAAAAAAGTAATGAAATTACGTATGAATGTTGTGACATAATTTGTGAGTTAAACGTTAATTTTTTTAATTAATTTATAATTTAATTTTACAAATCAAAAAAATTAAATTAATAATTAAATGGAATTAATTTAAGTATTTTGATATAATTAAATTACGCTAATTTTTTTACATTTAAATGAATTCAATGAACATTGTGGAAATGTATTTTTTTCTGTTAATGTTTTTTTTTATTGTTATTACATTGTCATTTTCTTTATTACTGCACATTTATTTTACTTTAATGCTGCACATTTATTCCTTACAATAAAAATGTGTCCTATTAAATTTAAAATTAATGATTCTTATCAAGATGCAAAATAAATTTAAGGACTTTATCTCAATATTTATCATCTTGATACACTTTAATTGGTTCAGAAAAACGTAAAATATTCTGTCATTTGTAATATATTTAATTAAGTTACTATGTACCATAAGACTTTTTTAACTGTAACATAATACATTTATACGGAATTTTAACTGTAACTTATTTGCTTTTAGTTGTAAAAGAAATATGTACGGACAATATTAGAAATTCAATAGTATATTTTGTATAACCTCCTCCCTTATAAATATTACTCAAAAAAAGTACGTTTATAAAATTATAAAAAGTATTTTAGTGTTTCTAATTAAATATGGAAACAAGTGGAATTTACATCAAATAAAAGATGTTGCGCTGCAGGTTACAATTTTGGAATTTATTAGTAAACTGATTAGCAGAATGAACCTCACCATCTCCATGTTTTCTAGGATTAGCAGAGCAGTTGGTCTTGGAAACATCCATTAGAGTCTTTCCATTTAACAGAGGTAAGGTTAAATAGGTAGATAAGAAATCTGTTGAGGTTGAGTTTAAATGATCCATCAAGTACTTGAGTGCTGCATTTAATTTCCAACTTTTACTGTTCTCCTGGCCACTTGAAATAAGAGCCTAACATGCATGTAAACAAAATTGTTCATTTTGGAATGTAAATACATCATAAAATAAAATAGATTGAATGTACACAATTACACGTTGATTTGTAATTATAAGCGAGTTAACTATTTTGCGGAAATTTAAAGTGAAAGTAAACCATTTAAAAGTATCGACTAAATACATATGTGTGACAATTAATTAAAACCAAAAAATTCAATCCACACATTAAATTGAAATTCAATGAAATATAACGAATAATAGATCAATAAAATACATCGAAACTCTAGATACGTTAAGACTACGCTCTACTAAGCAGTAACTGATTCAATAACAGCATGAGAAGAAATATAAATTCATGAGATTGACCACATTATAACTTGAAGCCCATGATTTTCTTACATGGTTCAACAGAAAAAAAAAACTCCCAGTCAAAAAAAAAACTATTTATATAAATGGTTTAACCAATATTTTAATCACTATGTTTAACCGAGTGATACCACAAATTTTCCAACATAAAGCTTCTAGAGCACTTACACTTTTATGAAATAACATGGAGTACGAGCATCAGCATTAGAAGCAAAACATTTTTGAAGTAGGTAGATCAATTATGACCATGATCCCGTCGTGATATTCAATGACCACCTCGCAAACAATTAGAAGTTAAAGTATTAGTTAAAGGCATTCATATTCTTTTACGCTTCGATAGAAGATATCCATCTGTTATCTTCTTTTCCTTTTTTCATTAATAAACACAACTTTCAGTTGATATATACAAAATATTCATTCACATTCCAAAATACTTATTCGAGCAACCGCTCGCCATCAGCAACTCCGTCGCGTTCCTACTTTCTGCCCTTGCTCTTACATTCGAATCCCCGTGTAAGACAACAGCCTTATATGGAGTTACAGGAGGAGGAGGAGTTATGGAAGAGTCTCTTGTTCGTGGCGCCATCTGTTGTTATTTATGATGACAAATAGTTTACACATCTGAACAGGTATACATACAATTAACCAGTATCGATAATTCAAATAACTTATATTATAAAATAACTGATTAACACATCATTCCTAAATATCATATAAGTTGATACACAGATTGTTAACAAATTTTACCAGCAAATCCTGATTATTGAAATTTTCACAGATCTTGTCTGTATTTTTAAAAATTTAAAATTCAAAGCACTCTTGTTGTTTGAATGAAAACATATATTACCCAATTAATTTCTATTTCCCATGGAAGGTTACAATACTGCATTATTTATTCACTTGATATTATATTTCTTGATTTTGTGACATTAATTTATAACTACATATAATTATTGAGTTTTTGTGACATTTAAAATCGTTTTATTTCATCAATTGCTGAGAAAAAAGACATTTGGATTCAAATTTAAAATAGAATGTCTTAGAAATATTTAAAATAATAATAATTGCAATGCTATTCTCTAACTTAAATTAAAAATGATAACAAAAGTAAAAAATAATATTTGAAAAATTTTAAAAAACAATTATCTGACATTTTAAAAAATAATAGGCAAGTGAAATTATTCGTTTTTCAGTAATAATAAAAATAACATATGTACTGTAAATATATTTTACAATAGTTTAATTAAATTGTCCTTAATTTTCTTCTTAATTGTACCTGTAAAAAAATATTTTTTCTTTATTAAAAATAAATAAGACATTTAAATTTGTTTTTTTCCAATAATATATAGTTAAAAATGACTTCTCTGTAATATTTATAATTTTATCGATATATTTTACTTCAAATAAATCTAATTGCTGTCGATAAAATTATTTTTTTAATATATAATAACGCTTGAATTTATAATATTAGCAAGTAGTCAGTTTTGCAAATATTATAGTCATTTGTGGAGAACGGGAACTATTGAAAACAGTATAGCTCACTTGAGTAATTAAAGCTGTAGTATAAGCATTTCCAAAACTTCCATCCTGAAGTTGGAGTTCCATAAAATGGCTAATAGTATTTTCGTATAATGTTAAATTTGCTGACAAAAATAATTTGCCAACGTCTTCACTATTGTTGAAATTGCATGAGAGAGCAATAATAGCCACGGCCTGAAGTTCTGAAATAGAACATATGTATAATGTTATACTGTTTTAATTGTAATCGGCAAAATAGAAAATGTATAGTGGTGTCCAAAATTATGAAATGCTGTAAAAACTTATGTTTTTTTTTTAAGTTGTACACAGTATCATAATTATATAATACTAAATACTATACCAATAATTATATACCGGGTATTCGTACAATTTAGATTAAACTATAAAGGGAGAGATCGGATTACCTAAAAGTGGATAAGAAACAGTAATTTTCCAAATTATAATAAATGAGGTAATTGTTTTGGAAAATTTGACATTACGTACATTACATGTAAAATTAGCTTTAATCAATGCAGGATCAGCAATAACTGCGTATTATTTAATGTTCACACGGTATACAAAATTACCAGCATGCATATAAAGCATCATTCGTGGGTCCTCTAATGAAAAACTGCGTAAGAATCAACAGTGTGATGTTTATAAAAGTGTTAAAACTTGAATACCAACTACGTTATGTTATGTAGTAAGTAGTGCTAGATATGAAAATTTCAAATATCCCCATAGGATAAAAACTAAATATCTAGTATTTGTGTAGACCACAAGACTTTGCTTAATCTAGGAGAATTGGCATTACCTATGCACAATTAAGACAAAATTGATATTGATCAAAATCTCTTCGAAGAGAAAAAATAATACCTCAGAAAAACATTGTAAAGCATTTATTCTTACTTTTATAAGCATTTAAATAAATTACTAAAATTTCATTTTCAAAGAGTAATTTAAAATTACTATGCAATTTCTTAAAATGAATTACATTTAAATATAAAACCCACCTTCAATAAACGGATAGTTTGAGCTACTGTTAAGAATATTATTCAAATCCGAAAAAGCTTTCTGAGGCCAAGACTCCTCAGCATTGCAGAGAGCCAAGTATGAAAAAGGATGAGTGAAGCCCTTTGACTCCTTCACTTGTTCCTTCAAGCGCTTCACCAGGTTGTGCCCATAGAATTTCCGAGGATTGTGACAAGTTACCAACAAAGAATTGATGAACATGCTTAATTCGCTGTTAGTTAGGGATGATCTGGGTTGAAAAAAAGAAAAATTATTTTATATATAAAACTAATACGCTGTTTGAAACTAATACACTAATGCACTGTTTGAAATTAAAAAATTCAGAATTAGTGAGTTTTTATAGTTATAGGAAGTTTGAAATTTTAGGGGTTTTAGTAGCTTTTTATAAATATGTAAGTAAAGTATAAATATATAAGTAAAATAAAAACAAACTCATGTAATCAAAAATCAAAATCAGTATAATTTTATAAAAACAGGATTTTTCGAATCCTTAGGCTCTGTAATAATTTATGTTAAATAACAAAAAAGAATGTAAATTTATTGTTGCTTATATTTTGACAAGTGGTATAGGGATTTAAATCTTTAAATGTATTCAAATAAACTGATTACAATCTAGAAATAGGTCGGTACATTTCTATTTGCAGAGTGTGCAGTAAATTATAAAATACATTTAAAAATATCATAAAGTAGTATATCCAATAAGATTAGAAGTTATGGAAAGTTTCCTTTAAAGCCTAACTAACATTTTGAAAAGCGGATTACATTGTGCTGTTTTTAAGCAATTAAAAAAAAGTTTTGTTGAAGCTGTGAATTATCCATTTTTTTTTTCTGATAGTTTGCTACATGAGCTGCATGATAAATTAACTAATATGAACTACATCATCTTGTATAAGATATAATTTTCCAAGCATTTTCACTGATGAAGTTAGGCTACTGCAAAATATTTTATCTATTGTGTATAATAATCAACCATTGCAGATTATTTTTTAGCTGTAGCGGGTGAAAACATATCAGCGAAATTTACTTTTGGTGAGTACACCGGAATCACTTGGACAACGTTTCCCCAAAAGGTCCTTTTAGTTAAAATGCGTTTCTTCTTTTACAATTCATAAACAATTATACAAAAATAAACAATTCATAAATTTCATTTAAGGCAATCGAAGGAATTCTTTCTTTAATAGGAAGCGTTTTCTGAGCTTATAAAATTTAAAATACTTCCTTTATCAGAACGTATGATTTGATATATTGTCCAGTCAGAAGTTTTGACATTTCCTTGACACTGTCAGAACGGCTACAGTAATGGGGTATCACCTGATGTAGAACTATCTTTATTGAAGCAACAACTTGTTCCAGTCATTAAGGTTAGCTTAAATAGTATAAGTTAATTTTCATGTTATATAAATAACATTATTCTGTCAATTTTCATATTCACTGGATTTTATCAAACATTCTTGTAACGACGAACTGTGAAATTTTATTTATATATTCATTTACAATCATGAAACAAGTACAAAGTTATAGAATGCTCTAAAATGATTATAAACAAACACAAATTATTTGCCTGTGTAATTTTTATATTTGCTTATGCAATTTTGAAATATTACTGCTATCTTTTTATTCATAAATGATTTTGTTTCTAATATTGCATTGTTACAAGTGTAACAATTATATTCTAAAATTACGAATTGGCAAGTAACTCAATTTAAAATAAGTACACAAAATTTATTTCGGAAACAAATTACTTTTACTTAATGACTAAAGAATTAAAATTAAAAAAGATTAACTTTTAAAATACTGCAAGCTCCTTTATTACCTGATTGCGAGTTGACTTATTCCTAATGGGAACATCTATTGCACTTATTGTATTATGAAACGATAATAGCCAAGATTTCGAGACATTTTATCATCGGTTCCTATTACTTCTGGTTATGTATTTGAATTTCCTTCCTTATGATATTCAAAGTATGGCTAGTCATTTGTATCAAATTCACTTCCTAAACATTTTAGAGCTATCTATGTTTTGTGTACAACGTGTATTGTGTCCCTGTGTAAAAATATAATTCCTTAAATGTACTGAAATATAATATTAATTAAAAAGAAAAGAAATAAAAATAAAAAAAATAGCGAATTCATTTGCACCTACCTCAGCAGAGCCACTGCAGTTTTCAATTCAGTTTGCTTGGCCATTAGTTCTTCTTCGAGAATTGTCCCGTTGAAGTTTGCATCTGAAGCCAAGTACAGAGCTACAACAGCCCTTGAGGTGTAGTCGTGCCATTCCCAAACGGCAGATCTCTTCTTCTTTAGCCATGATATCGCATTCTGACGAGCTTCTGTTACTCCCTTAATAGCCAAAATTCCAGTTTCTGGAAAAACAGCACAGTAAAAAAACAGCACAGTAAAACAGCTTTAAGTAAATGAAATACAACAATATAAATTTATTAAAATTTTTTCATATGTTATATCACATATTATGGTTTTAAATATGGAATCATAAATATTTTTTCCTTAATTTGTAGTTCGGAGTTCAAAGAGGCATTTCCTAAGGAAATAAATTGCTATATTTCTGTAATAATATTATATTTTAATATAATATCAAGCAACAAGAAAACTTAGTCAGTACTCTGTATAAATCTGCAAGTTGCTGTATTTTGCATAGCCAAATAATATTCAATCAAGGTGGTCATTCATAACATGAAACAATCTTCGCCAATTAGGATGCGTGTAGTGTTAAAATAATCGGATATTAAAAGCAAACACTTTGTCATCATTGTTTAGATTTTTCATCAATATGGAACTGTTTCGTCCATATGTGATTGTTCAACGCGGGGAATTTCCGAAATTTCTGGAAAATCTGTTCATTAGCGAACTCATTGCTTGAAATACTTATTCTCCAGAAAATGAAGCGTCAAAATATATATGATTCATTTTTTTTTTTGTACTTTCAAATAAACTGTCATTTTACCCAGGTTAATGCTATGCATGCTAATTAATTTTGCTATATTTTATTTATTTGATATATTTATTTATTTATTTATTTATTTGCTATTTTATTTATTTGCTATATTTGTTTATTTCCTGTATGTGTAAGATTAATTTTTAAGGGTAAAAATTTAGCATATTTTGTTTATAGCTCAAATATTAGCCACATTTGTGAGATTTATATTAAATGGTAAGAATTTAGCTGATTTTGTTAAATTTAAAGCTTCTAGAATTAAAATATATAAATTTTTAATTAGCTATTCTAAAAATTTTCTACATTTGTGAAAAATAAGCTCAAACGTTTCTTTTGTAAACCCAATTACAGGGACTTTTGAACTCATCTAATGTATTCTTATTAGTCCTTCTAAAATTTTATACGATTAAAAATTGGTTTAATTAGAATCAAAATAATATTTCAATTATTTCTTATGTTCTTTCATGTGCATTTAAAGAAAATTAAACGTATACACAATTGCAGAAAAACTTTTTTTTTAATTTAAATTGGATTCAATAATGTTTGCAATGAATTTAACATGTGTATAAAATAAATACCACATCCAACTTCATCCGCTCCATTTGAGCAATCTTTTACGCCGTCACAAACTTTAGATCCAGGAACACAGGAATTATCATTGCAACGAAAGCTATCCTTGTTAATGCATTCGATATCCTCTGAAATAAATCGTTAACATAGAGGTTTATAGTATTTAAATCATTAAGCATACATTAAGAAACAGAATTATTATAACAAAAGTATACAAAGAATGATTAAAAATATACATTGTAAATAATAATAAAGAAACCTATTGTAAATAATTTTATGAAAATAAGAATAATTTATTGAAACCCAATAAACCTAAAAGGAATTAATTAAATAAAATTAAGAGAAAATTCCTAAAATAAAAAAATATACCACAATAACAAAGAAATGAAGTTATTAAAATTATTTCTTGTTATTTTATAAATTTTTAACTGATGATGAGCTTCAAAAAACTGGCGAATAGCTTCAAAAAATTGCTGCATAAGATTCCACGTTATGCCTATTGTTTATATTTGAATTTATTTGTTCTCAGATATTGCTAATGAAACTAATCAGCAGCATTCCATAGATTTGGGGATGGGAAAAGAATTAATATCAACCTCTTTTCCTCTGTTTTGAAAAACTAAATTAGTATGCTCCAGCACTCTCTGTCCTTACGTAATCGACTAAAAATTAATTCAATGTCGAATCATTATATTTTGCTAATTATTACATAAATTTTAATCTCCAGCATTGAATCATATTTTAGCCAATTGTAATTAATTGCTAGTTCCCTTTTATGTTTTAAATTAGACCATTGAAAAAATTTATATACGAGTCTTATTATAATTTAAGTAAGTTAATACAAAAAGAAATAATTTTTTCAGTGAGTTTGCAAAATACGTGAACTGTTACAACATTAAAACTGCATAAATTGTGACTTACTTATGATGAAGCTTAAATTGAAAGATAACGTACGGCCATAGTACATAACATATCGTTTTACAATAACACTCCCCAATGAAACAATCGGATTTTCGTTGCTGCCACCAGGACACAATTTATACTCCTCTGATGTTTCCAGAACAGAAATGTTTACAAAAGAGTCGTCACAGGAATACTAAAACAATAAATCAATTTATTAAAAATTGTGATAGAACATTTTAAAGTTACTTGTAGTAGAGTTGCATTATGCCACATTCTTATTGTTACGCTTTGAATAGCCATTACTATGTAAAATTTAGGCAGTTTAATTTTAATACATAATTAATTTTTCTGTACCATATAAAATGCTAACAATTTATCTATACATTTAACGGTGTTACCCATCATAAGATGTAAGCACATACTGATCTGAATTTTAATGAATTAACGAATCATGGATCAACTGATAAACCGTGGTGATGCTTTCTGTGCTTTTCTAACTTTCCAACATTTGTGTGTTGTGTTTATAAAACTAGATGCAAGAAACTAGATGTGGATGAAAATAGATGCGGGATGCTTACTTAGTCACAATCTCAATTAACTTGTTTATGATTGTATGTAAACAGAAAATTCTCACTTATCATTTTTATATTATTTATTTAAACTTACTTATTGATAACATTTTTGCTTTTGTTTTTACTTACCAATTTTCTTTTAAGAAATATTCAACTATTAATTTGTAAATTTTCTTTCGACTCTAAAATAACTTAAGTAATTGTAATAAGTAATAAGTAATAGATGTTAATAAGTAATTGTTTAAAATCAAATCACTTAACTTTCACGTTTTTATTATATATATATATATATATATCTATATATATGTAATGTATATATGCGTAAAACCTCGCTTAAATTGCAGGATACAGCAGATGTAAGATTATTACTGAAAATAATTTTATCTTCCCGACCTGAGCGTTATCAGAATTCAAACTGAAATGTGGATAATTTCGAGAGAATAAAAATTGTTGCATTTCTAAAGTTACCATTTTTTTTAAATAACACTTAAAAATTAGCATTATAATACTGATTTAAATATTAGAAAATTCTGAGTAAAGTTATTGGGTTCAAGAACATACCCGTGATATTATGCTATTTATTTGAATGCGAGTAAATTTCCCTGCAATAGCTGGTATCATCCAGCACTTTTCATTGGAAGATGCAGTTCCTGAATGAGAAATTGTTCCACTTAAAGACTTTTCTATTTGGCAGTTGTTGCATAGCACCATAGCTGTAAAATATAAGAAAAAAGGTATTTAATAAGATTTGATTTGTTTGCAAATACCTAGTACAAATATTCATTGTGTGAATAATAGATAAAGTCGTTTTTATTAGAGATCTTTATGATTGCATATTTAACATATTATTCAATATTAAAATTAAAAATAAATTATATTCATTAAAAAAACTACATTCTATAAGGATATGTCGTAAATATTTGTTAAATAAGTAATTAATACATTTTCCGAACGCAAAATGTGGATAGAAGTATGCAATAATTAAACTTTTATTTTAAGATATTTTTAGGGGTAAATAAATTAATTATTCAGATATAAGATATTTTTAGGGGGAAAAAGACCGGCATTTCTTACTGACAGATATTAAAACTGTAGATAATTATCATTAACGTAATCAGATGTTGAAAATAATGCGACATGAAGTTATGCACGCTTCATAATAGCAAATTCTAGCAAAGCAATATGCAAAAAAGAAAACAACAAAAAACACAACCATTTTTTTATTAAAATGTAAATAATGTAGTAAATAATTTAAATAAAAAATTATTAATAATTTTAAATAAAAATTATAAATGAAAAAAATGTATATAATGTGACAGAAATTAATTTTAAGATATTTTATGCTGTCGAAAAACATTTATTTGGATCTTAGGTCTAATTTATTCGGATCTAATGGTCGCGTGGCTAGCGCTAAGGCGCTCGGTACCACAGGTTAGGAGTACGTGAACCGACGGTGCCGTATGTGATTGTAGTAGTTCAGAATCCCCGTTAAACTGTAGGTACAGGTCTGTTTATCCCACGAGTGCACAAGATGATTATAGAGCGACAAACCAAACCTTGAAATTGAATACCTTTTCAACGTAAATTGAAATTTAAAACTGTGCGCAAAATATTACAAAATCATCTTTCATCTTCTGTAATGGGTTTAATAAGTTACTGATCCCAGTTTGTATCATGTTGTTAGCACGAAATTAGATTCATTTTCAGGGATTTTAGTCCACTCGTTCATCGATTTCATCATTTATTTTCTAAGAGACTGTCGATGTGCGACACTACCCTTGAAAATAAAATATCGAAAATTTATATCGACATATTAATGACAGAAAATTACCTGATCTAAAAAGTCGTGCCGCATTAACTTTCTGTTGAACGCACCAGGTAGGAACACATCTGATGCTATGAGTGCTTGCTTTGCGTGTAAGTTGCTTTGATAGCATTTTCTATAAAAATGCAATTTTCATGCAAAAAGTACACATAAGAATGCCTGATTGTAAAGGATAGTCCATCCAAGTATTGAATTGTTTAACTTCCATCCAATATTTGAAGGAATCCATGAATTGTTCGACTGCCAACAATGATCTCGAACTGTACTGATTTCTGTATACTATCCAGCACTCTCTCTATGACCAGGAATTCCTTATAAATATGCCATCTAAATGACAACTATCATCTGATGATACTACACGCTGCTAGTCCAGTGTGGATGCGTTTTAGCCATAAACTATTTCTGCGCTGGAGTAAATGTGTGCCTTTGCCTTGTTCTATACATGAATATACAATGCTCTGTGTGCAGCGAAATTAAAACAATTGACGGACTTAATCGAGTAATAACTTGTATCAACATTTCATTTTAGCTTTAATCGATATTAACTGTTGCTGTGCACCTCGCATGCCAAAGAACGTTTGGAATATAATCGTCTAATGGCTGGCTTTGCATATCCCACAATTACTTGTTCATGACAAAATGATTCATTTTGCAGTGTTGTATAAGTAGGTGAAGTCTCACCCAAGAGTGTCCTGGACTCTGAAACACAGAAATCGGTCGTAATGCAAACATTAGGGTCTTCCCGTTCCAGTTTGTGTCTCGATTAGGGTCGTTTTCGAAATTTATAAAGGGACATTATACACTGATCTTAATGTTTTTAATCTTTTCCATGTTTCTCTCGACCTGCATATCTTTTCCATATGCATGCAGGAGGTGCATTGCAGGAAAGTGAATATGAACTGATGTAACTTATGATCTGTGTTATAAACTGTGTACTGAAATATAAACTCGCATATAATTCTGATTTCGTAATATTTCTTTCTTAAATGCATATGCAACATAATAATAGGAAATGGAAAATCGGTAGGTTGTAATAGGAAAATGGATTTGATTGATATGTTTGTATACAAAAATGAAGATAATAATGACAAAACGGATTTTATGCCATTTTTTCCCCTGTAATCACCAGATACAGATTTTCCCTTCTTTTATTTCCGATTATTTCTCATTTTCTATAAGTTTAGAATGATAATAAATTTTATTTATGACATATGTCTATACATATGCATATGGTTTATAAATCTGACTCAAAATTATATCGCCGAATTACTATAAAAATGTTTGCATTTGATGTAATTATCTCATACTTAAAGACTAATATAAACCAGACAACTATTAAGTTAAAATTAAAGTAAATCGTATTTATTGATTTAACTCACATTTATTTTAATAAATTCGGAGATTTCTTCTACATTACAATTACTTGGAAGTCCTACATACAAAGTATATATACAATCGTGATTCATCTCAGATACACATATGTATGTTAGTCTTAAAAAAAGGCTAAAGAAGTTAAAAAAGTAACTGTTCAGAATTGTTTGTTTTAATTGTCAAAAGCAGGTAAATTTATACGCAGACTTTCAATAAATTCATGACTTTAAATATTTTTAAGAAGTAATAGCATGTTACGAAAATTAAAACACAGCTGTAGAAATAACTTAAAAGTTTTTAAAATTGCAAAGAAATGATTGCAAGATTATGACATTTTCACATTTTAAGATTGAAAATCTCATAACAGTTTACCACATTTTACCACATTAACATTTTTAACAGTTACCAGATTAAAGGATTAGATTAATAACTAGATTGAAAGTTATCAGAATACCAAATTATTAAAACAAAATGCATTCATATAGAAACACGTTTTAAATATTTTTTTTATAATTTTATTAATAAATTTCAACTTTAAAGGATTTCAATTAAATATTAGTCTCATCTACCTATAATACGGAAAATGTTTAGTAACATGTTAATAAATCTAATGAAAGTATTTCTTGTTAAGGGGGACACAAATATATGATACGTAGATATTAATAACAACAGCAATGATTTGCAGAAAACTTTTTTTTTTAAATCTTATTTGACAATTTATAAATTATAAAGCTTTTTTAGATACTTACATAAATGACATCCGAATACGAGGAAAACAATTGTAAAGAGCTGCATGATTTCAGCTTAAGAACACTTAATAAAATCGATGGATGTTATCTTTCTTTTGCTCAATGATCTTACGTTGACACTCGGTTTCGTTCCAATTGCAATACCAGTCGATAAACTAAGTTTAAATACTAGTTGGTAAAATTATATCTTAGCAAGGTACTTTGAGATAACTCTTTTGAAAAATCATCAGACACTTCAATTTCAACGTCTTGTACTATTCATGCTCTTCAGAAACAGAAACTGTAAAGATAAAAGTCTTTGCTTTCTTCTCAAAATAATCTATTAGAATTGAAGGACTTTATACCCTTTCTAAGAAAACAATTGAATAAAAGCCACCCTTTCACTTTACTCTGGTGATGCAACTTTGTTGTTTGTTATTGGTTAATAATTCCGCACTGAAGAGAAAAGATAAGGAAATATGATACTAAAATTTAAAGTGCAAAAATTCTTTTTTCTTTCAGAGCAAAAAAATAAATCATAAGTTTATCTATTGAGAAAAGATTAAAGACTCATAATAATTACTTGCAATATAATTAAATTATATATATATATATAGACAAAAGGATTCCACATATTTAAAAACATTCTATTACAAACAAATTTAAAAACATTCACACGTCAACACAATATGAAGCTTCAAATTATCTTCCAAGTTTTGAAGGATAAAAATGCTTATTTTTAGTGTAGGTCAAAATTTGTAATAAATAAATTTATTATAATATTTTTTTTGTAATAAAAAATGATATTTCCTCATTTTATTATTGTAAATATGATGAATTGTATTTGTATAATATATTGTATATTTAATACATTATATACTTATATAGAAATATATAATATATTTATTTTATTATATCTTGTTAATATATCTTTATGTCCACTAGGAGTGATGCCCTGTTGTCATTTATGTTAAATATAAGTAATAATAAAAATAAGTTTGAAATAAATTCTCTTGAGAAACCTTTCAAAATTACAAAATTCGTATTTGGAAAAGTTTCAAAAAGAAACTTATACTATCCATTTTAAATATATTTGTTGACCTTGTTCCCATTGGAATCTAAGATTTTAAAAAAAATACTTATTTTTCAAATAAAATGCCATCAAACAAAAATAAGTACAAGATTTAAATCAGAAATACGAAAAGTCCATGTGACGCGAATATAAAGTAAACATGAAATAAATAAATACTTAGATTCAAACTAAAATTTAAAAAAATAAATAAATAA
Source organism: Caerostris darwini (assembly GCA_021605075.1). Taxonomy (NCBI): domain Eukaryota; kingdom Metazoa; phylum Arthropoda; class Arachnida; order Araneae; family Araneidae; genus Caerostris; species Caerostris darwini. The sequence continues at coordinate 325,612 of BPLQ01000776.1, forward strand.
AGTAAAAAATAACATGTAAATATATAAAAGTATTAAATAAAAGCTACGGGTATTGTAAGATCAAACTATAGGTGCTAGTAAAAATATTTGAAATGAATAAAAAATAAATACTTATATAAAAAAAAAATTAAAAATAATATTTATATAAAATATAATATTTGTAGTATTTGTTATAAGAAAAATAATTTAAAATTTAGATTCGTAATTAAAATAATGAGTAAATAGAAAGTGAATCACTGATGATTTAATTTAAAATTTAAAATTTCTAAAATTGTCATGAATTAATAAATATATGATAATTTCAAATATTACTTCGTCAGTCCCAAATTCTTTCATTTTCATCCGATTTAACTGTTATTTGTAATTCCCCTTAGTTAATATTTGTATTTAAATTATTTATAGTCGGAAATTGATTTATAAAAAGTTGATTTTATAAAATGCTTAAAATTGCCAAATAAAAAATATTTTAATTCTTTCTAAAAATTTTAAAACGTCGTTTAGCCAATATATTAATAACTTTTAATTTACAACAGGCTTTTATTAAATATCAGTCGTGAAAAATCTTCTTTCGCTTCCATCAATTGGCAATAAATAACCCTAAAAAAAGGTCCACCTTTTTACTCTGCCGGAAACTACTATTGGTTTGAGAACATAAATTAAAAAAAAAACAATACCATATACAAAGCTAGTTTCAATTAAAGCTTATTAGCTAATTTGGTGGAGATAAAGGCAAGTGTCAATCATCATTGTTAACTATTTGGTGAAAATGGGTTAAAAACATCCTTAGACTCTTAATATGTATGTATAAATTATATTTATATATGCATGTTACACATAAAATTATTTAACGTTTACTGAATTATTTTGCTTAAGTTTTATGTTAACTAGATGCTTTTCGTAGTTTAAAAAATATTATTACAAGTACTTGCATTTGCAATTTAATTTCGGATTAGTGACCTGTTTAAACACTTCAATTCAATTATGGGAAAAGCTGATTCGTGGACACTTTTTCAAAGGAAAGAAAAGAAATATTTAATTGTATGATTATTAGCTCGTGAAAGAAATTGAAAAAAAAATAGTAAACCAACAGGAAACGTTGACTGTTATGGGTAAAAATATAGTGTGGCATTAAAACATTTTAAGATTCTTCTGTCATAGGAGGAATCATTAAAGATGTCTAAGATGTAAAGTTGCGTAATTGCTATTGATTAAATAAGCAATTTAAAATATTTGTATTGGTTACAAAATTTTTTTCAATGAAATCAAAAAAAAAAAAATTTTTGCCTTTTTTCTTTGTAATTATAGCAAGACTACGGTAACATATTATACGTCATTGTAATATGGATAAGGGACCTTTTTTGTAAATTTTTTATAAGAAATGTGTCATAACAATTGGTGGGTATACTATTTTTCACGCTGAATCCATTGCACTAACATTTTTGTTTTCCATAATGGAAACATTTAGAGTTAGCCGTAAATTAATCATGGGGATTTATTTTGTCAATATAAAAGTTTTGTTTTTCAAAAGATATAAATTGACATACATGTTATTCTGGCTGTACAAATGTAGATATAGTGCATATGCGTTTTTGCTTGTATGTATGTATAAATGCGTTATGCATAATATGATTGTACCTATAAGTGAATAATGCGAGAGCTTTGTATAAGTAAATATAAATACATGTGTACGTATATGTATGTAAATAATATGCATTGTATGTCTTTAAGCATGGATTATGTAATGTAGCTAAACATGTATATAATATATTTGTACAATATGTATAATATATACATACATATTACATACGTGAATGATATAAATGTAATATATGCATATAAAATGGATGCGTGTAACATCCTTGCATGTATGTAGAATGTGAGTATCTATATATTTTGTATATGTGCTCATCTTTGTATTTGTGTTAGTATATAGTATATGCAGGGCAATATATGTGTATACGTTTGCATGTACCCGAATGTGTATGTATGTATGTATGCATGCGTGTATACGAGCAGATAATACATATTTGTCTATGCATGTTTTCATGCTTGTAATGTATATGCCTTTATAATGTATACATGCACTGTATGCTTGCTAAAACTTTTGCAGACCATCGGATTCGAGGCGACAATCTCAAAGAATTTGGCGATCAAAGACATTCGAGTCGACATGTACCACAGAGAGTGCATGACGTACACAAGCGTTGTTTGTCTTTTGTCAACTACGCATAGTTGTACATGTGATTTATATATATATATATATATATATATATATATATATATATATATATATAAAGAGAGATAATTGATGGAAATGATAGATATTTGTGGATATTTTATATTCATTCTATTGTTTCTATTACTTTTAAAGACTGTAAACTTGCACTTATAAAGCTGAATAGACGCTGCTCTCACTGTTACAGATGTTGCCTTGACGATAAGACTTTTGTCACGTGCTGTGATTCTTCATAGTTTCCAAAATTGCTTACGAGGTTTCTCCCCACCTACTTAAACTGCATCATTTATATTACATTCAGTTTTTACCTTTATACGTGTTTTAAGTATCTGCATTTTTAAACTGAAGAATATATTGTCTTTTTAAGCTTTTCAAAAAATTATTTAATATCTCTCGTCATAAAGAAATGTTTTGATTAAGTCTCTTTTACCTTTAAAGGGATCAATATTTCCTTTATCAAACCAATTTTGTACGTCAATTAATATTCGTCCAGTTAAAAAGTTGTGAGAGCAAATGTTTCGTTAGGTTCTTTATTTCATTTTTTTTTTCTTTTAATGCAGCTGGCAAATAGACCGTGATCTTCGCCATAAGGGCTGCACCGATGTTACTCACTTTGCATTACCCAGAGGGCGCGTGTAACTTGATTGTAAGCCACGGACGTGGAGTAACAATGCCCCCGTAGCGCTCTGCGATGCTATTTGGACCGGGACCTACGCTTTAAGTGGATTCCGAACCCGCTACAAACACCCATGGCAACGCCGGGATTTGAACCTGATACCTGTGGTACCGAACGCAACAGCGCTAGCCATTCGGCCATCAAGAACTTTGTTAGGGTCTTTATAAACGTGTTTTAATTGATATAGCCTCAACATCAGACAAAATAATTTGCACGCATCCAGGTAATGATAGTTCCTTGCATCCGTTTGGGGACAGCATTGATTCTAAGCGATTTTATTAATGATTTGTGGACATTTCGGACATAAAGTTGAATACAAGTTATTATAATTGCTGTTAGTAGTTTGGACACGTATAAATATATATACGTATAAATATTTTATATGTGCTATACGTATAAAGTGCAGAGCTGAGATAGGAAAATAGGACCCGAGTAAGAAACATTTATTTTTCTTTGTTCCAAATATTGAGAGAAAACGGAACGGAAATGTTTTACGAATTTATTTCAGTAAATGCATAAGTAAATTAGAAAATAAGTTCGGAATCGAAATTTCAGAAGAAAACACAAAATAAAATGAAATTTAATGAGCTCTTTGAGGCTTAAAATCTCAGCTCATGGGGAAATCAAATGATTTATTTTTGGGACTTGAGGAAGTATATTTAAAAATTGAAATAAGTGATCGATCGGCTAAAATAGCTTCAAGGGAAGAATACAAAAAATAAAGGTATTGAGGAATAATTTAAAATTGAAAGGTGTTTAGAAACTTTGTATAATAAATCGCAGGACGCAATTGAAGTAAGGACTAATAATGCGAAAACGAAGAGTAATTCAACTCAATTTGCCTCTAATATACATAATATTTCTTTGGGAGTAAAACTAAAAACATTGTAAAGCTTCCACAACTAAATATACGAACTTTTCATATTGATTGTATCCCTTTTTTAGATTTTTATTAGCATCTATGAAATTTTATTTGCAATTTATAATGTTGATTCATTCAAAAAATTGAAAAATTTGCATATTTAAAACCCTGTTTAAAAGAAGTTGCATAAAGTGCATTATGGGGATTTTCGCTTCCAAATCACAATAAACGCGCATGCATACAAGTGTGAAAAGAAAGATTTGATTGCATGGATATATTTGTGTCATCACATATACCTAAACTTTTGTCAATAAATCTGGTCATGTAACAATATAAAATGGTTGGTAAAAGTGTAAGATGCGGTAGAAATTCAAATTGTACAATCGCTATAAGAGACTTAAAGCAATTTATTGTGCCTGGTAATTCTCTAAAAATTTACCAGAGGAATTAAATTTTAATTTCAATCGGCAAAGCAAAACAGACAAATTATTTGACAATACTATTTTGCTTCAGTTTATATAAGGAAAGGGGTGAATCACAGATAATCATCACTAATTTTGGCTAACCCATCAAACTCTGATGTAATAGATTATTCATTTAGAGATGAAACATCAGATCAAGGTTATTCAAATAGGTCTCATTAAGTGAATACCAAAAAGGATGAGTATTCAGGCAATACATCTAGTACCGCAGTAATAGCAGTGCAAGTGTAGGAGGCTAGAATCACTCATATCAAATATACTCTATTACGGAGAGTACTTTCGATTCAAAGCAAAACTTGAATACTTCATCGTCTTGTAAGAAATGCCTACATGAGTAATCAAGAATGTATTTTCTGTTCTCAGAACTATACTATACTACAATATCCATTAGTGTTTGAGTTACGCTTGGCTTTGTGAGACGCTAAAACTGATTTCGTCGATTTTTGAAATATCTGAATTAATTGAGCAAAGAAATTGTACTAAATTTTGTTTGCGGAAGTGTAGGGAATCGGTGTGCATTCCTATATCGGAAAGAAATATTTAGAAGTGGTATAAATATTTCAAAGAAGTCAGAGAGCGCGTTAAGACGAAGAGCCCTGTGGTCAACCATCAACCCAATCGAAGAAGCTCACGTCCAAAAAATTAAAGATTTGGTGCTTGCAAACCGTCGATTTAAGATTAGAGACCTTGCAGCTGATGTTGGCATTTCAAAAGGATCTGTCAATTCCATTTTGGGCCTCAAACGCGCAAATCTCGATTGGTACCTAAAACACTGAATGTGCCATCTCTCACTGCATTGATACTTCGTGACCTTTTCGCCAAAAATGAAACCCATATCGTTGCACAACCACCGTATTCACACAGGGCGACTTCTGGTTATTCCATAAACTAAAAAGACCACTCCGGGGACACCGGTTTGAGTCGATTGAACAGATTCAACGTGAATCGGTACGAGCTTTGAAGGCCATCCCTGCCGATGACTTTTCAGCATGCATTGAAGATTGGAAAAATAAGTTGGCATAAGTGTATTGCGTCCGGAGGGGATTAGTTGGAAAAATAAATAAAGAGTTTTTTTTTTTTTTTTTTTTTAAGTAATTCGTCTTACATTTTGGGCATAGTTGTATGAATCCTGACTGCTCGATGAATGTTTAAAAAACAAAAGGGCACTAATGGCTTAAGATTTTTCAGTTTTCGAAATTGTGAAAGGAAATTTCGCAATCGCTGTAAGTTTTTTTTTTCTTGTAATTCTTTCATTTGCCATAAATGAAAGAAAAAAATATTTCATTTCCAGCAATGGATGCCGTTCCGGAAGAGACACGTAGAATAAATCACAGGGTGTGTTAGGTTTCTTTTTCTTAAGGAAAATAATAAATATTTTTCGTAAGACCTTGGAAATAATTCTAGCTGCATAAATACTTTTTATTTTAATTGTTGAACTTAGAACTACATGCAAATTATGGAAGAATTTTGTGTCGATAACAGTTAAACCAATACAAAATAATAAATAATATAGATAGACATTTACCAGAGGTCTATTCCATGCAGAATGTTAGTGCAAACAAAGACAAAGTTAGAAATTTAAAAAAATATTGATTTGATTTGAGTTATCATGTTTTGCAACAATGTCAATTTTTCGTCCTTTTTACCCTTATTTTAGCCAATAAAAATTAAAAAAAATTTCTTATTTGAAATCCAAATAAGAAATAAGATTTTAGATGAATTTTATTAATTAGTTTAATTTTAATAATCTAATTTTTTTTAATTAATTTTTAGAGGAATTCAATTCAAAATTGTGTACAAACATATTTCAATAATTTCAAAAAAATTTCTCCGAAGGTGTTTGTGTACCTTAAAAAAATTATCCAATGTGTAGTTATTCCAAACATAAAAATTCTCATTTATATTTCAAAAATATTTTTTTTATAAGAAATTTTCTTCAATTTGTAATCTTCTTTATTAGTAATTATTTTCTAAAATCACAAGAAAATGCATTTTACACATATAATGCATTAACAAAAATTATGATCTAAAAAGTTTTTAACATAAAAAAGCGTTTTATTTAAGAAAATTATAATTATTTTTTTGCAATATCACGTAATACAAATTTATTTTCATAATTGTAAAACATATTAAAATTATGTCATACATAGTTTATAATTAATCATGTCATTAGTATGTCATACATAGTAATTTATACTAAATTAGGTTTTTAAAAATTGCTGAATGTCGCCAGTCATCAGACGCTTGCAGTTTTATACCAAAAAACAAGAAGATCTTCAGACTTTAATATCAACTCATCAGGACCTATTTAAAAATTTTCATATTAAACACAAGTATTGTCAGAAAGAGAAATATACTAATACTTTCAACTACATACTTTCAAAAATTTTAACTTTATAGTTATAAAAATCTAACCAAAAAATTAACACAATTTATAAAAATATAAAAAAAACTATACAATTAATATGAAGCGATTAAGTTTATTTTTAACAAAACTAAACAAAATATTTTTATCCAGAGCCAATTTCAATAGGTTCCAATTATTCAAATAAATTGAAATTTCGCAATCGTCATTTTTCTAATTTTTCGAGAATTTTTGTAGAATATAAAATGTTTTTAACAATACATTTCTTGGATATTATTGTAATAAGTACATAAATTTAAATCTGATAGTTATTAAGATATGCCCTGCTATAATATACATCACTTTAATTTAATTATAACTAGCCGTTTATTGTGAAACCCTAATTAAATTATTCATAGCGTTACTCAATTTGTCCAATAAAGCAAATATTTCAATAATATTATCAAAATTGTAAATAAAATAAATTAAATTGTTGTTCGTCATAAACTAAATTAAAATCTTTTCACAACCAAAATTATATAAATAAATAAATAAAAATATAAATAATGATTGTTTGTTTTGCTCTGATTGTTAATACGTATTATGTTATTTAGTAGTCATCACCTACACCACCATTTGTAAACCTCCAACTTTCCTTTCTTCACCATCAAAACGGTATTACGTTTATTCTAATCACACCTAATAATAATCATATAATAATGACCTCGAAAAGATTTAACCTAATGGACAATCAATCACCATCGCTTTTGTGTCTTTTTAGCACTATTTGTAAGAACTATACACTTAAAACTCAGAAAAATAGAATTCTAATATCATTTTCTTTTGACCAGCAATTTCAGTTTTAATGTTATGGTTTACATATATGGTTTGCTATAAAATAATAATCGCAATAGATTTTCTATTGAATCTGGATTGAAGAAAATGTTTTTATTTATTTTTTTTTTAGAAAATGAGGAATACCTTAATCAATAAATATGAAAACTAGAATTAACTTTTCAAATGAGAGAAAAGAGTTTATATGCATATATATATATATATATATATATATATTTTATACTCACTTAAAAAGTCCCATAAAGTTATTCAACGTAGCCAAACGTAGAGCGTTTATGTGCCAAAAAAAAACCCTTTTTTTTTAAATAAAAACTTTTTAAATTTTTAATTTAAACTTTTTTTACCAATACCACCGAAACAGTCAACTTAACGGATTTTTTCACAATTAGTGTGTTAAATAGGATTGCAGTTTCTGAAGTTTTCACTGGTAGAATTAGAAAAAGAAAAGAAAAAAAAAAAAAAAAAAAAAGATAAGAGACCAGCCTTAATAAACTTCGTTTTATCACTAGATCTACACTGAATAGGTATCGTTGGAAATGGTTTCAAGAAAATTAACTTATGGGACAATGTAACTGATTAATAGAATTAATTATCATGGTTAATTAAGCACCACTCCAAAGATTTCCTTTGTTATTTTTCAGTTTCTCATAGTTAAATTTTCCTCTAAAATTTTCCGACTTTAACTGTGCAGTGTGTAAAATATCTAACCATCGATTACTGTGACACAATTGCTGTAAATTTAAAATTTTATAAAAGAGCCCACACAATGCAATAGTTCCATTCATTAACTTAAAACATATTTTACATTTTTTTGTAATGTTTAAAAGCAGACAAAATTTGCTTGATTTCACAGAAAAACATTAGTAACCAATAAAAATAATTTAAATTATTTAAATAATAATTACACTTGTTTTTTTATTTAACTACAGTTATATCATTTTCCCAAATTTCCAACAGCCGTACCATGCTGAATATACCGGTTCTCGTTAGATCACCGAAGTCAAGCATCATTGGACGCGGCCAGTACTTGGGTGGGTGACCACCAGGGAACACTGCGTGCCGTTGGCAAATTTGGGACCTGAATGGCCGGGTGTCTAGCGCTCTGGCGCTCGGTGCCACAGGTTTCGGGTTCGAATCCCGGCGGTGCCATGGATGTTTGTAGTGGTTTGGAATCCACTTTAAGCCGTAGGTCCCGGTCTCCTATGACTGTAAGAGCGTCACGGAGCCAAAGTCAGACTTCTACCTACGGGTGCTCCCTCACAACAGAAGCTGCTTCCTTCCCCTCCAATCATGAGTACGTATGGGCTCGTGGGCTTGGGCAGCCAAGTGGGATAAGAAACAACAACAACAACAACATATCATTTAAAATCACCTCCTATAATTAAGTGAACTTTGAATGGTTAAAATGCTTTATAAGGCAGCTCAATAAAAATGTGTAATTTTTTCTACAACTGTCTAAAATTTTCGAAGCCACTGGCAACATATAGATGAATGAAGACCTTTACTTATTTTTTTACCTGCCTCATATTAAATAATGAAATTTTGATTTAAGGTTGTTTATTGATCAATGTTTTTCAAATATAAATAGAAGCGACTAAAAAGAAATAGAGTTAATTTATGTTTATTGCTAATTTATGAAAATGGAAGGAATTTCTTTTCATGACTGTATCTCATGATTTTATTAAAAGCCTGCTTTAAATAAAAAACTTATTAGAAATTTGGCCAAACGATTTATTAGAAGGCAACTGAATAATTATTTAGCATTGTTATTCTTTATTCAATTCCTTCTGATAGCTCACAGTCTCCCTATATATATCTTGTTCAAATTTTGAATCGTTAATAAAATACTTTTTATTCATCCAATGAAGTTCAAATACATTTTTTGAACTTGTAATGGATGACACTTGATGTTAATACAGTTTTTTCAAATATTAATTCAGTAAATAAATTTAATTAATTAATTTTATTTTTTTTTAGATATAAGTTGCATATATCTACCAATAGATGGTGCCAGATAAACTTAAAAAAATGAATGAAAATTATGTATGATGGACTTTCAGCAATATAGTGAAAAAAATTGGGAATTAACTTTAATTTTTTTTATTTTTCATATTACTCGTTATATGATTATTTTAAATTTAAATCGGATTAAAATCAAAGAATTTCATTCAGTCTTTCTCAAAATTTATTTGATGAACAAAGATAAAGATACGTGATGTTGGATTGATTAGTCAGAGTTGTATAAAGTAAAAAGAGTAAAATATTCAACTATTTTATGGTCTTTCCTTGTTATATTTCAATCTGGAGATCCTATAAAATATTTCTAACAAATAAAATAACTTAATACTATTTTTACTTACTTGTGGTTAAATGTATTAAAGGATTCGTATTGTTTGTCTCACCAACGTACAACAACCAGAATTTTCCCATTTCGGAATCATTTGCAATGTTTGCTATATCATATACATACATCTTTCCTGACATTATCTTCCATTTGAACCTGAAATGAGAAATTCCAGTTAAAAAAGGAAATATTTCCCAATTTAAGTGATAGTTCTATTATACTATAACAATTTTTTGTAGAGACGGGAATCTGGAAATCTGGGAATAAATTCATAAACTGTATGAGAAATATTGATAAACTGGTAACAAATTTTGAATAAATACTTTCTATAAAATCTACCATAAGCTATTTTTAATTTAAAAAAAAGGAAGGAACTTTATATAAGTTTTTAATCTATTTAATCCCACGTCGTGGCAATTTTAATTTCGTATTTCATTATTTTAACATTCCCTACTAGAGACATGCACACATGCTCAAACACACGGATAGCGTGCATTTGTTGAAGACACTTCGTTGTGTAGCAAAGAGACTAGATAAAGATTTTGAGAACCAGTGTAAATGTCTCGCATCGAAAATCAGACTATTTGGTGGGAAAATAGTATGCTTTTCTTATAATACCCAGTATGAAAAATTACACAGATTTATCTTTCCAAAAATGTAAATCACCTGTTTCTGGTCCTACAAGTCACATAAGAGGGATTGCTTGCGCAATAAGTGAAAAACATGACCTTGAATTGGAAAATACGCAATTCTTATTAACAAAACAGTTATTTTTATACTAAGCTTGTTATTCATGAAGATTTTAAAAGATAACTGTTTGAGAAAATTACTTGCACATTATTTTTTAAGAAAAAAACTGTTGATATGTTATCCAACTGAAGAGACCCTTCCATAAAAACCTAGACATTTTAAAAACATAAACCGTTAGCACTATCATTGTGTCATGTCTATCTCAATCACCTGTCTCTTACACATACAAGTCACATTGAAGGGTTGTTCGTCAGACAACTAAGCGAAAAACACTGTCTTGAATTGAAAAGAAGGAATATTTAACAACAAAATGGTTCATTTTATGCTAATCATGTTATTCCCGAACATTTTCAAAGATTATTGTTCTTAGAAAATTTCATTCACCTTACCATTTTTAATAGGAATAACTGATATCGTGTTATTCAAATGAAAACACCTTCTATATAACACTACACATTTTTAAAACATAAACACTATCACTATCATGGTATCCTGTTTAACTCAATGAAATCACGATCATCATAGAAGAAAGTCTACTGACCTCAACTCAGATTGTACTACTTGGTTTCAAAAGAAATTTGGAAACCCCAATCCCAGTCTTTTCAATCTTCTCAAGCCAAACAGAAACACTTTCTAACCCACCTAATTATACCGTCCAATTTTGGCGGATACATGGGTGTTTTTTGTTCGATATTGCATGTTGAATTTTTTAAATTGACTCAACCGGATTTCAAAAATTCAATTCAATTTTCATCTTTTACGAAAATAAATAAAATTGAATGTACAAAATTTAATACAGGTATTCCATTCTTCTATAGATTCTTCTAGATAGGTATAGATTCTTCTATTGTTGATTGCTATAAGATATTTCTATTGTATTCCGATAGCCTGTTCTTAATATTACCTTTCAAATATTTTGTAACAAAGAGAGTTTAATCACGACATTTACGGAAACAAATTCTATGACAATTTCATATATTTTATCCTTTGAAAATTAATCATACAACAACCCTTTATATGAATAACTTAAATGAATGAATGTAATGAATTACTTGTATTTTGGATCTTCTACTTCAGCTAACTCCATGACTTCAGCAGCTGTGTAATTTTCTGGGACTCGGAGAGCAATGGTGTGAATGACGTCTTTCTTCTCCCCGATATACAGAGAAAACTGCACGTTCATTTTTGGGCCTAAGTAGTCCTTCAATTCTGATACCGGGTCTGTGATTGAAATTAAAAGACTTTAACAAAAAAATAATGTAGTTAAAATACATTATTTGTCTTGACAAATATTTACTCTATAAAATATTTTAACGATATTATTTTTAAATTTATCAACAAATAATTCAAATATTCAATTTATTTTCGAGACGATGTCTATATAAAAAACGTAGCAGAAAATTGAATAATAATTTCTGGGAATGCATCAATTTATATTATCAAAAAAATAAAAATTCAATTTATGATAAAATAAAAGCAACCTAAGGGTGTCTTTTTTTTAATTTAAATTCTTTATTAACTTAATATTAGTTATTAAATCTTACTGAAGATAAAAGTAAATAAACCAAGCAATTAGTTTTAATAAATTGTTTCGTATATTTTAAAGTCAAGAAAATGAAGAATATGAAAATTGGAATGAAAGGAATTTACTAAATTTATAGGAAAATAATTACGAAAATTTGCCCCATCTGAAAAGTATTTGCTTTAAAAATTTTCACACTCATCGTTTACAAAAATATTATCACTAATTGAAAATATTGCTCGAAAAATATTTATTGTAAAATACATACAATTTATTTATACACTTCTATACTCAAAAAAAAAGTAATGAAATTACGTATGAATGTTGTGACATAATTTGTGAGTTAAACGTTAATTTTTTTAATTAATTTATAATTTAATTTTACAAATCAAAAAAATTAAATTAATAATTAAATGGAATTAATTTAAGTATTTTGATATAATTAAATTACGCTAATTTTTTTACATTTAAATGAATTCAATGAACATTGTGAAAATGTATTTTTTTCTGTTAATGTTTTTTTTTATTGTTATTACATTGTCATTTTCTTTATTACTGCACATTTATTTTACTTTAATGCTGCACATTTATTCCTTACAATAAAAATGTGTCCTATTAAATTTAAAATTAATGATTCTTATCAAGATGCAAAATAAATTTAAGGACTTTATCTCAATATTTATCATCTTGATACACTTTAATTGGTTCAGAAAAACGTAAAATATTCTGTCATTTGTAATATATTTAATTAAGTTACTATGTACCATAAGACTTTTTTAACTGTAACATAATACATTTATACGGAATTTTAACTGTAACTTATTTGCTTTTAGTTGTAAAAGAAATATGTACGGACAATATTAGAAATTCAATAGTATATTTTGTATAACCTCCTCCCTTATAAATATTACTCAAAAAAAGTACGTTTATAAAATTATAAAAAGTATTTTAGTGTTTCTAATTAAATATAGAAACAAGTGGAATTTACATCAAATAAAAGATGTTGCGCTGCAGGTTACAATTTTGGAATTTATTAGTAAACTGATTAGCAGAATGAACCTCACCATCTCCATGTTTTCTAGGATTAGCAGAGCAGTTGGTCTTGGAAACATCCATTAGAGTCTTTCCATTTAACAGAGGTAAGGTTAAATAGGTAGATAAGAAATCTGTTGAGGTTGAGTTTAAATGATCCATCAAGTACTTGAGTGCTGCATTTAATTTCCAACTTTTACTGTTCTCCTGGCCACTTGAAATAAGAGCCTAACATGCATGTAAACAAAATTGTTCATTTTGGAATGTAAATACATCATAAAATAAAATAGATTGAATGTACACAATTATACGTTGATTTGTAATTATAAGCGAGTTAACTATTTTGCGGAAATTTAAAGTGAAAGTAAACCATTTAAAAGTATCGACTAAATACATATGTGTGACAATTAATTAAAACCAAAAAATTCAATCCACACATTAAATTGAAATTCAATGAAATATAACGAATAATAGATCAATAAAATACATCGAAACTCTAGATACGTTAAGACTACGCTCTACTAAGCAGTAACTGATTCAATAACAGCATGAGAAGAAATATAAATTCATGAGATTGACCACATTATAACTTGAAGCCCATGATTTTCTTACATGGTTCAACAGAAAAAAAAACCTCCCAGTCAAAAAAAAACTATTTATATAAATGGTTTAACCAATATTTTAATCACTATGTTTAACCGAGTGATACCACAAATTTTCCAACATAAAGCTTCTAGAGCACTTACACTTTTATGAAATAACATGGAGTACGAGCATCAGCATTAGAAGCAAAACATTTTTGAAGTAGGTAGATCAATTATGACCATGATCCCGTCGTGATATTCAATGACCACCTCGCAAACAATTAGAAGTTAAAGTATTAGTTAAAGGCATTCATATTCTTTTACGCTTCGATAGAACATATCCATCTGTTATCTTCTTTTCCTTTTTGCATTAATAAACACAACTTTCAGTTGATATATACAAAATATTCATTCACATTCCAAAATACTTATTCGAGCAACCGCTCGCCATCAGCAACTCCGTCGCGTTCCTACTTTCTGCCCTTGCTCTTACATTCGAATCCCCGTGTAAGACAACAGCCTTATATGGAGTTACAGGAGGAGGAGGAGTTATGGAAGAGTCTCTTGTTCGTGGCGCCATCTGTTGTTATTTATGATGACAAATAGTTTACACATCTGAACAGGTATACATACAATTAACCAGTATCGATAATTCAAATAACTTATATTATAAAATAACTGATTAACACATCATTCCTAAATATCATATAAGTTGATACACAGATTGTTAACAAATTTTACCAGCAAATCCTGATTATTGAAATTTTCACAGATCTTGTCTGTATTTTTAAAAATTTAAAATTCAAAGCACTCTTGTTGTTTGAATGAAAACATATATTACCCAATTAATTTCTATTTCCCATGGAAGGTTACAATACTGCATTATTTATTCACTTGATATTATATTTCTTGATTTTGTGACATTAATTTATAACTACATATAATTATTGAGTTTTTGTGACATTTAAAATCGTTTTATTTCATCAATTGCTGAGAAAAAAGACATTTGGATTCAAATTTAAAATAGAATGTCTTAGAAATATTTAAAATAATAATAATTGCAATGCTATTCTCTAACTTAAATTAAAAATGATAACAAAAGTAAAAAATAATATTTGAAAAATTTTAAAAAACAATTATCTGACATTTTAAAAAATAATAGGCAAGTGAAATTATTCGTTTTTCAGTAATAATAAAAATAACATATGTACTGTAAATATATTTTACAATAGTTTAATTAAATTGTCCTTAATTTTCTTCTTAATTGTACCTGTAAAAAAATATTTTTTCTTTATTAAAAATAAATAAGACATTTAAATTTGTTTTTTTCCAATAATATATAGTTAAAAATGACTTCTCTGTAATATTTATAATTTTATCGATATATTTTACTTCAAATAAATCTAATTGCTGTCGATAAAATTATTTTTTTAATATATAATAACGCTTGAATTTATAATATTAGCAAGTAGTCAGTTTTGCAAATATTATAGTCATTTGTGGAGAACGGGAACTATTGAAAACAGTATAGCTCACTTGAGTAATTAAAGCTGTAGTATAAGCATTTCCAAAACTTCCATCCTGAAGTTGGAGTTCCATAAAATGGCTAATAGTATTTTCGTATAATGTTAAATTTGCTGACAAAAATAATTTGCCAACGTCTTCACTATTGTTGAAATTGCATGAGAGAGCAATAATAGCCACGGCCTGAAGTTCTGAAATAGAACATATGTATAATGTTATACTGTTTTAATTGTAATCGGCAAAATAGAAAATGTATAGTGGTGTCCAAAATTATGAAATGCTGTAAAAACTTATGTTTTTTTTTTAAGTTGTACACAGTATCATAATTATATAATACTAAATACTATACCAATAATTATATACCGGGTATTCGTACAATTTAGATTAAACTATAAAGGGAGAGATCGGATTACCTAAAAGTGGATAAGAAACAGTAATTTTCCAAATTATAATAAATGAGGTAATTGTTTTGGAAAATTTGACATTACGTACATTACATGTAAAATTAGCTTTAATCAATGCAGGATCAGCAATAACTGCGTATTATTTAATGTTCACACGGTATACAAAATTACCAGCATGCATATAAAGCATCATTCGTGGGTCCTCTAATGAAAAACTGCGTAAGAATCAACAGTGTGATGTTTATAAAAGTGTTAAAACTTGAATACCAACTACGTTATGTTATGTAGTAAGTAGTGCTAGATATGAAAATTTCAAATATCCCCA